>CM034147.1:633718008-634318008 GCA_019776745.2 Taxus chinensis
AGAGTATGAAGCCAACATCGAACAGCTGTCATCCTATGGTGACACCATGCAAAAGCGAAAGTGGTTTCCCTATTGTATGAGTCTACTGGTGATGGCAGCACTTGACCCCAGCTGTGTATATTCTCCACGCTTAGCTGTTTGGACTGTATCCATCGTCATTGTGTATAAGTAGTTGTTTCGACCTGCAACATACAAAGGAAGTTGGTATTCTCACCAACCATTGACATTGTATCACCAAGTGCACCGAACAGATGTGCAACGTGATCATTTCACCTTTGGAAACAGGCTGTGGTTTATGGAGGAAGGACTTTCCGGTTGCAGGTGACTGCCGGGATATGTCGAAGTGTGTTAACTGTTTGACAAAATACATGAGAGATATGCTACCTCATGGACTGCAAGACCTCCACGTGAAGACAGTGCAGCGCTATTTTGATGGTTTCACGTTTGTTTCTGAGAGCGTCAGCAGGGCCAACAAATTAAAAATGCAAGTGGACGGTGGTGATCACAAAATAGGATGATGGTTTGTAAGTACATTTTCAGTAACAATGGGTTTTTGCAAGGACACTCCAAGGCTGTAAAACAACTACTTTTGTTTCGATTCAGCTACACAGGTCTGGCACTAGAGATGCCCAACAAACAAAACAACATCATTATATATGTCTCGAACCCAAAAATAGCAGAACCCCCTGCGATTTAGAAAACATATCAAAGAAGGGTTTAACAAGTTTGCATCAAATACACAAAGTGGATTGCTACCGTAAACTCCAAAACTTATTTTTAACTCTTGCATAGATGCGCCACGTTGAAGGCAGAAGCAAGAGGAAATAGTATTCATGCCCATTTAATCAAAACCGGATTAAAATGTGATCTTTTTTTGGTAAATCATTTGATTCACATGAACATAAAATGTGGTTTTTTAGAAGATGCACGCCAAATGTTTGACAAAATGTCGGAACGAAGTGTGGTGTCATTTACAAACATGATTGCCGGATATACCCAGAATGGGGAAGCTGAGGAGGCCTTGAATCTATTTTGCCGAATGCAGTTGGATGACATTTGTGGGAATTGCTTTACCTTTGTTAGCGTCATGAAGGCTTGCACAAGCATTCGTGCTTTCCAGGCAGGGGAACAGCTCCATGTCCAATTTATTGAAACAGGACTTGATTCAGATGTAATTGTAGGGACTGCTCTTTTTTATATGTATGCTAAAGGTGGTAGGATTGAGGATGCACGCAATGTGTTTGACAACATGTCTAAACGAAATATCGTATCATGGACTGCAGTGATAATGGAGTACGCACAGTATGGCGCTCTTGATGAAGCATTGAAACTTTTTAACAAAATGCCGGTAAGAGACTTAGTGTTGTGGAATGCAATGATTGTTGGATTGGTTCAGAATGGATATAGTGACGAAGTCTTGAAACTGTTTTGCATAATGCAATGTTCTGGAATGAAAGCAGATAGGATTACCTTTGCTAGTGTTCTCAGAGGATGTGCCAACCTCGCAATTCTAGTGCATGGTAAGCAGGTCCATGCTCACATTGTCAAAAGTGGATTTGAACTAAATGTTGTAGTCGGGAGTGCTCTTGTTAATATGTATGCTAGCTAAATGCGGAAGTTTAGAAAATGCGATGGAAGTATTTGAAAAACTTCCTCACCGAAATGTAGTCTCGTGGAGTTCTATGATTTCAGCATGTGCTCAGCATGGGAAAGGAGAGGATTCCATTCAACTGTTTAAAACTATGCAGGAAGCAGGCATCAAAGCTAATGTAATTACATTTGTGGGTTTGCTTTCTGCCTGCAGTCATGTTGGGTTAGTGGGTGAAGGTCACCGCTATTTTGCTTGAATGGTTAAAGAATATGGACTCACTCCAACAGTAGAGCACTATAGCTGCATGGTTGACCTTCTTGGGAGAGCTGGGTTCTTGGAGGAGGCAGAGGAGATTATCTGTAGCATGCCAGTTGAGCCAGATGCAGCTGTTTAGGGAGCCTTGTTGAGTTCCTGCAGAACCCATGGAAACATGCAACTTGGAGGGCATGCAGCAGAACAGCTTCTGCAGTTGAAAGTGAAAGATATCGCAACTTATGTGCTTTTGTCAAACATCTATGCTTCCTTGGGAATGTGGGCTCATATGGCTAATGTGAGGAAATCAATTAAAGACAGGGGATTGAAAAAGCTGCCTGGATGCAGTTGGATTGAGGTCAAAAATAGTATGCATGTATTTATTTCAGGGGATAATTCTCACCCTCAAAAGGATGAGATTTATGCATTGCTGGAGAGACTGGCTAGGAAGATGAAAGAGATAGGATATGTGCACAACACAAGTATTGTGCTGCTTGATCTGGAAGAGTAGCAACCAAACTCTTTTTTGGTCCTAAAGTGAAAAGATGGCAATTGCTTATGGGATTATTGAAAACTCCTAAGGGGACAACAATTAAATCATGAAAATTCTTTGTGCATGCTATAAATGCCACACTACCATTAAGATCATTTTCATGTGTGTTGAATAGGAAATTGTTTTAAAAGATGCCAATTGCTTTCTGCATTCCCAGGATGAACAATTTTCTTGTGGAAACTATTGGCGATGGCTGACTGACACATGCCAGTTATAGGTTTTCTGACAAGGTATCTCTCAAATTATGGGCTACGTATTGCAGTTTTGGACAAATTAATGCAGTTTTTGGCTGTTGGTAAGGCCAACAAATGTATATATATTGAATTAATTGTACAAATGAGGACTAAACTATACAGGAAAAAATACTTCTCTTTTGAAACAATTCCTGTGGGCTGCAAATATATTGACAAGATATCACTTTATGATCAAGATTTAAACATCATTGATGGGGTATGTACAAATATGAATCGGTTTATTTGTCAAGTTTCATAATAGAGCTTGATACTTTCATTTGGTTGTGAATAAATTTTCTCTCCTTATGGTTTATACATCTTTGTTTTCCAATTCGTGGGTTGCTCAATTTCAAAGTTCCAAACCATCAAAACTCTACCACAAACTAACAGATCATCTGTATGAAACCTTTGAGGTGTCTGGAATAATTTCTACAATTCAATTATTGATACAACTTGCTCTGCAGAATGTTACATATTATCATATATGTTATTGCTGATAGGTTGGTTTCCAAAACTTGCTTATGAACATCAGGAAAACTGAGCCAAAATATTGACAACCTACAACATTTAACCTCTTGAAACCTTCCAAACCATCAAAACTCTTCCACAGACTAACAGATCATCTGTATGAAACCTTTGAGGTGTCTGGAATAAGTTCTACAATTCAATTATTGATACAACTTGCTCTGAAGAATGTTACGTATTATCATATATGTTATTCCTGATAGGTTGGTTTCCAAAACTTGCTTATGAACATCAGGAAAAACTGAGCCCAAATATTGACGACCTACAACATTCATCGTCTTGAACCGACACATTTTTGAGCATTGAAGTGAAACAAGCATTCCAAAAGGTAGTCTGCCTTTATGCAACGAATGATCTAGTCACATTCTACCATAAACCAAATGCTCAAACTTCTTGACACACCAGTTACGAGTTGTGTTGCTGAAAGTGGAAGGACCAGCACCTATACCAAGATTGACGACGATCAGTTGTAGAGGAAAGTGTTGTTATGGATAGGCGAGAAAGTCATGGTAATCTCCAACTTATGGGTTGCGGCTGGGCTTGTCAATGGCTTGTTTGGAAAAGTCGTTTCCATATTGTTCAAAGATGACTTGAAGACACCAAACCTTCTTGTTGTCACAGTTGTCTCTTTGAAGAACTAGATTGGTCTTCCATGGGATGTTGTTAACAGTCCAAAAAAATGTCTGTTCCACCTATTGCAAGAGGCGATTGAAGGCAACTGCCTTTAAAGATGGTGCGGGCTTTAACAATACTAAAAGCTCAAGGGCTAACACTAGACAAGGCATCCACAGATATTGGGAATGTTGATCACCAAGGCTTGACATTCACAGCTGTCTTGCATGTGAGGGCTGTTGAAGATCTCCGCATATCTCCTGCTTTTTCTTTTGAGCACTTTTTTCAAGGATGAAGAACAGCAGATGTGTTGCAGCGAGAAAGATAGGAAGCACATTTGCACCCCCTTTACTTATGATGCAGACTTCCTATCCTAGTTCTCTACGAACACAGGAAAAATTGCTTCTTATTCATGTTTACTTTAGTGTAACGACCATGTTTAGCATAACAAGAATTGGCCATATAGTTTGAAAAAAAAAATTGTTATTGCAATAAATATTGAATGTCGGTCACTTCAATAAGATTTTTGATTTCACATATATATCCAATTTTGAAGTCACCCATGTTAAATCCAGGTGGCTGGATTCTCTATAAACAAATCACTTTCTTGATTTATTGTAAATAATTTTATGTTAATATTGTTATAAGTGTTCTTACCATAATTTACAACTCCAATATGTTGCATCTCTCAACAACGAGTTTATGTTTAATTAAATTTTCTATTACAACAATTTTACTGCTGGAAATCACAAGCCTGGATTTTGACAACGAGAGCCCATTCATTTACTTTGAACTATAATTCCCTTATGCTAGGATGGTTAAAGAGTTGCTAGAAGTAGAAAAAGGGCCGGCTGCAGAAAATATTGTACATGAATTGCTTAAGAGATGCTAGCAGTAGAAAAAAGGACTAGCGGTGGAAAATATTGTACATGAAACACATCTGCTCATAGTTTCTGTCTGCACCAAGCCAATCAAATGTATTGGAATGGGATGATACTTTTATTTTTATCTTTGGTATTAATATAGGGTTAATGTTAAAAGTTTCTTTTTTCATTATCTTTTATTGGCAGCCTTAGTAGATAGGACACCTGCTCAAGTAGATTTTGTTGTTATGCAGCAGGGGCAGCAACCATCATGTTCATGATTCTTTTTCATCTCCAATCTTTGGCACATGAGTTGCAACAAGAGAGATGGTGGGTACAAATGTATTTTTCATGTACTCATAATGGATTCTCTATAAACAAATCACTTTCCTGATTTATTGTAAATAATTTTATATTAATATTGTTATAAGTGTTCTTACCATAATTTACAACTCCAATATGTTGCATCTCTCAACAACGAGTTTATGTTTAATTAAATTTTCTATTACAACAATTTTACTGCTGGAAATCACAAGCCTGGATTTTGACAACGAGAGCCCATTCATTTACTTTGAACTATAATTCCCTTATGCTAGGATGGTTAAAGAGTTGCTAGAAGTAATAAAAGGGCTGGCAGCAGAAAATATTGTACATGAATTGCTTAAGAGATGATAGCAGTAGAAAAAACTGACTGGCTGTGGAAAATATTATACATGAAATACAGTTCATAGTTTCTGTCTGGACTAAGCCACTCAAATGTATTGGAATGAGATGATAATTTTATTTTTATCTTTGGTATTAATATAGGGTTAATGTTAAATGTTTCTTTTGTCATTATCTTGTACTGGAAGCCTTAGTAGACAGGACACCTGCTCAAGTAGGTTTTGTTGGTGTGCAGCTGGGGCAACAACCATCATGTTCATGATTCTTGTTCATCCCCAACCTTTGGCACAAGAGCTGCAAAAAGAGTGATGGTGGGTACAAAATGTATTTTTCATGTATTAGTATATGCTTATAGATCTTATTCATGATCTTTGAACCTTAAGTTTGGTGTGCCCTTCGCTTGACAAGGTATAATGTTCTTTTCCTGTAGCAGTTGCCTACTCTTGTTGATTGGTTTGGATGATGAAAATTGTATGTGTTCTACAATTATGTCACTGCAGAGGGTATGGATGAAGGTTTGAAAATACAAGCATATATACTACTCTAATTTTGATTTGATAAGGTAAGCATATATCCTGTTCTGGTTTGGATTTGAAGTGGTAAGTAAATATACTGTTTCTAGCTCGGATTTACAGAGGATTTGTAAATATAATATATGTTTAATTTCAAACTGTGAGGCATGATTTCCATGTGATGAACTTTGTACATAGCAGCCTTGCAAAGTGAGGCGCTCCTCATTTCTTGATCGTTGATGATGGTTGGTAACATATTGGCAGTAAAGTGGAGGATGCCATAGTTGCTGTACAGGAAGGGGCACAGGTAAGTTCTCACATCCATCAGTAGATGCCTTTTTAATAGCCATATTGTTATATGTTTATCTAATTCTAGGGGGTCACAGCCTAGGAACCTTGTTTGTTTCCACTGGATTCAACTCACAGAAACTAAGAAATTTCTTTTCAATGTCGAGTTTGCTAGTCGATTGACTGGATCTAAAGAGAATCCAAAGTTCCAAAAGCATCACAAAGGAACCAAAATAATGAAAGATCCTCTGGGCCTTGGACATGCTGTGGAAGAAGCAAATAAGCACCACAATGTCAAGTAAATTTTATCTTCTAATTCTTGTAGATGATTAGGTTATCTTTTCATTGTTTCTAAAAATTCTTAGTAATAAATTGTTAGATTATGATGTTTGTAATCTCTTGCACAAGATAGGCCAACTAGAGTACATTCCTTCTAGGCTTGCTTTATTTTTTCTGGATTCAGGGACTTGGGAAGATGGTGTCCACAATTTCTCTCACTTTGAAGCAGAGGTCTGCTTATCAATCTCCTTAGAAAGAAACAAGTCGAGTAGAACTTTAAACATTTGCTGTAAATTTTGCATGAAGATGATGTGGTGGCAAAAGATTTCGAAGAAAGTTGTAAAATCACAATTCAAATGATTTGGGCTTGAAGGAAGGCACACATTCTGTAAATAAATGTCGATTGCGTGTCCAATAAGTGTGCTAAGGCAATGTGAAAAGGAAATCCGTAATAAGATCACTACAAAATCCAATCTGTCTGTCTTGTTGTGACAGCAACAAGATAAAGCATCCTAATGAGCTGGAAAGATGTGATACGGTTCTAACTACATGTTCCATTGTAAATATAGAGGTTCCAAAATATAAACTTGATGATTACATGGAATTTAAAGAAAATTGAGATTATTGGTACAAGATGCCCTTGGAGTCGGTCAAGAAAAGGAATAGAAAAGGGAGTGAACTTGGTCGTGGTCCTCTTGCAAAAGTGGGCTGGTTTAGGGTGGTTTTGGATGAAGCTCTGTTGGTTGTATATTTTGTCAGAGACAAAATATGAGGTTCAACCACAACATGCAGGAAAAAGTCCTTCCTCGAATAAAGGGGAGGCCCCCTCTTTATTAATCTTCTAAGAATGAAGGAATATTTACAATATTCATACTAATTTAAGTTTTGGGGGTGAGATCTTATCCGGGTAGATTTTTTTATTTATTTCAGAATGGAATGTGAAAGTGAGGGAAAGTATTTAGAGGAATGATAGAAGAAGAATGGAGATGAATACTTATGATTTCTATTTTTTTGCAAACGCAACCCTGAATTTACGTACACAAGCGGAAAAAGGATAACAATAAATTGAATTTGTACTAAATAGAAATGAACTGGAATCAAAATGAAATGTAAAGCACTAAACTTAAGAACAACAACATTACTATCAAGAAAATATTAAACACAGTCTAAAACGTGTCTCTTTATTCCTTTTTGACAAGAAAAGAGAAAATACAAAACTTTTCTTCTTTACTCCAAAATTGCTCCTATATAGCCCAAAAATCTCTCCCTCAATGCATTTAGCTTTTTACATTTATAGAGAAAAGGAAGAGAGAAGAGGGGAAGTGGTTGCACCATAGACTGTCAATAGTAAATACATATTAAAGCCTTGACTGATTCATGTGCAAAATAACCAAGTCAACATGCTAATCCAAATGATGTTAAAACATCCAAAAAATTTACATGTTTGATACAAAAATGGAAAAACATGTTTCTTGTCCAACCTCTTTGTCACAATATGTGTGGAACTTCTTAATCATCTCTTGTACTTTCTCATCTGGCCCACAGGAATACCGGTTCAATATATCATGTGTGAAGTATGTCGATCAATTTTCTCAGAAGCTTCTGAAGTCACTTGAGGATCTTTGCCAAATTATTGAAAACATTTTGATATAAAATTAGTTTATCGATTGATTGTAAATTAAAATCTTGTTCTGTTTTAGAATCTTTTTCTTCCAGGTCCTTGAACTTAGTAAAGATGTCACTTGCAGGTAACATATTTAGATCCTCACCCAGGACTTGGCAAGGTATTTTAGCAATTTCATCACCAATGTCATTGGTGTCATCAATTACTTCCTCTCTAGCCTATTGTAGCTTCTCTCCAGCCTCTTGCAAAAACTTAACTTGGAATTCAATGGCTCTGTAAAATTCAAAATGCTTTCCTCTCTCTCCAGTTACTCCTTACACCAGGGTGTCAACATCCTCCTTTTAAAGCTCATTTAGGGCTTCCAAAGTAGTTCCCAATTATTGCATTCTTTATCAAGCTCATCATTCATTTTCTCAATTGTCAATTTTTCTCTCTCAATGTCATTGTGGACCTCAACAACGTACTCAATGAGTTTTTTGTCATGGTCAAAGAGCCTATCAATCCAGCTATTAACAGATCGACATTTATGTCCAATTTTCTCGACCAGTGATATAGATGATGCATCAAAACTGGGTGTAGCGATAGAAGAGATTGTAGTTGGTTTAGTGAACTTGAGGAGCAAGGCCGTCAAATGCTCAACCTTTTCTTTGAGCCTATCAAGCTCATCATTCATTTTCTCAATTTTTGATTTTTCTCTTTCAATGTCATTATGAACCCCAACAACGTCCTCAGTGAATTTTTTCCATGGTCAAGGAGCCTATCAATCCAGTGATTAATAGATCGACTTTTTTGTCCAATTTTCTCGACCACTGATATAGATGATGCATCAAAATTGGGTGGAGTGATAGAAGAGATTGGAGTTGGTTTAGAGAACTTGAGGAGCAAGGCTGTCAACTAATCAACCTTTTATTTGAGTTCATCTTTGGTAGCCTTGGTCTTTTAGAGTTTTTCGATAGATTGTCCAAGGCTACTTGAAGATCTTGTTGTAATCCTTCTGTAGTAGCTTTTCCTAGAGCCACCTTAGTTATCTAATAGTCGGAAACATTGATATCTTCCTCGCTCTTTTCTATAGTAGGCATGATAATCTCAACAAACTTTTCTCCTGATTGATCAACGGTGATTTGAGAAAGTGTTTTGGGTTTCTTTGTTATGTAGGAGGGAGTTGGATTCAACGTATTGAAATAGAAAGCCTTAGGGAGAACTGTTTTCTTCCAAGCAATATATACTTCTTATCATTTCATGAAATAATTGATATCCATTTCTGACCCCCCTCCCCCCGCTCTTACAAAGGTCCCTGGAAAAAGACTTAATCAAAATATTAGGAATTTTGGGGGTCACACTGTGCAATGTCCCTTTTAGGAGTTGTTATCTATTTTTACCCCCTGGTAAAAATAAACAACTTGGGAGGATGGGTTTGAGAACTGAACAACGATTCATGGAGCAATCTGGAATGATACAACTAAGATTTCAAGTTTGGGAAGCATTGCAAGTGATTCAGGGAAGTTTCAAAGGTCTTGGGGCCATCCATCAGAAGTAGGCTTTTCGGGCCTTAAAGAGTGTGCAACATGAAAGAGGGACCTGAGCCTCAATGGAAGATTCTGATAGCCATGTCAGGGATTATAAGTCCAACAAAGTGCCTATGGAAGTCATTTTCCATGCCCTACATGGTGGAAAACACAAGACATCTTAAAGCATCATACACTTCCTAAGGCAGTTCTTTCTTCTAGCGCACAACAGGCAATCCCGAGAAGGAATGAGCCATTTCAAGGTGATAAAGTCAAAATTGGATCTTGAGATCACCACCATTGGATTCAGTGGGTTGTTTTCATGCAAAATCATATAAAATTTCACCCCAAAAACTCATCCGGGAGCTCAAGATATCACCTTCGGAAGTTGGCCTCCCGGGGTTGGTCAGCTGGGTTGGACGCCTGGGTTGGTAGGTTAGGTTGGTCGGGTCACAGTTTTCAATGCATACAAACAATTTTAGACGTGCATCGCACCTCTCACATTTGCACGACACACAGGTTGGCCAGGTCACCAAGTTTGGACAATACGACGAGGTTGAAACAAGTCACCAGGTTGGACGGGTACTAAGGTTGGTCAACCCAGTAGATGAACGACGATCAAGTTGGTCGGGTAGCTCATTGTACGGACAGAAATAGATGGCCATCCAACCCCCCTCTAATTGGATGACCCGTGATGTAGAGATGGCAATTGGGGTTGGTTGGCGACCACAGTAATGTACAACCCACATAGTTGGACAGCGTCCAACCCCCTAGGGTTAGACGGTCAAAGTCAAGCAACGCATGGTTGGACGAGTCACATGGTGGGAGTGGCTCACAAGTCCGAGGCGAGGCGTAGGTAGGTGTGCAAAAAACAACTCAACAACTAGATTTAATGTGGTATGGCGCCCATGTCTTCATCTGACAAAAATACCCTCGGGAAGCGAATTCGTATGGGTGCCCATACCTCTTTAATGAGGGTTGGTGAGACATTGTTTATATATTGTAAAATCTGCCTCATTTTTAAAGAAGACAATTTGGGAGCTAGGGAAACTCTTGCAAAATTTTCCCTCAACTCCATTTGAGTTGTGAGCCTTCTCTTGGGCCTAGTAATGTAATTATGCCCTTTGTGCATCAAATGTAATGGTTTGTGCATACTTTGAAGCAATAAAAATTGTGTTTTTGTGGTGTTCCTTCAACCCTAGCTCCATTTTTATTGTATTTTCTTACCTCTCCATTATTATTGTTGTACTTTGTGCATGTTCTTTCACTTGCAGGTTTTATGATGTTGTGTTCCATGGAGTTTTGATGGCGGATTAAGATCTAGGCCTGTGTCACATTTGTCTGACCTCCCTCAGCCCCCTCTTCCCAGTTTCATCCTCCCTCAATAGAGTGTCTCGCCCCTTTTCTTGGTGCTATCACCCCGTTAGTGTAGGATTTCCCTTTTCATGCACTTTCTCTCGTCATGTCTCCTTAGCATTGTTAGGATATGTGTAGTTAGGCGTCTTTTCTGCATTAGAAGTAGTTTTAGCCTTAGGATTAGGTAGAGGAAGCCGACCTTCTCCGGAGGTCCATCTCAGGTTTGCAAGTCCCACAACTTGAGAGATGGACGCATGTTATGCAGATTACATCGGATGCCCCATTCACTCTCGAGCCATTCGAGGGGTGCTATAATTTTGCACTAACAAGGGCTAAAACTAAAATTAAAATGACAACAACGATAATGTCCTTCAAAACCCTAGGGGCGAACTGCATAATATATTAGAATTCACCATACAACCATGTAAAACTACTAAATACTTCTAAACTTTGTTCAAGAAATTATGATTTACCACTCAAAAATCACGATTTATCATTTCCTACCTTGCAAACGATTTATTGTCTGGAAAATCACGATTTTTGACTTGTTGATAAATCGATGATTTATGGCGAGTAAAACCCAGAAAAAACGTGGAAAATCAGTGGGAAAAGCATGGAAAATCGTGCAGGTTAGGTATAAAAGTTAAAAAACGACCAAACCAAAAAAAAACGTGGCCATTTGGAAGCATTTAGTGGCTATTTTCTCTTCCGCGATTCGTTTTTTTACCTTCGACCAAGGGTTTTGTGTTTCGACCTTCGACTAGGGTTCATACTTCATTTTTATTTACGATTTTGCAGGTTTCTAAGTTTGTTTAAAATATTAAGAGTCACAGACTCACAGTCATTACAAAAATCTTACAATTCCATTACTGTTTATGTCGTTGTGTGTATAGTAATACGTTTTCAAGAATTCATACGAAAAATATCTTACGGTTTACCAGAAATTAGAATACTTGAGAGTCGAGATAGACTATATTCTTGAAAACCATAATAAATTAGAATACTTTTATGTGTCTATGTGTATAGTTATATGTTATCAATATAAATAATATTTGAGTGAGCATTCTAATTTAGTAGCAATGGCGTGTGTACAATGCAATGTGAATTGCCGAATGGTATATGTTATTTGTTTTAGAGGAATAATTATTACTTCTGTAGTTGATGTTGATAAGGGGTGTGATTGATTTTGTAAGTGTAGAACTATAGATGAACCACTTCATTTTAAAGGTTCTATCTCTACATTTCAAACTTGTTACAAATTCGTACATATACATTTACAAATCTTATATCATGAGTGGTAGCGTTTTGGGGAGTAGTTCTTTTTGAACTAAACATGAATACATGAAGTCTTCCATACATGTGCAGATTTTATATCACGAGTGATAGCGTTTTGTGGCCCTTTTCACACTAAACATGAATACATTTGATACCTTTTGGGTAGTTAATTACTTTTGTAACTGATATGGTTTTTATTTATTTTGGGGAAATTGTGTTAGTGTTGCATCGGTTGTTTTGGTTGGTTTTTTTGTTGAAAAAACCTTTTTTGTACAGTTGATAAGGGGTGTGATTGATATCAGAAAAAAAATAAAAACATGGGACCAATCATGAACGTTATTCTCATCATAACATATAAAACTAACTTATTCTTTGATAACAAATGATGAAGACAATGGAAGATGCATACAAAAAAATTAATAAGATTAATCCCGAAATTTACCTGTAGTTAAGACTCAAGAGTGTCGCCAAAAGTGAAACAAAACCCAAAGTAGAAAGAAATAAACACCATGTTACAAGGCAAGCAATGCAAGTTACCAATGCAATTCCATTATGCCTCCCGCACATACACAAAAAATAATCATAACAAATGCATATAATTCTATGCAACCATGAAAACAGTGCATGCAGAATACCCAACTATAAAATGGCATGACTATATCTGATGCTCTATTCCAAAGCTCTATTCCAACCAAAAATTAAATGAAAAAGAAAGCCTTCGTGAGCATCCACATCATACATGCATTGGGAGATAAGAACTTGATCAAGTAGGGGATGAGTTCATGTGAGCCTACAACCTATAAGTTTCTAGAGATAAAATTCAAGGAAAATGCACAAATTTGTTGAAAAGGGCGGATAAAACAGGACAATTTTCAAATTGAAAAAACCATGAACTCATAAATGACATGCAAGATCAAATTTGAGAACACTTGGATGAACAATCCGTTCTTCCCAAGATTCTTGTTGTTATCCTAAAATAAGTTAAATGTAGACATTGAAATCACACTCTACTTCTTATTTCAATTAGTTGAACTCAATTTCTATGAGTAACTGATCAAAAAATATTGATCATGGAGCCTTTCATTTATTGAACCCACGACCCACAACCTGGGCCACTCAATTTTCCCAAAGGATCGGTGTTGACCTCTCCAAGTTGCTAAAAAAATAATTTAATTAGGAGATATAAGAGGCAGTTTGGGAAACAACCATGTGGCAAAGCAATCCATTCCTAGGGCAAAACCAATTATGAGAATTAATTTTGCATCATAAATAAAGCAAAGGAGAGGCTTCTTCCAACTTCAAGGAAAACAAAAAAATGATTTCACTGATGTTATAAGCACATGTCACGCAAATTTGTTTCTCCATAGCTTGTTCACGCATTTTTTGAAACATTTGCATCTCTCAGTGTTTTAACCTTGTATAATTTTTAGCATGTTCAATAGGAATACCAAGATTACTTCTAATAGAGCTGACATGTGAACCAACTTGCAACAAACTAATCTTGAATCTTGATGGGAAATGATTTTGTGCATTCCTTCACCATGTGTGGCCAACTTAGACTTATTGTTATAGTCCAACAGTAGATAGAAAGATGGTTTACATAACCTTTTTTCAGACAAGCAGGCTCCATTAGTAGAGGTAAAATGAGAGGAATATTAGGAGTGGTCAACATCACAGAACCCAATATGTTATTGTGCGTCTCAACATCTTTCCAGACTGGGGGGCAATAAACTAGCAGCTTGTAAAAAAGAGGAAAATCTAACCCACTATAAACCAACATGGAGCATTTAGCAATTTTCACACCTGACCTAATCCCATGTCAAAAACTGCCATTGTAGACAAACTAAATAAAAAAATTATAGCCTTTTCTATAGGTTGTATGTTCTAACAACAACAAAGCGATGTAGAAGAATTATAGGTGGTAATTTAGACTCATTGTTATAGTCTAACAATATAAAACATGAGAAACCAATGTTTTTGAACCAATTTCACTGCAAAATAGTGTAAATTAGTGCTTGTGTATTTGAATAGATTTACTTTGAATAAGAAATCAATTAACTTATACTTACCTTGGTATAGTAATCTTTCCAGATCCTCCTAACAGTTTGATGGCCACCCAAATCAAACGCCTTGAACTTGATATTCCCAATGTTGATTTCCTTAGATGTGGGATGTTGTGTCAGTTGATGTACTAATCTTTGGCATGCCAAGTCAAAATCAAATAAGAAAAGGAAATCACTATTCCATTCCTCACTATCTCGAAAATAAAAAACGAAAAAAACCATCAAGGTGTTATGCAAACTCTTAACAATTCTTCCAACATGGGATACCAAATCACAGTTCACAAAATTAAAATATGGCAGGAAAGAGGATGGTCACCAAGTCTTTGACAAAATGCCTTCAATCAGAAAGCTAGAAATTTGTTGTTCTACAAAAAGATAAAGACTTATATAGTGCCTTATGCCATTTGACAATGCCAGCCAGAAGTGCATCGATTGGATATGGTTATATATCCATCCATTCCTGGAAAGATTTCCATACTTGTTTAATTAGGTTAAGGAAATCACTATGGTATTCTACAGATCAATCTGAAAAAGTTCTAAGTTGAATAGGAAGGTGTCTTAGGCTACACAAGATTTTGCCCAATCTTATTCAATGTTTAATTACATATATTCCTCTCTAACTGATAGTTCCCTTTCGTCTCTCATTGTAATATATCAAGTTGGGTATGATGGGGAAACTTTGATGTAATCCTTGTGGCATACTAGAATATGATCCTGATGCATACATTGATGTAATAGAATGTGATTCACCTGACTTGGGAGATATTGATGTGGTTTTTGTTTGTTTTGTTTGTTATTTCCTAATTCTACAACAAATACAATGTTTGTCTTTTGGTACAAAATCGTTATGCTATGAGATTTTCTTTGCAGGATAATGTGTTTGTGACTGTGGTGGCCATTGTTCAGTACCGTGCCATTGTAGAGAAGGCGAGTGATGCTTTTTATAAGTTGAGCGATACAAGGGGAAAAATTCATGCTTATGTATTCGATGATAAAGTTTATCTCGTAATTTATTCTACAAAATCATTCAAAAGTATTTGATGCCATAAAAGTTTTGGTGATGATATATTTTGGGCCTGTACACCTTCAAGTTGTTCACTTTGAAATTGTGCTCCATATCGTTGCTGCAGTTGCACTGCACTTGTTGGCATTTGCTAAAACTTTTCTCTATTTCCCTGTGTTAGTTTAGATAAGCAATCTACAAGTTCCTAATTGCAAGACAAATATCAAATTCACACCTTGGTAACTGTGAAAATTTTCTTCAGACAAATCCCTTGCAAACAAGAACAAGAAACTTCAAACAGAGAGTAGATATATACCCTGTCGATTTGCTAAATATACCCCATATTCAACATGCAAAACTAAAAACAACAAACCCGCATTCAACATGCAAAACTAAAAACTAAAAAACTAAAAAAACTAAAAAGAAATTTGCTAAAAACAACGAAAAAAACAATAAATGTCAAAGCGACCGTCTTAGCTATTAGAACGCCCATTAAATTTAATTGCGCATAAAAAACGTCCAAATGGCTGTCAAATTTAAGCCAGTGGCTGATGAACGACTGCGAAGCCATTACCATAGGGCAAACCCCTTCGACATAATTAAAGCTTTGTAAATCGTTGTCGACTTAGAAAGTGACAAAGCTAAAGAGCGGAAAATATGATTTTCATGTTAACATAAACAATAACCTTACACTAAAAAGTAATACATGTGTAAAAAAAATTAACATTGTTTTAGTTACAATTGTTTTACTTAACATTGTACTCTACATAGTACATTCATAAATGTGTTGTAACTTGTAAGTATTTTTATAGATTAAAAAAATTCAAGAATATTCAATTTTATATATAAGAAATAGATAAAATCTAAAATTCATTTATATATTTCACTTAAGAAACTCTATGGTATGGTGATATATTGTGATTTACGTGTGTATTTTTAATGTTGGTCGAAGTTCTACTTTTCCCCCTAATGTCTGTTTTGATAAATCTCATGGCAATGTAAAACAACCTTGGACGAAACATGTATTCACAACCCTTTCGGGCTAATTTGCTAAAGAACACATGTTTTTATTTTCAAGGTTTATCATCACTATATTTCATCTTGTTTAGGGACAAAACATATTACCTTTGTTGTAATTTTTCTTCATGTAATAATAATATTATTCTTAATTTCGCATGCAATTTTATTTCTCTAAGGCTTATAAATCTAAAATATTTTTTTTGTTTTGTTTTTTAGAAGGACATCGGCATCCGTTTTCAAGTTCAACTGCTCTTAGTAAGCCTAACTCAAAAGACCCCTCTTAGAAGAATTGTGAACAAGTAGAAGGTAATTGTGCTGCATGCAATTATTGTGGAATGAAGATGAGTGGAGGTGTCTATCACCTTAAGTTCCACATTGCACGAATACCAGGGAATGAAGTGACAATGTGCACACAAGAACCGTGTAAGGCTTAAAGAGAGTTGTTTGCTTTCTTTGCAACTTATGCAAATAAAAAAGATGGAAATAACAGAAAAGTTTATGCACTTACATCCCTAGTAAATAGAAGGGAAACGACGAAAGATTTTGACATTAGGGCATCTTTTATTCCTCCAAATCCATGAGGTCAGACAATGGGATGGGGCTCATCCACTAAAATTAGTTCAACGACGTTTTTTTGTTCCTCGAAGTAGTCCCAGTTCACAACCTTCACTCGAAGGTACCATTTGGAATATAGAAATGCGCAATGAAGCAAGAATAGTTGCGACAAAATTTTGGTACTACAACAACATTCCTTTCAATGTGGCAAAAAGTCCATATGGGGAGAATTTTGTCACTGCATTGATTGTTGCCAGGAAGGGGTTCAAGGCTCCTACTCCCCATGGTTTGAGTGGCCCATTGCTGGAGGATTCTGTCATACATACCAAAAATATTGTAGAAGATCAAAATAAGGTATGGAGAAAAAAGGATGCACCATTTTGTTTGATGGGTGGACAGATGGGAAAAACTACATATTGATTAACTTCCTAGTGGCATCAAGTGGACAGTTGGTCTTCTTGAAATCAATTGATGCTTCCCACCAAGTGAAAACTGCAAGCACTTTGTGTGATATGTTAGATGAGGTGGTGAAGGAGGTGGGCGTGGAAAATTTCTTCCAAGTTGTGATGGACACGGCGACATATGTAGCAATAGGGAGACTTCTTGAGGAGAGACACCCTACTTTTGTTTGGGCCCCTTGTGCAACCCATTGCTTGGATCTCTTATTGGAGGACATATGAAAACTCTCATGGGTGAAAAATGTGGTTGAAGACAAACAAAATATTATGAAGTTCATCTACAATCACATTTGTGTGCTACAATTGATTAGAAAGCATACCAATGGAAAGGAGCTTGTGTGATCAAGGGTGACACAATTTGCCACAAACTTCATTGCAGTGCAGCCTCATTAACATCCCTTAAGCAGATGTTTGTGAGCACGTGATGGTTGGAGTCTGCCTATACTACAAAGACCGAAGGGGGAAAGGTTCGTGAAGACCATTTTTGATGATATGTTTGCAAAACAAATGGAAGAAATCATGAATGTAACCTAAACTTGAATATTTGTTTATTTATCATTTATTTGTTATATAATTTTTTTATTAATTTTGATTTTAAATTTATATATTGTTTTGTTTTATGTGTCAGAGCCTTTGGTTCAAGTTCTACAGATGCTTGATGGGGAGAGAAACCCAATGGGTTTATTTATATGAGGTTATGAATGTGGCCAAGGAGGCCAAAACAAAATATTATGGGCTTTGGGCACAATTAGTGAAAATTTGAACCCATTTGGCATATAAATGATCAGAGATAGAACAAGGACACTCCATCGACATATACAATAAGTGGTGTATTACCTAAACCCAAAGTTTTCATATTCCCCATTATTTAAGGCTGATGAGGAGGTTATGGATGACCTTAATACATGCATAAAGAGGGGATGGTATTTGAAGAAGATATTAGAGATGCAATTGTTGACGAGCTACATATTTACAAAACGGTGGAGGGAAGGCTCTTTTCTTCAGCTCTATATGTGAAAAGAAGAACCACTTCTCAACTAGGTAAAAATAAATTGAGTCATTTGTATTTTGTCTCGTTACACGTAGAACTAGATACTAGAAGTATAGAATTCTTTTATTTATTCAAACCTAGTTAATTTACAAAATTATAAATGTTTTATTTTATAGATTTACGGTGGGAAGATTATGGTGCAAAAACACCAAATCTTTAGAAGCTAGCCACATTTTGTGTCACTCATGCATTGCTTCTAGATGCGAACGTAATTGGAGCATGTTTGAAGTTATTCACACAAAAAAGTGCAACAGGTTTAATGACACAACGCCTCAATGACCTTGTCTTCGCACAATACAATCTCTATCTTCGCGTGAGACAAGTGGAGGGGGACAGAGATGTGATGCAATTGACTTGGATGACATTGATCCATATGATTGACTGGGTTGTTGATGATGTTGAGCCTATGTTTACTACAGAGAAGATACAACTTTAGAGAGGGAGACTGAAGAAGCAATAACATCAGGGACATTAGGAGTTGGTAATGATCCAGATGATATGTTTGTAGATGAAAATGTTGGTGTTGCAGAGGATAAATATTTACCTTCCACTTCCACAAGGCAGATGCAATAGACTTATTTTAGGCATGCTTGATGAAATGAAATATTATTGATACTTCATAAGTCGTATGACTCTATGAGCATTGTAGTTTGCAAACTTTGTACTCTTTTTTGGTCAAAACTTAATAAAAAATATACATATGGGCTTATGGCATTCTATAGAGTCACTTCTTGCATCATTTAACAATGTTTTTTCATTTAATTTAAATTTATTCTATGAATTTAAATGTTTTTTAAAGTAGCAATAAAGTTGTCGATTAATGTCGATAAATTGCTAATTCCCTATTTTTGAATCAAAAATTTGGCTTGCCAATTAATTGTCAATAACGATTTTTTTGAACTATGCTTCTAAATACTTAATTCAAGCACAAAAAACCAATATCCATCCAATTTGTTAACAATAAATGTAGAAAATCAACGAATATATATTGTTGTAATTAAATTTAGGACAACAACAAAAACAACCACAAACCAACGTTGAAAATGATAGATAAAACACCACAAAAAGTCATGAAAATATAGATTTTGACATTATAAATTATGTCGAATCTGAATATAAAATCAAATTTACAATTTGTGCCCTAGAAGGAACCCAAATACCATCAAACCCTCTCTAGGAAGAGCTCCAAAATGCATGCAAACCCTTGTATATGTTTTCCAAATCCATAAGAGGTCTTCAAAATTGTCTTCACTTCACCCAAAGATGGAGGGCTTTCCTCCTCCAACCAGCCACAAGGAAGGTTTTCATCTTCCTGGAAAAGCCACACTAATGGATTGTCACCCAATAGTAGAATGACAATGAGCAATCAAGCCAAAGATCAAAATGTAGAGTAAATGTGCCAAAATAGATAATAAAAATGAAGTCATTGATCTCCATTTATATCCCTCCTTTGGCTCCAAAAGCCAAAATAGAAGGAACAACCTCAGAAAGCTTTTTTAGGGCTTTTAATTTGCTTTTAAAACTCCTCCAACGCAGTCGACTTGCCTAAATAAAGAAAACATTAAAAATTAGCTAATGACAATGGTAATGGAAATAAGTTTGTAATTAGGATCTTAAGTTGAAAAAGGGGGACATTACAGTCCTCCCTTCCCAAATTTTATCGTCCTTAGGCAATTCCAAACTCATATACCCAAGTATCAACCTATTAAAGTAAATGAACATGTTGTAGTGTTCCTATAATCTAGATCATGTGCCTGTTAAATAAAGGAGATTCATCCCAAACAAACTCATACCTCTACTGCCCCTTTCTTCATGGAAAGTCTTCATCATTTTCTAATTCAAAAACAATAATAAAATTTCCTTTCTTTTCATGATTACTTGTACTGAAATCCCTCCAAATTGATTTAGTTTTCCATCATAAAGTAAGGAATGGATGCATAATCATCTTGATGAGATATCTCTCTTATTACCAAACACAAATAAAATTGTGGAGGGGCTGAAAACATTTTACCACAGTCATAATTCACATGGAATCTTATCCAAGTTGAGGCTATCAAATCAGATTTGTTCCCTCCTTTCACCCGAAACCTTCTTCCTATACCAACCTGTGACAGAATACTCTTCAAAAAATAAAAATTCACTGTTGTTCATGGATGTTAATGGCATTCCCATTTTTTTTTTGCAAAATTCAGTCTTATAACCATGACATAATAACTACTAAATGGGAATTTATGAACAAAGGCATTTTCATGAGTAATGTAGGGACTGAAAGTTGTTTTACATAGGATGAAAAACTAAGAACAATAGATCTACAGTTGAAATCAGCAGACATCTTGGTCTTTAACTCGAGAGAAGCAACCTTCCCTTGCTTAATAATTCCTATGAATTCCGATTTCATCATTTTGCAAGTAGAACCCCAACACCTTGTGGATTTTGAGGGTAAATTCCTCTAAAATTTGGAGCTCTTGATCCCGAAAAAACAATGTGTGACTCAATTGAACTTAAAATAAGGAAGTCAAAACAAAATTCATACCTCTTCATGGGGTCATGGTTTAACCATATATGAAAACTAAAAAGTAGAATCAACTGTAAATCCATCATAAATTCTCCCCCCTTCCCATTTTTCCTTAGGTTCATTCATAGAACCATGGGTTAGCAATGCATACAAAATAAAAATAGAATTATTATCAAGCTTAGGATGCCTCAAACATGCCATCTGCTAGAATTATCCCCCACTTCATACCAACTCCTCAAATTCCTTCCCTTCCATAAGAAAAGAGAGGAAAAAAACAAAAACTGAAATATTTAACTTCATATTTTTTGAGTTTTAAGGGTTCACCCGTATTCCAAGGATGTGAGCAATCTATGTAACTTTTCACATGATGAACTTCTAAAGTTCCATTCACACTATCCCAAATATGGTTGTAGTTGTACCAGTGCAATTTCTTGCTCCAAATCAACATTATAGTGGCTGGAAACTCTTTTTAAACCACCGACAAACAATCCCTCCTTGATGGTAGGTGGAAAAAATCTCCCCCTTGTGATTGAAAACACTTTGGTGACTATCTTAAAAGGGATTAACCAGCTAGTTCTGATGTGGACAACAGTAAAAAGTAATAAGATAACAATTGTCATACCTCAAACTCTTTATAAAAAATCAACCATATGGGGACTAAAAATGCTTTAACATTATCAAAGAATTGAGAATTATTCATGTGTATGGTTGAGGCCGCTTGAATGCCTACAAAAGCAATGTTGAGAAAACTGAAAATGTTGATAACAATATGCATTTTTATGACAACGTGCCTTGAAACCCACAAAACATGATTTTTACTCCTTACCTTTGTACCACCAAATTCCGGATGAGTTATAATGCTTGGGGCAGTGAGATAATCTCTATCTTGCTCACTCCCAAATGTAAAATTCATGAATTCATCATCCACTTTCATTAGAAGACTTATTCTAAAAATATGAACATGAATTGAGACTTGAAAATATCTACACAAGTGTTGTTTTAAAACTGAAAGTGTGGTGATTATCTTACCATGTGCAACTCATAGATCTTTCCTTCTTTTGGTAACTCTTTCCATCCTCTTTTCTATAGCAACTTGAAGGACTCCACTTGTAATGCCTTGAAGCATAACCCTTTGATCACTAAGTTTGAATCTCAACTCCCTAGCTTGATAGTTTTGGGTAAGTTCACTGAAAGGATGTGACCATTGAATCTCAAGTATCAAATCCATACCTTCAAACACCAAACAATATATAAATTGTTACTTACCATGTGCTTTCCTAAGGTGATATTGAGAGATTGGAACCTTTTGGTGCAAGGGATGATGAGGCCATCATGTAGCATTACATCCTTCACAAGGAAGTTTGAATGTACAAAAAAACTCCCTGTGATTTCTCATAGAATTTCTTTTTGACCATACGCATGGAATGGAGCACTCACTAGCCATAGTAAAATGGAATCCATTGAAGTCTTCCCCTTCTTTGTAACTCAAAGGATATATGAACTCTATGCTAATTTGGGTGTTATTAACTTTATCATCATCTCCACTTATGTTGTCCATGATGACACAAATACGGCAGCAACATAGGAGGAGACCAAAAAACTAAAATGTGATTTTAAATATCATACCTTTGGCTATTCTCAGCTTGTTCATCTTATTTTCCCACCTTGACTTTGTCCATACTTTGTTGGCAAATGCATGGAGCCTCTTTTTGGATCTTACCAAAGGCATGAACAACCTCAACTTGACTCATGGGAGCTGCTATTATAAACAGGACCAATAAGCTGGACTGCCATCCATGTCCTCTTTGAGAAATGGGTTTCCCACCATTCCTTGCGCTTCTTTTTCAACCAAGGATTCATCACATGCTAAATACTATAAGTATTAACCAAACAATGATCAATAATTACCTCATCATGTTGAATTTTTCAACACAATGATGGGAGTAAGGGACAATTTTTCCTCCTCTATGGTTCCATCTCTTTCAAAATGCATATCTAATTTTTCATCGACATGTGTAAAACTATTGAAGCATGAAAATTCGTCATGTGGATTTGGGAGCCCTTTATCTTCAAACCCTTCTTTATGCACAATGTGCACACTCTTGAGTGTGGGGTCCTTATGGAGGGTGGACCCCTTCCTTGATGTTTGGGGTTTTTGACATCGTGCCAATTCCAACTCTTTTTGTTTCCAACTTCATGAAGTCTGAAAAAGGTAGGGGCCATCTCGGATCTTCTTTGAAAGAGCTTTATACTCTTCATACCATGTAACCGATGTTGCTCACTTGGATGATTGAGAATTAATTACTTCCTTTGAAGAGATCCTTCCTCCATTTGAACCTTGAATGGTATGGATCAACCAAGCCATTGTGTTGGCCAATATTTTTTGCCTCGCAATAAGCTTATCGAACTTGTGTTCCTGAGGATCTTGGTTGGCCATATTATCCTCCTCTCTTGGCTGGTTTTTCTTTCTTATTCTATGATACTATAGAAAACCCTTGTTGCCCTCTTCCATGAAAACCCTAGGCTGGGAAGATCAGAGCTCTGATACCACTGTAATGTCCCTTTTAGGGGAAAAAAACTGAAAATAAGGATTTGGACACAAACCCTAAGAATTAGATATGAAAATACATCCATACCAAAGATGAAAATAATCTTATTTTTTATGACAACAACTATAATATCCTTCAAAACCTTATGGCAGGCTGTATAAGAGGGTTTTTCATTCTCCAACCAACCACAAGAAAAACTTTTTGTCTTCCTAAAAAAATCCACACTAATATATTGCTGCCCAATAGTGGAATGCCAATGAGCAATCAACCCAAAGAGAAAATGCAAAGCAAATGTGCCAAAATAGATGATGAAAATGAAGTCATGGATCTCCCTTTATATCCCTCCTTTAGCGCCAAAAGACAAAATAGAAGGACTAACCTCATAAATCTTATTTGTGGATTTTAATTTTCTTTTAAAAACTCTCCAACCTAGTCGATCTGCCTAAATAAAGAAAACACCAAAGAAAAACATTAAAAATTAGCAAGAGGAAAATGAATTAGGAATGTAATTCCTTCTCTAGCTCATTGAAATTTATTGCAATGGAAAGGGAATGATAATAACTCCTTAATTAGGATCTTAAGTTGAAAAAAGGGGACATTATAAACTAGGAAGATAAAGTAAATCAGCCTTTGAGGAATAGTTTCCTTCGTTCCTTCTGTTCCCCGCTTTCACGCATCGGCCAATGCAGGCATTTTGGGTAAAACAGGGGTATTTCGAGGAAAATTGACACTTTTGGGAACAAATGGAACTATTCCCTCCATCCCCCACATCTCCACTTTCACCACAGGGAAAGTTTTAAATCATCTAAGTTTGGTTAATTTGAGACAAATGGAACTGTTCAACTATTATGAGCATTCCTCGATCGCCCACAAATATCACATAAGCAGGCAATGTTAAATCAACAAAGTCAGCTATTGGTGGAACTTTGAGAACAATTCCACCATTTTGTCCATTCCTCAAACACCCACAATCACCAACAAAGGAAAAGGAAAAGGTATAACTCACATAAGTCAAGTCCCGCGAGAACTTGTGAAACAATTCCACATTTCCTCTACTTCTCTGATCGCCCTCTTTCACAGCATAGAGAACAAATCAGATATGTTAGGCCTGACGGGAATAGAGGGAACTGTTTCATTGTTCCATGAGTTCTTCGCATATCCACAATAACCAAAAAAGGGGGATTGAATCGGTAAATTTGGGCACAAATGGAACATGGGGAACATAGGTTAAATCAACTTTTTGAGGCCCATGAAGAATAGTTCCTCAATTTCCTCCTCTTCCCCAATTATCTGCTTTAAACTTTGGCATGTTATGAAAAATGGAAAAGGACCAAATTTTCATGATTGTAAAGCTATACGAGCCATTATTGCATGAACAAACCTTGGAGAAGGCCATGCTTTTGGTAAGATTCAGAGTACATATCAAAATGGAGTGCAAAAGAAGCAAAGAGGTATGGGGACAATATACTTGCAGCATGGGTATGATTGAATACTTTTTTAGATTTCCCAAAAACTCCCCCATTGAATTGATGTTATGCATTTATGAACTAGGGAATTCCCTCTCTCCTTTTTACCTTCTCTCTCTTCCCCTTTTCTCTATATATTTGCAAATCACTCATTTGTAAAGGATCCTTCCCAATTTTTGTAAAGACACCATGCCAAAATGCTGCCCCAAGAAAATTTGAGTTGCAGGCATGTGTTCTGGAGTTTACAATGCTCTCAATTCCTTCCTAATGGATGTAATAGACTGTATATATTTTGGATCAATTAAATCTGGACATTGTGGATTTTCTCTGCCCCTTTCTTGCATTTGGTTATATCTCTTACCTATCTGCTCTCTCATTTTATGTTGTGTATGAGTTATACTTGCATGTTTTCCAGTTCTTTGTGTTTTGCAACGCGTGGAATGGATTGGGTTTGCTATTTTGGGTCTATGGCACATTTATCTGCCCTCTCATTGACCTGTATTCTCCCTCATGGAGATTGATCCCCTTTTCTTGGTGCTACCACCTCTATTTTAGTTTAGGATTTCATTTCCACACATCTCTTTAACATTGGTCCCTATGAATAACTAGTTTAAGATTATATAGTTATATTTCCAGCTATAGTAATGTTAGCATTAGTTTTAGTTAGAGGAACCAACCTTCTCTAGAGGTTTGTCTCAAGATGCAAGGTCCCAAACTTAGAGACATTCCCATGTTAGCCAAAAGAATTGATCTTCCATGATCAAACTTAAGGTGCTACTTTTGTGCGTTAACATTTCTGGCACGCCCGATGGGACCAAGAGTGATGAGATTTACACTACATTTCTCCAAGATTGACGTGTGCTTGGTGATACCTAGCCTTTGGAGGCTTCAAATTTGCACATCTGGCGAATCCACTGATCGAAACAAACCCATTTTCTCAACCAACTAACCACTTTCCATTATTTCATTCCTCTTTTCCATGAATTTGTGCAACCATGACTTCATTTTCTCATTGGAATCCTTAGCTCCAGAAACAATAGCATTCAAATCCACCTCCATGTACCCAAATCCATCTTCAAGCTATAACAACACACCTCCAAATAAGTTTTATAAGCCAAATCAGCATGCATTTTCATACTAGAAAAATGCAAATTTAGATCCATGTGGTTATTCAACTAACCATGGTGTTGTGTAAGAAGAAGGATATGCATATTTTAGAGGTCATATTATACCTGAAGATGATTTTGAAATGAGAGTTCAACATATGGATAAAATATTGCAAGAACTCAAGGAGCAATTTTAGATCTTCCAAGCTAAACAACCTGGTTTTAGGAAGCCTTGTCCATGGGGAGGTCATATACCTAGTTGGTTTAGTCCTCATCAAATGTTAGAGTTAATGAGTGAATATTTTACTCAAATGGTTCATTTTATTGCATCATTACAAGCATTAGAGGCTAGCAAACATGTTGTTGACGAGCCCTATGAATGGGGCATTCCTTCACAATCACCATGTGGATATATGATGCATCCTTATCATCTTGAATCATTGAAGTCTAAGATTCAAGTTCCTAGCTTCCTCAAACATTCTCCTTTCATCCCTTCTCCTACACAATAAAACATAGAAACTCAATGCACCCTTCCTCTCGCATACCAAAACCCATTTTGGGATGAAACTAATAAGAAAACAAACTTGGGAGGGCAGTAAACTAAAGAACCCAACAAGGAAGTTCTCATGTAAAATCTGAAAGATCAGAGCTCAAAGTTTGGTGCCAAACAAATCACACGGTTGGTTAAACCTGCAACAAAAGCTGATATTGAAGAGAAAAAAAGGGAGATTGAATTTGTAGAGTAGCAGGAGGAAGATGATTTTCCATGTTGAGTGTAGTGTGCATGTTGGCACCATAGTCTTGGAGGTGGTTGATTTGTCCCAATTTGCAAAATCAGAATTGGAGGAGGATAAATCGGATTCAAAGGGATTGGATGCAAAGGAGATCATAAAGAGTTTCTTTCTCTCTTTTGGTGATGAAAATACAAACCCTTCCTTTCCACCTTCCACTGAATCAGATTTAGAGGAAAATCATGAAGAAGAGCATACATAAGAAGAGAAAAGCATACCAAATGATCAACTTGGCCTTCATAATGAATAAGAGGATGAGTTTGATCTTTAAAAATTTGTGCTTGAGGATGAGGAAAAGGACAACAAACCCATTTCCAATTCAGAAGTCATCATGGAAGATGCAAAATTGTTTATGCAAGAACAAGAATAACTGAGTTCAAATCGGTTTACAAGAATCCAAACTGATGGATAAAGTGCCTCTTATAACTCCATTGATGGAGTTACATGCAAATAAGATGGGAAAACTTCAAGGATTAACCAATCAACTACAAGGAAAACTTTCCCAATCAGGTATCTATCTAATTTGTAGTCACAAAAGGGGTTGTCACTAGTCATGCTCACTTTAGAGCATGAGGAAGAGCTTCAAAGCATCAAAGGTAAACTTCAATACCTCTCAAATCTAAATGAAAATCAAGATGAAGAGGTATATGTTATGTGTTTAGCTGATACTTTGAGTGACAAGGGAGTGCAAGGGATGCTTTCACTTCCACCATGTGTTCTAGTTTCCAAACTAATCTCATGGCCACATTTTGTAAGAAATGGAAGCCACTTTTCCTAACATGTATCAAGAAATGCTTAGCTTCCTTTTGTTTTGGTTAGAATGGGGTAGTTTAGGTTTGATTTTTGCAAAACAAGTGCGTTGTGGACACTCGACATGCTTCCATTTGGGGTACATATGATTTTCCATGTTTGTACATAGTTTCTTTGGCTCTTTGTTGTTGTTGCACAGTCCATTTTAGATCAGGATTCATGGTAGAGAGAAAAGTGTTTTGGTCCAATTTCAAGATAGTTTTCCACTCTCATTAAGGACCAAATGCAATAAGAGCTTTAGAAATCCTTCAGATCAGTTCTATGGTAGAAATAAGAGGTTTTGAGGCAATTTCAAGATGCATTCTCTCAAGCTTCAAAACCATGTGCAAATCAGAACTCCTTCAACCTTGGAAAAATCAGAGTTTTTGGGACAATTTGTAAATTTCATCCAAGAAATTAGCTTGAAAAAATCAACTATAGGTCAACTCTAAGTTCATACAAGTTCAACGATAAGATTTTTAAGTTTAAAGGACCGGTTTTTCATGTTTTTAGGCTTGAATCAATGCCCAAAGGATTGCGTCAAGGCCACTTATCTTCATATCTAGCATGTAAATATCCCCATGAGTCGCCAAATTGATATCCATTTCCCCCCTCTTGCAAAACTCCTTAGAAAAAGTATAATTCAATTTTGTTTTGCAAATTTGGGGTCAAACTGAGCAAGATAGAGAAAATATTCCTTTTGAGGAACACCAAGAACATTTCCTTCGCTCCTCCTGCTCCCCGCTTTCCCACATTGGCCGATTTAGGTATTTTGGGTCAAATAGGGGTAATTCAGGCAAATCAACACTTTGGGGAATAGAGGGAACTATTCCCTTGTTCCATCAATTCCCCCATCTTTGTTTTCACCGCATGGAAAGTTGAAACTGGGTGAGTCAGTTTAATTTGAAACAAATGGAACCATTCAATTGTTTTGAGCATTTCTTGATTACCTGCAATTACCACACAAGAAGGTGCAGTTGAATCAAAAAAATTGGCAGTTGGTGGAACTGTGGGAATAGTTCCACCTTTTTTTTGTGCCCCAAACATCTGCAATCACCAACGAAGGAAAAGGAAAAGGTACAAATCGGATAAACCAGGTCCCGCGAGCACCTGCGGAATAGTTATGTGTTTCCTCCACTTCTTTGATCGTCAAATTTCATAGCACATTGAACAAATCAGATATGTCAGGCCTGACGGGAAAAAATGGAACTATTTCTTTATTCCACAAGTTCTCTGCATATCTGCAATAACTGACTAAGGGGGATTCAATCGATAAAGTCAAGTAGAGATAAAAAATGAGGAACAAAGGTTAAATCAGATTTTTGAGGCCCATGAGACACAATTCCTCAGTTCCTTCTCTTCCCCGATTGTCCGCTTTAAATTGTGGTGTGTTTTAAAAATGGAAAAGGCCTAGAATTTCGTGAATTGGAAGCTACCATAGCCATTATTGCATGACTAGACCTTGGCAAAGGTCATGCTTTTGCTCAGAATCAAAGTACATATCAGAATGGAGTGAAAAAGAAGAAAAGATGTATGGGGACAATATACTCGCAGCATGGGCATGATTAAAGACTTTTCAGATTTCCTGACAGCTCCCCAATTGAAGTGATGTTTTGCATTTATGAACTCAGGAATGCCCTCTTTCCTTTTTCCCTCATATTTCTCTTCCCCTTTCTCTATATATTTGGAAATCACTCATTTGTAAAGGATCCTTCTCCATTTTTGAAAAGGCACCATGCTAAAATGCCACCCCAAGCAAATTTGAGTTGCGGCCATGTGTTCTAGAGTTTGCAATTCCTTCTTAATGGATTTAACAGACTGTGTATATTTTGGAGAAATTAAATATGGACATTGTGGCTTTTCTCTGCCCCTTTCTTGCATTTGGTTGTATCTCTTACCTTTGTACTCTCTCATTTTATGTTGTGCATAAGTTATACTTGCATGTTTTCTAGTTCTTTGTGTTTTACAATGTGTGGAATGGGTTGGGTTTGTTGTTTTGGGTCTATGGCACATCTGTCTACCATCTCTTTGACCCATTTCCTTATCATTTCTACCTCATAGAGATTGATCCCCTTTTCTTGGTGTTACCACCTCTGTTTTAGCTTAGGATTTCATTTCCACGCATCTCTCTAACCCTGGTCACTGTGAATTATATAGTTGTATTTTCAGCAGTAGGAGGAGTTTTAGCATTAGCTTTAGGTAGAGGAACCAACCTTCACTGGAGTTTTGTCTCAAGATGCAAGGTCCCACACTTGGAGGCATTCCCATATTAGGGAAAAGTATTGATCTTCCATGATCAAACCTAGGGTGCTATTTTTGTGCGTTAACAATAATTATAAAACCTAAAAGAAATACATAGTTATCATTTCATGAAATAATTTTAGACCATTGTACTGTCTTCATAACTTTGGCACTATATTTTAGATTAGTATGTTGGCTAAAAAATGTTGCAAATACACCGCATAAAACATATAAATTAAATTATGTTATATATCTTTTAATTAAATTTGTTTTTTTTAATGTATATAATGTTTTGTGTTTTTTTGTATTACACAAATAAGCATGCGTCTATCGGCCTTCCATAAACACCTTTGAATGATGTTGTTAGTATATATTAAAGATACATCGAGGGATGAGATTTGACGAGCAAGCTTACCTATCAAGAGATTTTTAGGGTACACAAAAGTATCACAAGCAACCACCATTTTACTCCATTATCTAGTTTGTAAGTTCTTTCCATTTTTTATATAAAAGATTATATGGTATAGAATTGATTAACAATAGTAAAGAAATACAAAAAAATACTTATAATATATATAACTTACTAAAAATATTAACGGTTTTTATAAATAACCACACATGTGAATAGGTGGCGGGTTAGCATTATTAAAAGTTGTCAAATACGTGTAAATCCTTCAAAAAGGGTGAGACGGGTATCAAATCTCAAAATACAAGGCATGTTGACATTTAATTGTTATAATTTTCTGTGTGTAGTAGGTAACATATAAAGACGTTTTCAATAACAACGGGTTTTTGCAAGAAAACTAGTTTTGCTACACTGGTCTGGCACTCGAGAAACAACAAAAACATCATTATATACGTCTCAAACACAAAAATAGCAGAGCTCCCTGTGATTTCGAAAATATATTAAAGAAGGGTTTAACAAGTTTACATCAAACACACAAACGGATTGCTACTGCAAACCCCCAAAATTATTTTTCGCTTGCCACGTTGAACGCAATGACAATAGGAAATAATATTCATGCACATGTCGTCAAAACTGGATTAGAACGTGACGTTTTTTTTGCTAAATCATCTTATTCACATGTACATAAAATGTGGTTTTTTGGAAGATGCATGCCAATTGTTTGACAAAATGTCAGAACGAAGTGTGGTGTCATTTAGAAACATGATTGCAGGATATACCCAGAATGGGGAAGCTGAGGAGGTGTAATGTCCATTTCTAGGGCTTAAACTAAAAAATGAGGAAACCACACAAGCCCAACTAAAATAAATTCTGATTTTTATAACTACTGTAATATTCCTTAAAAACCCTGTATCGAACTGTATAAGAGCTTAAATTCACCAATTAACTATGCACAACAACTGAAAAATACTTCTAAATAATTTTTTCAAGTATGGAAACAATCATCCATCCAATTTACATTAAAGAAATAGAGAAAACCATAATACCCAACTATAATAAAATTTATGACAACAATAGGACATCCACAAGCAAGGGCTGAAAATGATAGATAAAATCCTCTAAAAATAGCCAAATTATAGATTCCAGCCTTATAAGTTGTTGAAAATCAAAATATCAAAGAATATATGAATTATGTGCCCTAGAAGTCACCAAACCACCACTAAACCCTAGTCGCTTCCGTAGGGAAAGGCTCCAAAAATCATGCAAAGATTTTGTAATATGTTTTCTTGATGTCCTTGATCCAAATCAATAAGCAAGTCTTCAAGAGATATCTTCAATTCACCAGCATGGAGAGTTTTCGTTCTCCATCAAGCCATAAGGAAGGGTTTTGTCTTCCTTGGATACCACACAAGAGGGTTTTTTCCCTCAAGTGGAATGATATTGAGAAATCAACACAAAAAACAAAGTGTAAGTGTAAATTCCCAAAATATGATCTCCAAATGAGGCCATACAACCTCTTTTATACCTCTTGCTTGGTGCCAAAGGCCAATTAGATGAGGACCAATGTCCAAGCTTCGCTTTATCTTTCAATTTTCCTTTTTAATTCCTCAAAACCAGCTGACCTGTCTCATAAAGGAAAACACTAAAATTAAACATTAAAAATAATATAAGAAAACTGAAATGAAGTGCAAGTCCTCCCCTTGTTCACTTATTCTACTTCTCCATGGGAAGAGGGTGGCAAGAAGACTTAATTTGGCCTCAATTTGAAGAAGGGGACATTACATAAGGCCTTGAATCTATTTCTCCAATTACAATTGGATGACATTTGTGGGAATTTCTTTACCTTTGTTAGCGTCATGAAGGCTTGCACAAGCATTCATACTTTTTAGACAAGGGAACAACTATGTGTCCTATTTATTGAAACAAGACTTGATTTAGATGTAGTTGTAGGGATTTCTCTTGTTGATATGCATGTTAAAGGTGGTAGAATTAAGGATTCACGTAATGTGTTTGACAATGTTTCTATATGAAATATCGTATCATAGACTGCAGTGATAATGGGGTATGCACAATATGACCCTCCTTGATGAAGAATTGAAACTTTTTAACAAAATTTCGGTAAGAGAATTAGTGTTATGGAATGAAATGATTGTTGAATTGGTTTAGATTGGATACAATGGAGAAGCCTTGAAACTATTTTTTGAAATGCATGTTAGGATCAAAACAAAAATGAACAATAAAACAAAATTAAAACAGAAATAAAAGAATCACGCAATCACAAGATAAACCCAAGATTTAATGTGGTTCACCCAATTTGGGCTACATCCACCAGAAACAAGCCAGGATTCTCCTTTATTCAGTTATGAGAAATAAAATACAATTCTCTCTCTTTTTCATACTACAAAGAGTAAATCCATACACACATATATAATTTGTGCACCTCTTCATAAAATTTTGCTTCAACCACAAACAACCTAAATATCACATGCTTATAAAAGTTTGATTCAACCACAAAAAAACTAAATATCACATGCTTATAAAAATAACAACTCTGGTCTATTAATGACAACTCCAGTCTATTAATAAGACAATGTTATTTTGATCCATGGCTATGATTTCCTCCCCAAAAATAGAACAAATAAAAGCAAAATCCCACTTTAACTTGTAAGCATGATCCACAACTTCAAAATTCTCCCACTTGGAGACTGACTGCAACAACCCACTGTTACAGCTCACCCTTAGACTATTCTTTGACTTGTTTCTCTTCTTCAAGATCAATCTTAAAGACCTACCGAAGCCGAAAAAACCTTCCAGCTTCTCTTTTGTCACTACCTTTGTCAACATATCAATAGGATTTTGACTTGTATGGATCTTCTCCAACTTCAGTTTTCCATCCTCCAAAATTGATCTAATAAAGTGATACATGAGTTGTATATGTTTGGTTCTCGAATGGAATGTTGAGTTCTGTTAGTGCGGGATCACAACATCCCTAAATAGCTTGGGTGTGAAGTGGGGCATTCGGTGTGATTGCACAACATGGGACCATCTCTCAAGCTATGGGACTTGTAAAACTTGAGATGGACCTCTGGAGAAAGCTGGTTCTTGCTTCCTAATCTACCTGCCACAAGCTACTCCAGTGCAGGCAGAACCTATTCTATCCTAATCTAAACATTCCAAGGGGATAGAGAGAGAGAGAGAGGGTGAAAGAGCCTACACTAAGTGGTGATACACCAGAAAAGGAAGTGGTTGAATCATTAGACCTGACCGCCTAAAGTGGAGAGAGGTGAGCAGAGGAGAGGGTGGACAGAATGCACCATGGACCAGAGATAGATTTCACACTAACACCACTTCAAAACCCATTAAACACAGCTCCCAGGACCTGTAATGAACATCAAAATATGCACAATATACCATGCAATGATGAGAGGTAAGAAGAGAGAACAAAATAAGCCAAGGATGGACAAATGCATCACAAAACAAATTTTATTGCTCCAAAATGTTACACAATACATCATCAGTGGGTAAGAGGCAAGAAAATGCCATTACAAAGCCATGGGAGGAGGCTTAGACTCCGCATTCTACCCTAAGGAAGAAAGAGAGAGGGGGGGCAAAGGAGAAACAACAACCAACCCTTTGAATATGCCCCTCCTCATTACAATATATAGGAAGAATAAGAGAGAGAAGAGGGAAATAATTAGAATCCTGCTTCAACCACCTAGAGATATGCATTGAATCCTACTTTGAAAGCTCAACCACTATCAATCAATGTCTTTCTCAAATCCAACCCAAATATGTCATGTTTGGTTCCCCGACAGATCAAATTGAATCAGATCTGGTAGTTGGAGAAATCGAGCTCTGTATTAATGGCCTAGAAGACGTTTTCCCATTTTTTTCACCCACCAAATCCTATTAAGAATGATATTTTATGTTTCCATGGTGTAGAGGGTGTCGAGACATTTCCAAAAAGTCTTCTCCTGCCCAAATCTGAGTCTCTAGTCAAAAGATATGGCCATTTGAATATTTGCATAGCGGGCGTGCAATATTTTAAAGAGTTTGTCCATACAGGTGTCCACATGGCAGCCTCCACGTGCTCCTTGGGATTCTTTGTATTTTTCCTGAGTCTCTTTGCTTGGTGGGGCCAAAATTTTGACCTTATACACATGGCGGCCTGGCGCTTGTTTGGAAACCCGCCCCAAATTTTACCTATGAAATAGTGTCATGCTGACACTTGGCTCCCTCCACTGGCCTGCCACTGCCTTGACTATTTAACCCTTGACTCTGTCCCTTTTTGGACTCTGAGACACATGGAAGGCCCACTCTCATTTGAAAACCCGCTCAGGATTTTACCTTTGAAGGAGCGTCATGTTGATCACTTGGCACCTTCCACCTGCACTCTATACTTAGTTGTTTTGGGCCCACTCTCCTTTTTGACCTCTGTTGACCATTTGCTACGTGGAGGGTCGGCGCAATTTTGAGTCTCCGGCCTGGATCTCGCTTTTGAATGTGCGTCATTAAGACACTTGGCACCCTCTGCTAAGTTGAAGAATTTTCAACGACTGGTGTAAATTTTTGGGGCTCTAGACGCGTGGAAGCTTGGCGCTTGTTTGGGTCTGCCCCTTTGGATTTAATCTTTGGAGGTGCGCCATTTGGACACTTGGCTCTCTTCTATTGTCTCCTCCATACTTAGTCATTTTTGGGCCCATTCTGAACCATTTGCGAAGCCCGAAGGCTTCAAACCTTTTCATTGTTTCTTTTCCTTTGAGCCTCTGGTTCTTTTGACACTGTTTGGCCTCCTACCCCAACCCTGCTATTCCATTTCCGAGCCCGTCCTGTAATCTGTTTGTTGGATTTGAAGCACGAGTTTGCTCGATAGAGTTGTTTCTTGAATTTATTCTTACACGGGGTCATTTGATCTTTTGCAGGCCTTGCCACTCCATTGTAGAGTTCCTTTGTTGCCCAATTGTAGGATTTAAACATGAATTCTATTGGCTTCTTCTTGTGCGAGGTCGCGGCTGACCAATTTTTCCATGGGGAAAAATATGGATAACAATTTTGCGACTGGCAGGGGCATCTGCCTGTTAGATCAAGAGTACTAGTAGCCTTGATACTGCATCCATTGGGCTTTGAGTCACAATTGATGTCCTGGTACTAACCCTTCTTTAAAAATGGACTCTCCGATTACCTACTTTTCACTTTTGCCTGACCCTGAGCCTGCCCACGTGTCCGCACTCTCAATTTTCATAAGAGATCTTGAAACAAGGCTTCTGAGAGAAGAAAATTGTTTTGACCCGGGGCTTTCGTATGTCCCTGAATGGGCTGTCTTGAAAATGTTCTTTAGTTGCTCTAGCATTTATTTTATTTTGAAATTTACAACTGTTACAGGAAACTATGAGTCTTCTGCCATGAATAGTGAAGGGCCTGGCCTCAGTAGCTCTGGAGAAATACAAACAAAACTTATGTACAAAAGAAAAAATCATACATGCCTCAAATGAGAGATGCAAAGTGTGCACAAGCACTTCTTCTACTGGAAACAAAGTCTACTCCTACTCCTAAACTGACCAGAGAGAAAAGGGGCTAAACAAATCCTTGCTATAGGCATAGAGAAGTAGCTTCCCTTTCTCAAGAGAGGCAGCCATGCAAATAATTTGACACTAAATATGGCTACATGTATGAGTGAAAAACTGACTTTAAACCAATCCTCCACCCATATCAGAAAGGTATCAACATTAATGGAAAATACCTCCTCAAGCTGATTTGCATTGGACTCCTAGAGGTGTTGATGGTGACCCTTGGTGCTTTGATACTCATCCTCATGCCCTGAAGTAGGCATGACTAGTTTTGGCTTCTCCCTCGGCTCCAATGAAGCCAAATATCTGATTGGGAAAGGTATGATCCTTTGAATCTGCCCATGGTTCTAAACTCTAACTCCAAGAATGGAGTCTTCTTACTGGACCCTAATGGATGGATGGTGTGGGAGGAATGATAGCCTCATACTCTTTCTCTTCCTCTGCAAGAGGTGTGACTTTTGGAAGATCAAAATCTTCCAAATTTGATTCAGGAGGCATGTTGCAAATTGCAGGTTGTGCTTGCACGCTCTCTTCCATGGCAGCAGGCTCTTGTGATTGAAGAATGAATGATGGGGGAGAAAAGATTGCAATTTCAACTGGCTCCCTCTTATCAAAACATTCTTTTGAGTCTGGTAGGAAATCAAACTCTCTATTATCCTGTTGTAACAAGGTCTCTCCCTTTTGCATGGTGATCTTAAAATCTTTGTTATCTTCACCATATGAAGCTTCATCTTTAAACATGAAGCTAATGAGTTCAGGCTCCTCCAAAAGATCATACTTTTGGAGAGGTTGAATGGGAGAGGGGGCTGTATTTTCTTATGCAACCGGCTCATGATTCAAGGGCCTCTGAATTTGTCTTGGTCACCTCCATATGATCCTTTTTAACTGGGCTTGGAGCTAGCTGTTCTTCTTCCTTCTCTTGTGAATAACATGGAAGACTCATAGCTTCCAACCTTGGTTCTATAGATATGTTGTGAGACATAGGTTGCTGCTCTTGAATTCCCTCCTTCATGGCAGCAGGATCATATGCTTGGAATATGGATGATGGAAGACAAAATGATGTGATCTCCATGGGTTTTTCTCCATCAAAGCAATCCTCCAAGTCAGATAGATAATCTACCTCATTGTTGTCTTGTTGCATGTGCTCAACCTCCTCCATGGTGTCCTCTTGATCTGAAACTTGCTCACCATGGTTTCCCTCTTCCTCAAACATGAAGTTTGAAAGATCAAACTCTTCTTCAACATCAGAGCTCTAAAGGGATGAAGTGGGAGGAAGAACTGAATGTTCTTCTGTAGCCTGCTTCACACTTGGGGCCTCTGAAACTATATGGTCCTCCTCCTCTGCTGTAAATTCAACCCCAGCCACTACTGGCTCTTCAACCTTGACCTCCTCTATTGGCTTTACCATCTAAGGGGATCTTTGTAAACCCAAATTTAGCAGCCCAACTCATCAGATTGTCTGTTATTTATTTTCTTTTGGGCTCCTCTTCTTTCTATCCTTAACTGGATTCTTGAGTATCTTCCCAACATGGACTTGGGAAAATAAGAGGAGTGGCACGGTTGGGGTTCAACCAACTTTGCAATTGTTTGTGGTGGGAAGGGAGGTCGAACTTCTTGTTTTTTTGGAGGGGATGACTGTTTGGAAGGGAAAAGGGTAGAAAAATTGAGATGAGGTGGAAGATCAAGCAATGGAGAAGAGAAACTAACACTTGGGGCAGTAACTGAGGGGCTTGACTCTTGATCATGCTGAAATGATAAAGACTTGAGGAAGAGAAAATGAAGAACTAAGAGTTGGTGGACTTACCCATTGAACAAGGTTGTCTCGCACTTTGCTCATAAGCCTCAATGTCCTCAATCCACTATGTAAGATTGAGGGAGTCACTTCAACCATGAAGCCAAGCTTCTCTTGAGGGTTGTAATGTCTTGGAAAAGGGCCTTCGCATGGACAAGGTGCCCTGCAACCAATCTTGAATGCCTTCATTTGTGCTATGCCCCTTAACTGAACCATGCCAGCCTCCATTTTTTGAATTTTCTCCAATAAACTAGCATTCCATTTCACATAGTTGTCACCATTGTATGCATCCCCTTGTTCTTGATAAGCTCCATGGCCAAACTGACTTTGACCCTGCTCATATGGGTAAGCATAATGGTCCTGGATCTGATTATAATGTTTATTTAGAGGAGTTGGGAAATGCATTGGAGGTGGATTGCATTAATGTTGTAAGTGTGAGTTCCATGAAGGGAATGAAGTCATGATTGCACAACCTCATGGAATGGGAGAAAATGAAAGAGATGGAAGAAGAAAATGGATGAAAATGAGTGGAAATGGATGGAAAAGGTCTGCAACTCAGAGAATGCAGTTTTTGACCAGATGGAGTCGCTAGATGTTCTTGCATGTGCCTCAAAAGGCTGAACCTTAATATGAAGACACCAACCTGTTAAGATCAAGTGGTAAGGTGCTTCAAACCTCTCCCATTGGTTATGCCAAAACTATTAGCTGCGGTTGCACATGTTGGCTTATGATTTGTCTGTTTTTAATGAGACACCTTGGAATGATGGAAGATCTAACCTCAGTGTCCCACTGGGCATGCCAAAAAAATGTTAGTTTTGAATCACAACACCCCCGAATGGCCTTGGTGTGAAGTGGGGCATTCAGTGTGATTGCACAACATGGGACCATCTCTCAAGCTATGGGACTTGCAAAAATTGAGATGGACCTCCGGAGAAAGTCGGTTCTTGTTTTCCTAATCTACCTGCCACAATCTACTCCAGTGCAGGAAGAACCTATTCTATCCTAATCTAACCATTCCAAGGGGATAGAGAGAGAGAGAGGGTGAAAGAGCCTACACTAAGTGGTTAAACACTAGAAAAGGAAGTGGTTGAATCACATACCTGACCGCCTGAAGTGGAGAGAGGTGAGTAGAGGAGAGGGTGGACAGAATGCACCACAGACTAGAGATAGATTTCACATAGAACACCACTTCAAAACCCATTAAACACAACTCCCAGAACCTACAACAAACATTAGAGTATGCACAGTATACCCTGCAACGATGAGAGGTAAGAAGAGACAAACAAAATAATCCAAGGATGGACAGATGCATCACGAAACAAATTTATTGCTCCAAAAATGTTACACCGTACATCATCAGTGGGAAAGAGGTAAGAAAATTCCATTACAGAGCCATGGGAGGAGGCTTAGAATCCACATTTCTACCCTAATGGAAGAAAGAGAGAGGGGGGGGCAGAGGAGAAACGATGAACAACCCTTTGAATATGCCCCTCCTTTACAATATATAGGAAGAATAAGAGAGAGTGGAGGGAAAAATTAGAATCCTACTTCAAGCACCTTAAGATATACATTGAATCCTGATCTTTGAAATCTCAACCACTATCAATCAATGCCCCTCTCAAATCTACCTAAAAATCTGTCATGTCTGGTTCTTGTTTGGCATGGATCAAATTAAATCAGATAAAAATCTAGTATAGTTGAAGAAATCAGGATTCTATATTAATGGCCTGGAAGACATTTTCCCATTTTTTCACCCACTAAATCCTATTAAGAATGATATTTTTATGTTTCCATGGCATAGAGGGTGTCGAGACATTTCTGAAAAAGTCTTCTCCCGCCCAAATCTGAGCTTTCCAGTCAAAAGATATAGCCATCTAAATATTAGGGTCACGGGCACGCAATATTTGAAAAATTCTATCTATACTGGGGTCCACGTGGTAGCCTCACGCACCTTGAAGATTTAGCCACTACCTTTCGCTTCTAAAATTGCACCAGATTAACATGTGGCATCTTCCGCAAGGCTCTTTAGGTTTCTTTGTATTTTTCTTGAGTCTCTTTTGCTTGGCGAGGGGCCAAAATTTTGACCCTAGACATGTGGAGGCTTGGCGTTTTTTTGGAAACCCACCCCAAATTTTACTTTTGAAGTAGTGCTATGTTGACACATGGCTCATTCCACTGGCTTTCCTCTACCTTAACTATTCAACCCCTGACTTTGTCCCTTTTTAGACTTTAAGACACATGGAAGGCCTACTCTCATTTGAAAACCCGCTCAGGATTTTACCTTTGAAGGAGCGTTGTGTTGACACTTGGTGCCTTTCACCTGCACTCTATACTTAGTCATTTTGGGCCCATTCTCCTTTTTGACCTATGTTGACCATTTGATATGTGGAGGGTTGGCACAAGTTTGAGTCCCCGACCTAGATCCTACTTTTTAAAGACCGATGTAACTTTTTAGGGCTCTGGATGCGTGGAAGCTTGGCACTCATTTGGGTTTACTTCTTTGGATTTAATATTTGGAGGTGCACCATTTGGACACTTGGCTCTCTCCGTTGTCTCCATATTTAGTCATTTTTGGGCCCATTCTGAACCATTTGCGAAGCTCGAAGGCTTCAACTATTCACCGTTTCTTTTCCTTTGAGCCTCTGGTTCTTTTGACACTGCTTGGCCTCCTACCCCGACCCAGCTATTCCATTGTAGAGCCCGTTTGCAACCTATTTTTTGGATTTGAAACGTGGGGCTCACATGACAAAACCATTTATTGGATTTCTTTTTGCACGGGGTCATGGGTGATCCAATTTTTTCTGGGGGTGCCACTCCATTGAGATAACATGTTCCTTTTATTCACCTGATGTGTAACCATTTGAATGTGAATTCCTTGACAACATCCTCTACAAAATCGTGGCTTTGATGTTATTTTGCTTTGTTGCCTTATATATCATGAATCCACTCACTCTATTCAATAGGAGGTCCACTGATGGCTATCACTGAATGGACTTGAAATCCTCCTAGCTTGTTTCCTAAGTCTACCATGAACCATTGCATCCATATCATCATGGTTTAGTATTGGCTCCTCGCTAGAAGTCAAGATTGTCTGCCTCTGTAATATCTCAAGGAAACAATATTATTAAATGCTAAAAACATTCTAATCTAATCTGTCGTTCCACTAGCTAGTCATTGCATACCAGCTCAGTGATCTTTGGCTCCTACTTTCCACATATGGGGGTTTGATCTGCATCGGTCATATCTGTGTCACGAAACTTCTCAAATGACCATCATTCTATAGCATCATTACTACTTAATACTGGTCCATCTCAGTGGGTGATCTGAGATATTCCACTCACATCAACTAACGCTAATCAAATAGTTAATTTTCATCTGGATCAACACATGCATTTTCCACTTCATAAATCCCACTGCATGGGTAATGTTCGGTCATGGACAATGGACCATAGTCCTACACCAAAAATCCAAAACCTAAAGAATTTTTGCGAACTCCTTAACATATATTCAATATGCTTCATGATGTCTCTTAGGACATTATTCTTTTACTCAACTTGAAGGGTCAAGCCGAAGATGTACTAACAAAAATATTCGCAAAATTGCATGGCTAAGACTTTTGATCCAATCAGATCGTGATTTACATACTCTTCTTGAGTCAAATTCAATATTCTACTCTTTGGGATTATCAGACTATTGCATCCACAATCCCACAAGTACTAATTCTTTGTTACACCTAAATCTTTCATGTAAAATGTATTGGCCATTTTTCCTCTTAAAGTCTCAAATTCCTATCTTTGCATGTTTGACTCTTTGCGACTTTATCATGTGATCCACATATTATCAGGAAGAGAATTTAGGTGTCATTATCGAGTATGTTAAGATGAGCATCAGTCTTCAGAATCACATCTGAAACATCATCCATGTTCTATCAACATTACCTGTCAAACGTGCCTCATAATAAACATTTTCTTAAAGAACACGGCATTAACATAGGTGACCTGCAAGTCTCTTAAAAAAAATGCACACCAATGTCTCCTTCCCCCTGACTAGATATCCTTGTGGTTGCTACATACGTGGAAAGTTCTTCCTCCAAATCAGCATGAAGAATTGGACCTTACATTATCATGCATAATTATGGGTCAAGGGGCCTATCGTTTGGCTTAACTACCAAACAAAAAACCACTATAATGGTATTACACTTGCAACCATTCTATTGTTAGAAAATGTCTTACCAATGAGAACTGTAGGTTTTTCTATGTGCAAATACCATCACATCAAGTCTATCCATGTACCATCGTTTTCTCATCGTAATGATTCTGGAATTATGTGATTCCTATTGTAAGTGCAAGTACTAACCCATGTCTTGCATGTAATTGAACCAAATTTCAAGTTTGCTTATGTTCCAAGTAGTCTATCTCCTCATCCATGGCCTCTACACCCTTACTTTCTCAGTATGTCCTTGTACCTATACTTCGACATTTATCAAAACTCTCTGGCTCTCCACCAGTTCCTATCAATAAATAATAGTAAAGTTGCTAAGACGCCCTCATCCCCTAGGTGCCCCTATACTCTATCCTAGTAGATTTTATCACAAGATTTTTTGGAGTCCTTTCTAGCCATCTTGTTGCATCTTGCTGATTTTTGGTAGTACAAAATCAACATCGACTATGCCAGTTAATTCATGAAATTCAAGCAAAGGAACCATATAATACATAAAGATTATATGATTCATACAGTAAAGGACCAAGCACTAAGCTATTAGCTATCACCACTTAAGGTAACATCATACCATCAAGCATCTAAGAGCATCAAAGAATCCATTCTAGAATCCATCACAAGGGACACAAGGGCTGGTCATTCTACATACACTTCATAGGACTGGAAGTCTCATTCTATGGTCCATGCACACATCTGATTACATCTTATTTACATCTAGCTATTTACTCACTATCACAGTACGACACACACAAAATTCACCAGGTCTATGTTTTTCAAATCTGACATACTTTCCCCGTGAATCTAAAAATCTTCATCCCCTTCTCACTCATATGTGCCAAGTCTGTGACAGTCCATACCAGTTGTGTCTATACATGTGGTAGCTTAAATACAAAGTATGGATCAGTACTAACAGTGGATAAATACAAATTACCTACTTTCTTACCTCTTGCTACCACAGGAGAACCCTTGGCAACTTTCCAGGAATATGGCTGTAAATATAACCATACAACCCTCATCTCCTAATTGCAACCCTACAAAAATTAGATTCCTCCTCAGACTAGGAATATGTTCCTTACATTCTTCAACACCCAAGTATTACCATTCTACAATTTAACATGAACCCTTTGTTTTCCAACAATGCTTACATGGCTCATCATCACCAAGGTATAATCTGCTCAAAATTCCCTTGAACATAATCTTGAAAATATTGTCTATTAGCACTTTGCATGAAATGAAGCACCAGAATATTAAAACCCAATATTCTAATTTACTATCTAAAGAAAGAATAATAGCATCTTGTAACACATCACATGCTAAATTTTCCTCTTTGTTCCCTTACTTGTTGATGCTTTCCTTGATTTTAAATAACATTAACAATCTTTCTTTGCATGTCTTGCTTTAATCCACAATTCCAGCAAGTACCATCCTGCTTTTAGATTTATATCTTCCCTTCTTAAACCTTCCATGGTGTCCAAGAGAGCTTTTTAATTTTTCCTTCTATTTTCCCAAATGTTCTCTACACTCAAAGCATTTCCAGATGACTCACTTATGTTTTTTCTTCTCATCTCTTCACTAAGAATCACACCAATAACATCATAAAACATTAAAGTGTTTGAACCAGAAATAGAATTACTCATATCCATAACTAAATGTATTCCAACTTTTCAGGAAATGAGCACAAAATGGAAAAAGATCCATAACTTCATCACCAAAAAATTACTCCTACTGAGCTTAATTGATTAGTAACCATGTTGAATTCATTCAAATGATCATTTATTGAATCACCATATGATATCTTCATATTAAACAAAATTTTCATGAAAAATACCTTATTGGAGGCTGAGGGTTTTTCATACAATTTACCCAATTTTTCCATTAGATCTACCATTGTCATTTTCTTTATAAACATTAAAAGTCTACCATGTACTTTAGGATACAACCATATCATTCCTAGTGTTGCCTTCTAATCAAGAACATCCCATACCATTCTTCATCTTTCATAGCTGAAAACATTCAAAGTCTTTCCCTTTCAATGAGTAGATAAAGATCCTTTTAATATAGGCAGTCCTCAAACTTGCATATTCCATAGCTGAAATTTCTAGCCATTAAACTTCTCAACTAACTAAACTTTGCTATCTTTTTCCATTTCTCCCATTCAAAAAAGAAACCCTCTTGTGAGTATTTTTCTGCCAAAACAAAGATCATTCTCTAATACAAGTTGTTAGTATTGAAACATACATAAGCAATAAAACGGAATTAAAACAAAAATAAAATAATCATGAAATCACAAGATAAACCCAAGATTTAACGTGGTTCACCCAATTTGGCCTACATCTACTATAAATAAGCCAAACTTCTCCTTTATTCAGTCTCTTAGGAATAGTAATACAATTTTCTCTCTTTTTCATACTAGTCAAAGAGTAAATCCATGCACATATATATAACTTGTCTCACCTCTTTGTAAAAATTTTCTTCAACCACAACACAACCTAAATAGACACATAACTTATAATAAGTTTGTACTTCAAACCACATGTAACATAAATATGAATTGCTGATAAAAATATATTTTTTCAACTCTAGTCTAAATAACAAATCCTATGTTCTATTAATAAGACAATGTTATTTTTATCCATGGCCATGCATTTCCTCCCCAAAAATAGAAGGAAAGGAAATCCAAAATACCACTTTCATCTTAATGTAGTACTCCACATGACTTCAACATTATAGTTGTTATTGCTTTTACAAGTTGTGTGGAATGATTACCTTTTCAAAGTGTTACTTGACCCCAACATTGCCAACCTCAAAATTTTAGTCTCAATGGAAAGTTTAACCGTCTGAATTCTCACTATTGTCATGAAATGGATCTCTAAGAATTTAAATAATTAATAATCGGGATGTGCTCTACATCAAGTTTATTATCAAAATGTGCTAAGTGAAGTTATTGAAGCCATACTGCTAGAAAAATGTGATAGGAAGTAAAATTTGAGAGAAAGTTCCTCATCGAAATGTAGCAATTCTTCATAGATGACTACAATATTTTACACGAATTTACATCATAGATTGAAAGGATTTATTCCCTAATCAACTCTGTTTAAGTATTGACCCAAGATTCTAGACTCATCAAGGACTAATGAAATTAGCTCAAATTTTCTATAAGTATTCTCAATAAACTGCTTGTACAATCTATATTATGATTGAAATTTTGTGAAGTCGCCACTATTCTTCATTGAAATCTAACTAAAAAAATATTGATTCACTTGGCAAAGTAGATCGAACATAACTGCATGGAGTGGACCTTCTTGGGCTATGCTGGATTCTTAGAAGAGGCAAGATGATATTATTTGTAGCATTCTAGATAAGTTGGATGTATTTAAATGGGGATCCTTGTTGAGTGGCCATTAAAACCACAGAAACATGCAACTTGGAATGCATGCAGAAGAACAACTTCTGCAGTAAAGTGCAAGATAATGCAACTTATGTTGCTTTTTTCAATATATGTATGCTTACTTGGGAATGTGGGCTCATTTGGATAATGTGAGGAAATTCAATGAAAGATTGGGGATTGAAAAAGCAACCTGGATGCAGTTGCATTGAGGTTAAGAATAATAGTGCAAACATTTCTTTTAGGGGATAATTATCACCCTAAAAAAGGTGAGATTTATGCATTACTGGAGAGCACAGGCATAGGATTTCAGATGAAAGAGGTAGGATATTGAGCCGAACAAAAGTGTTGTGCTACTTGATCTAGAATAATAGAAATGGGAAACTCATTTTTGGTTCCACAATGAAAAGATGGCAATATCACTTATGGGGTTATTGCAACTCCAAAGGGGACAAAAATTAAATCATGAAAAATCTTCATGCATGTTGTAAATGCCACACCGCCATTAAGATCATTTTTTATGTGTGTCGAATAAGAAATTGTTTTAAAAGATGCCAAGTCCTTTTTTTTGCATTCCTAGGATGAACAATGTTCTTGTGGAAACTATTGGCGATGGCTGATTGATACACAACAGTTATAGGTCATCTAATAAGGACTCTATTAGATTATGGGATATGTATTGCATTTTTGGATAAGAGAATGCAATTTTCGGTTGTTGGCAAGGCCAAAAAAATGCATATATATTGTAATAATTGTACACTTAAGGACTAAAATATATAGGAAAAAATACTTCTCTTTTGAAACAATTCCCGTGGACTGCAAATATATCTAGACAAGATATCAATTTATGATCAAGATTTAAACATCGTTGATGGGGTATGTACAAATCTGAATCAATTTATTATTTAGGTTTCATAATAGAGCTTGATACTTTCATTTGATTATGCATACATTTTCTTTATCCTTATGGTTTATGCATCTTTGTTTTCCAATTGATAGGTTGCTCATTTTCAAAGTTCCAAGTTATCAATGAGAAACTTATTTTTGGTCCCACGGTGAAAATTTGGAAATTGCTTATGGGGTTATTGAAACTTCTAAGGGGACAACAATTAAATCATGAAAATTCTTCATGCAAGATGTAAATTCACACTGCCATTAAGATCATTTTTATGTGTGTTGAATAGGAAATTGTTTTAAGAGATGTTAAATGCTTTATGCATTCCCAGTCCATGCGCAATGTTCTTGTGGAAACTATTAGCAATGGCTAACTGATGCAATTGGTGGGATAGTTTTTTTTGTACAAGGTAAACTCTCAAGTATGGACCACATATTGTAGTTTTAGACAATAGAATGCATTATTTGGCTGTTGGCGAGGCCAACAAATGCACACAAATGTGTGTGTGTGTGTGTGCGTGTGCGTGCGTGGTGTGTGGTGCGGCGTGCGTGTGTGCGCGCGTGTGCGTGTGTATATGGGTATATGCGATGCGTGTGCGCGTGGCGATGCGCGTGCATGCGCGTGCGCGTGCGCGTATGCGCAGTGCGAATTGTATGCGTGTGCGTGTGTGTGTGTGTGTGTGTGTGTGTGTGTGTGTGTGTGTGTGTGTGTGTGTGTGTGTGTGTGTGTGTGTGTGTGTGTGTGTGTGTGTGTGTGTGTGTGTGTGTGTGTGTGTGTGTGTGTGTGTGTGTGTGTGTGTGTGTGTGTGTGTGTGTGTGTGTGTGTGTGTGTGTGTGTGTGTGTGTGTGAGGACTAAACTATACATGAAAAAATACTTCTCTTTTGAAATAATTCCTATGGACTATAAATATATTGACAAGATATCACTTTATTATCAATATTTAAACATCGTTGATGGGATATGTACAAATATGAATCAATTTATTTGTCATATCATAATAGTGCTTGTGATACCTTCATTTGGTTGTGCATAAATTTTCTTTCTCCTTATGGTTTATACATCTTTGTCTTCCAATAATCACAGGTAGCTCAATTTCAAAGTTCCAAGCCATCAATGGGAAACTCTTTTTTGGTCCCATAGTGAAAAGATCGTAATTTATTATTGGGTTATTGAAACTCCTAAGGGGACAAAAATTAAATCATGAAAATTCTTCATGCATGTTGTAAATGCCACACTTCCATTAAGATCATTTTATGTGTGTTGAATAGGAAATTATTTAAAAAGTTGCCAAATGTCTTTTTGCATTCCCAAGATGAACAATATTCTCGTGGAAACTATTGGTGATGGTTGACTGACACATGCGAGTTATAGGTTTTCTGACAAGGTATTTCTGAGATCTCATGGTGATCTGCAAATGACAATAGACCCCCTATTATTTTACTTGTTTCAACAAATATTTTAGCTTCATCAACTTTTGTGATTTAAATGAATATAAATCTGACTAAAATATGTTATAAAACTGATTTCAACTAATCAAGAACTAAATTTAATGATTCCTAAAATCAGTGTTGTTCATTGTTTGATCAAACCATCCATATTTTCATTTTACTGATTTTTAGTAAAGTGTCGTAAACTGAAAAATTTATTTAACTGAAAATTAAATTTTACTTATTTAATTACGGAAAATAATCAGAAATCAGAACGCAATAAATCATAAAAGACATCAAATTGTTTACGGGGTCCAAAAATTTCCTATGTCCCCAAGTTCATTCGAATTGATATATTAAAAATTATCCAAAATACAAGTACAATAAAATTACAATTAACATTAATAGATCTATATCCTACAATTTTTTGTCTTCAAACTATTGAAAGACTCTGGAAAAGCTCATTGTTTATCCTCTACCTTCCCAAAGCACTTGTAGAAGTTCTTCCCTTTAGTTCTTTGTCTTCCAATGACTTATGCACCTCGAAACTATGTCAATAAAACTCAAAAACATGAAAACTAAATATACACAAGGAGCTTCTTGGAATTATGGACAAATTTCTAGTTTACACCAAGTTGTGAAAAAGCTCCTAAGTGTCTCAACATCTCAAATTTCTATAACTACCTTGTTATAAGGATTATGCAGTCATCAACATTGGCTTGTATAAGAGCCAAATCATCCTTTTATAGACTTATTTACCACCTATATCCCAACAACGGTATTTTTTTAGTATCCACGTGGTTAGGGGGTCGATCCCACCTAACCTCCACAGACGCTTTGTTAATTATCTTGGGACTTTGTTCCACATTCATTGGGTAAAGGATGGGCAACGTGTATATAATTAGCTTTTCTGGTATGCTACACTGTCTTTGGGATGATTTTGTTTGATGCCACGTAGTTGGCCGGTGGATGCTTGGCTATGTTTGGAGGTTGTTTGGTGAGCTATGTAGTGAGATCGCAGGTGGTGTGATCGATATGCCGAACTAGATCTATCAGTGTGCAAGCGAGATGAAAAATGGTTTACCTTTATATAAGGCTTGTGGGATATACATTGTGGGATATACATTATGGTGGTGAGCTAAATAGAGGTAGGTCATTTGAGCTGTTAAGCTAACTCAACAGTTCAAGCTGACAAGTTAAAAGCATGGTAATAATGCTTAGAATGATTCACAATGCATGAACTTAATCCCACATGCATAGTGTGGTGAATAACAAAGACATTCAAATATAGAAGATTGATAATATTCATATGAAGAAACTGAGTTAAAAGCACTCCTCCACGAAAATAGTGTGTTGACCCTGGCTGAGGTCCCCCAGCTAGCAAATAGTGATGCCCACCCGTCTGATAACGAGTGCCGAAGACTGGAGGCTCAAAACACCTATTTTTCTAATACCACATTGCCAGTTATCACTGTTTGGTTGGTCCACATGGCGAGTTTTCATGTGTGCATGTCATCTCGAACCTACACGCAGTTCCATTTTTTTCCAGATTGACCAAAATTTCAGCGTGCAATAACTTTTATATACAACCTCCATTTTAAGAGTTCAATATACCTCCAGAAAGATCTTGACCTTCTCTTCCCTAAGGAACATGTTTATGGAAATTTTGGGAACATCTGAAGTGTGAAAAATCCTCTGAATCAAACCTCCCCACTGAGAAGGCTTTTGTTTCACAAAAGCTATTTCTCACCCTCTAAAACTACCAATCATCTTTGTGCATCTCAAAAACATACAAGATCCATATAAATAAAATTATAGGTAAAATTTTACTACAAATTTTTGATAGTCAAATCACCAAATGATCATTATAAAGATGAACAATCTATATGCCACAAGAGTATAGAGTCCAATTGACATCCCTGTGAATCTACCAAACTCTACAAATATCTTAGGTTAGTTTCAAAAGATAAACCATAGTCAATAATAGGCGAATGTATAACTGAACCCCTATAGATTTTTCAAAACATAATGACCATAATTGCCATCACAAAATTGATTAGCTAGAAAATAGACAATCAAACGCCAAAAGAGGAAACTATCAAACTGATTTACTGTGACATGGCCAATCATCAGCAAATGAAATCTCATCCAAATATAGATACCAAAATCCAATAAATAGCTAAGGTCCACTGACCTTGTGAAAATGCCTGAATATAAAAAATGCAAATGTTTTTCAGTGTAATCATAATGTGCTCTAACATTTTTTACCATATTTGGAAATCACATTTATTTTCCACATGGACATGTGATTTAAAAGTATGTCCACGTCAAGATTTCACATTGTGAGAACAATTACAAACATGCCCAAAATATGGGTCTTAAAATGCACCTAACATATACATGCCAAAAATAGATGCATTCCCAAAACAATAATTAATTTTTAATACAAGTATGAAAACTGAACACTATCAATGTGCCTAAGAACGTGTGTAAACTACTGTAAAAAATCTCCAAAGCTGAAAATATGATTTTTAATTCATTGTACCCAAACTATACTAGAAACTCAAAGCTGAATAAGGAGATTCAAAGGAGTTTGTTTCAAAATTTTCAATTGTAAGAAGATACTAAACATGATAAACCTATCTCTCAGTCCCACTCACGAATTTGAACTCCAAATCAAAGCTAAAAAACATGGGAAAATTTTCCTTTTAACACACAACAGAATCCCATATAACCAAAGATCTGAAATATTTTCATGTCATTTATCAGTATCAATTATGCAAAAATAAAATGAAGGAGTTGTTTACAAACTCATTTAAATGTATTTTCCTTTTTAGTTGGTTTTTTTCTTTGGTTAATACTTGGGTTGATTCAACAACTAGTGGTGGATTAAGAACTTCATTTACCTTTGCAGTATTTTTGTATTCCATCTCCATCTTACCATGACTCTGATGGTGTGATGGATGAAGTTTCCAACGATTTTCCACCCGGTGTCCACTCATACGAAACTGAGTGCAAAAATTCCTTTACCTAGGAAATAAAATTTGTGTGCCATTTCTTGCCTCTGAATGATGAGATTGGTCTTTTGCATGTGCCATGTTTTTGACAAAAGGCATAAAATTATTAAACAATGTCCTTCTCTTCCAACACCTAGCAACAAAATGGTTACTTAACTCACAAATAGTGCAAGGAAAAGCATGCCACATTTTTTGAATATCATAGCCATATTTTTCATACTGAAAGAGAGGATCAAAAGTTTTACAATTTTTACTATGCTTATGATTATGATAATAACGAGGAGGTGGAATATCATTACCTCGTATCCGTGATTTCATACCAAATCCATCCTGTGACGATGAATCATCATTTTCCTGCACCAAGTCTTCCTACAAGACTAATGGAGTAATCTCTTGGTTTTCAGAAGCTTGTCTTCCTTCAGCATTCTTGGAGAACTTTCCAATTTCCATTTCCACACTAGGATAACCCAAACCTACAAAATGAGGATGATCCTCTACCTATATTGGGTTAAAAATACCTTGGCCATTCTTACCAAGGCATCTTCTATCAAATCCCATTTTAATTAATAAATTAGATCCAATTCCCTTAGTATATTTTTCGAAATCACCAAAAACAATACTTGAATCTCAATCTAAATGTGAGGAATAATAATCACGTGGTGAATATCTTACAGTGCACTCATCGGTCATGGTTTCTACATCTGAATTAGAAGGCAAATTCTTCTTTGGTTCACCACACTATAATCTATTCAAGAGCTCATCCTTGGATTCTAGCTCTGATTTCAAATGTGCCATCTACTCTTTGAGGGAATAGAGCTTACATCTCAGGAAAGCATTCTCGTTTGAATATTTTATATTGACACTTTCAAGCTCTTTCAACCTTTCTCTTTTCAAATCTTTCCCCAAAGCTATCTGCAAACCACCTATACTTCCAAAACAATAAAAACTGCAAAAGCGAAGATTGATCCAATAAAGTTTGCAAATATGATGGGATTAGAAAATACAAACTAATATTAAATGAAACTGAAAGAAAATTACTGAGTTCAATTGGCTCTGATACCAAAACTTGATCTATAAATGACAATAGACACCCTATTGTTTTACTTGTTTCAACAGATCTTTTAACTTCATCAAATTTCGTGATTTAAATGAATCTAAAGCTGAATAAAATCTGACTTCAACTCATCAAGAACTGAATTTAATGATTCAAAAATCATTGTTTGATCAAGCCATCCAAATTTTCAGTTTACCTATTTTTAGTAAAGTGTCATAAACTGATAATTTGCTTAACTGAAAATTAAATTTTATTGATTTAACTACGCAAAACAATTAGAAATCAAAGTGTAAAAATAAAAAAAACATGACACCAGATTTTTTACGAGGTTCAGAAATATCCTACGTCCCCAGGTTCATTCGAACCGATCTATTAAAAATTGTCCAAAATGCAAGTACTATCAACTTACAATTAACATTTATAGATCCATAACTTGCAATTTTGTTTCTTCAAACCTTCTAAGGAATCTAAAAAAGCTCGATATTTGTCCTCCACCTTCCTGGGGCACTTGCAGAAGCTCTTCCCTTCAGTTCTTTGTCTTCTAGTGACTTATGTGCCTCAAATAGATGTCAAGAAAACTCCAAAATAGGAAAACAACATATGCATAAGGAGTGTCTTGAAATTATGGACAACTTTCTAGTTTACACAAAGTTGTGAAAAAAAATCCTAAGTGTTTCAAAATATCAAATTTCTAAAACTGCCATGTTATGAGGAGTACACAACCATCAACATTGGCTTGTATAAGAGCCAAGTCATCCTTTTACATAATTTTTTACCTCCTGTAGCCAAACCATGGTCTATTTTTTAGTATCCATGTGGTTAGGGAGTTGATCCACGCAAACCTCCACTTACGCTTTGTTAACTATTTTGGGACTTAGTCCCACATTCATCGAGTAAAGGATGGGTGGTGTGTAAATAATTAGCTTAGATGGTATGCTAAGTTGGCTTTGGACCACTTTTGTTTAACGCCACGTAGTTGGCTGGTGAATTTTTGGCTATGTTGGGAGGTTGTTTGGTGAGCTATGTGGAGAACTTGCAGGCAGTGTGGTTAATATGCCAAACTGGCTCTATCGATGTGCAAACGAGCTAGTGGTTGATTTACCTTATATGGCTCACCGATTTGGTTATCAGTAGGGTCCAAGTGGTGTGGGATATACAATGAGGTAGAGAACTTAATAGAGTAAGGTCAACCAAGTTGTTGACCTGACTAGGCAGATCGAGATGGCATGCTAAAAGCATGGTAAAAATGCTTAAAATGATTTACAATGCATGAACTCAATCCCACATGCATAGTGTGGTGAATAACAAAGGAATTCATATACAAAAGCTTGATAATGGTGATATGAAAAAAAATAGGTAAAGGCACCCCTCCACAAAAATAGTGTGTTGACCCTGATTGAGGGCCTCTAGCTAGTAAATAGTGGGGCCCACCCATCTGATAATGAGCGTTGAAGACCAAAGGTCCCAAAAAAATTTTTGTCTAATACCACATAGCCACTTGTCACCATTTGATTGGTCCACGTGGAGAGTGTTGACGTGTCCATGTCATCTCAAACCTATGTATAGTCCCATATTTTTTCTAGATTGACCAAAATTTTAGCATGTATTAATTTCTGCATACGACCTTTGTTTGTAGTGTTCAATATACCTCCAGAAATCTCTTGACCTGCTCTTCCATAAGGTACACGTTGAGGGAAATTTTGGAAATATCCAAAGAGTGTAAATTCCTCTAGATCATATGGGCTACGTATTTCATTTTTAGACTTGAGAATGTAGTATTTGGCTATTGGTAAGGCCAAAAAATGTATATATATTATAATAATTATACAAATGAGGACTAAACTATATAGTAAAAAAAATACTTCTCTTTTGAAAAAATTCTTGAGGACTATAAATATATTGACAAGATATTACGTTATGATCAATATTTAAACATCATTTATGGGGTATGTACAAATATGAATTAGTTCATTTGTCAAGTTTCATAATAGAGCTTGATACTTACATTTATTTGTGCAGAAATTTTATTTATCCTTATGGTTTATACATATTTGTTTTCCAATTCACGTGTCGCTCAATTTCAAATTTCCAAGCAATCAAAACTCTACCGCGGACTTGGATTTTTATAACAGATCATTTGTATGAAACTTTTGAGGTTTCTGGAATAATTTCTACAATTCAATTATTGATGCAACTTGCTCTGAAGAATGTTACCTATTATCATATATGTTATTGCTGACAAGTTCATTTCCAAAACTTTCTTCTGAACATTAGGAATACTGAGATAAATATTGAGAACTGACAACATTCAACATCTTGAACCAACATATTTTGAGCATTGTAGTGAAATAAACATTCAAAAAGGTAGTCTTCCTTTATGCAACAAATGAACTAGTCGAACTCCACCATAAACAAATGCTCAAAATTCTTGACACACCAGCTGTGAGGTGTGTTGTTGAAATTGGAAGGACCACCACCTCTACCAAGATTGATGACAATTAGTTGTAGAGGAAAGTGTTGTTATGCATAGGCGAGAAAGTCATGATGACCTTCAACTTATGGGTTATGGTTGGGCTTGTCAATGACTTATTAGGAAAATTCATTCCTATACTGTTCAAAGATGACTTGAAGCCAAAAAACCTTCTTGTTGTCACATTTGTTTCTTTAAAGAACTAAATTGGTCTTCCATGGGATGTTGTTAACAATAAAAAAAAATGTCCCTTCTACCTATTACAAGAGGCAATTGAAGGCGAGTTCCTTTAAAGATGGTGTGGGCTTTAACAATACAAAAATATCAAGGGATAACACTAGATAAGGCATCCATAAATATTAGTAATGTCAATCACCAAGGATGACATTCACAAGTGTTCTTCATATGATGGCTCTTGAAGATCTCCATCTATCTCCCACTTTTTTCAGGGATGAAGAACAAAACCTGTGTTGCAGTGAGAAAGAGAGAAGTAGTGAATTTGTAATCCCTTTCCCTATCGATGAATATTTCCTCTACTTATTCTCTATGAACACAAGAAAATTTCTTATAATTCATGTTTAATTTAGTGTGACCACCATGTTCAGCATAAAAAAGACTTGGCCATATGGTTTCAAAAAATTTTTTATTGCTTTTAAATATTGAATGTCGGTCACTTCAATTGTTTTTAAGATTATTGATTTCACACACACACACACACACACACACACACACACACACACACACACATCACACATTTTGAAGTCACCCATACTAAATATGGGTGGATGGATTCTATATAAAAAAATCACTTTCCTAATTTATTGTAAATAATTTTATGTTAATCTTGGTACAAGTGTTCTTACTATAATTTACAACTCCAATATGTTGCATCTTTCAACTATGAGTTTATAGTTTGTATTACTAAAATTTTACTATTAGAAATTGTAAGTTTGGAATTTGACAAAAAGAGACACATTCATTTAGTTTGTACTATACATTCCATTATGCTACGGATGGTTACGCAGAGTTGCGAGAAGTAATAAAATGGCTGCACACATAGAAAATATTGTATATGAATTTCTTAAGAGATTCTACGCAGTAGACGCACAAATTGCACACTATCGATGGAAAATATTGTACACGGAAATACAATTTCTCATAGTTTATGTCTGCGACCAAGCAATCAAATGTATTGGAATGAGATGATACTTTTATTTTTATATTTGGTATTAACATAGGGTTTATGTTAAAAGTATCTTTTTTCATTATCTTATATTGGTAGCCTTAGTAGACATGACACCTACTCAAGTAGATTTTGTTATTATGCAACAGGTGCAACAACCATCATGTTCATGACTCTTGTTCACCCAATCTTTGACACAAGAGTGATGGTGGGTACAAAGGTATTTTTCATGTACTCATAGTAGATGCTAAATAAAAAAACTCACTTTTTTGATTTATTGTAAATAATTTTATGTTAATATTTTTATAAGTGTTCTTACCAAAATTTAAAACTCTGACATATTGCATCGTTTGTATTTAATTATAGTTGTTATTACTACAATTTTAGTGTTGGAAATTGCACAGCTTGTATTTTGACACACGAGAGTCACATTCATCTCGTTTGCACTATAAAACCCTTATTCTAGGATGGTTAAAGAGTTGCTAGAATTAGAAAAATGGTTGGCAGCAGAAAATATTGTACATGAATTTCTTAAGAGATGCTAGTAGTAGGAAAACGTATTGGCAATGGAGAATATTTACATGAAATACATCTGCTTATAGTTTTTTTTTTAACCAAGCCAATCAAATGTACTGGAATGATATGGTACTCTTATTTTTTTATCTTTGGTATTTATATGCATGTATTTGATTAACATTAAGCCATGGAATGAACCTAACACCAAGTAGATTCTAGCTTAATCTAATCTAAATAAAAACATCATGATAAACCATAAAGGAAAGTTTAATTAACTATGCATAAAACATTAAATCAAACATCAAATGAAAAAATAATTTGTATTACTTGGGTGTTACTTTTAGATTTTAGGTATTTCCTTTGTGAACCGAACACAACTATGCATGATTAAGGAATTTATCTAAGGAAGATGGAAGAGATCTCACCGAGAAGTAATAAAATATTTGACAATGATTGTATGAATTTTTAAGGTTCTTCTCTTACTACTCTTAGCCAAGTAGAAAGGGGGTTTTGAACAAAGATTTCCAATAATATGAAAATTCTCTTATCAATTTGCAATGTCTTATAAGGACATATGTTAAAATATAGAGCATTATATAACTTATAATGTGATTATTTAGTTGTCATTCAATTGGTAATTCTTTTAACCAATCTGTAACCACCTATTTCTATATAATAGTAGCGTTGTAAATACACTTGTTTGAGTGTGCATTAATCCTTCTTTGAATTATTTATTCTCTTTGCATATGCTAACATTAGTATCAGAGCAAAGCTATTCGAAGAAGAGTACAGAATGGTTAAAGGAGAATCCTATGGAGTTCGTGCAAACCTAGAGCATATAGTTCGTGAGTTTTTTGTGTACGGTCATCGCTAGGGCACAACAAGGGAAACAAATAAAACTCCACTCACACATATTGTCGTAACAGTCACTATAGAAATCGTGAGTGATTAACTAAAATTGGCTAATATGTAGTATGCGATGGATAGTTAATCTAAGCTATGAAAAACTGTAAATAAACCAAATTAATGCAGTAAAGAAGCATATAAAGTGATCAAGAAACTATACAGAAGCAAATGCTAAGCCTAATGTGCAAGAGAGAAGAGGAAAGAACTCAGCTGAATAGAAGATTCTCATGAGATTGTATCAAAGAGCTGACTGGAGAATATTGAAGTATCAAAAACTGTGCAGAAGCTCAGAAAAGGCTGAATCCGGAGTGATTCCCTAGACTAGAACACTTGGGAAGGGACTAGGGAATGTGTGGGCACTCTGGTCTGCAAACTGGGTTCCCTGGTCTATGTAAAATCTTTGAAACTGTTTTTCACAGGGCTTTGAGGTGGTCTGAAACCCTCATTGTCTGTAACATTAGATTTGTTTCCCTAGACCAGATGTCCACCAATAATCCAAGATCATGTAAAGACTTGCAAAAGACCCAAAAGAAGTATCAAAACCCTAAAAAATAAATATGTAAATGAATGTGTCATACTGATATCACTTTTCATAATAGTGGGCTTACTAACTAAGAATTGCACTACAATTCAGACACCAAATGTAGTTCTGGTGAGTGTGTGCATAATGTGCCCTAAGTGCTCTTGTGTCAGTCACACTTTGTGAAGTAACGAGAAATAGCTAAATGTAGAAAATGTAATAGAATTTGTGCATGGAATAGAATAGAATCCACCCCCCTATGAAATGTGTGATGTAGATGTCCCAACCTTGTGCTTTGTGATGGACCTATGTGGATGCAACTAATCTCTAATGCTATAGATGGATGCAACTCTAGATGAGTGATAATAATGAATGATGCTAGGTCCCTCATTATGGTCTTATAAATTTATATTTAGAGGGTTTTTTTGATCTAATTTCATAATTAACCTTGAAATGACAAACCACCAAAAAGATAAGGATCTAAAATGTCTAGAAAGAGCCCAAAAGATGGTGGGAAATTGCAATAGGGACCAAGGTGTCCTTGGTGGGACTAGGGAGCCCACAGGTGCCCCAGTCAAGGCTAAAATAACATGGGATGATATAAGTTGACTAGGCATGTGGATGTAAAAGGTTGGAAATGATGAAATACAATAAAACAAGATGACCAAAAGATGGGGGTTAATTAGTACTTTCTTCACTTAAGAACCTTGTAAATAGTAGTATGAAAGTGAGATAAATAATGTTTAAAGTGCATGATTTTGTGACTAAATTTTTCCCCACTTTATGTTGGTGAGAAGAAAAACTCAATAACATAAAGTAGATAAAGATGCTTTCTTGATGTCTGTGATGATTGTAGAAGAAAGCATGCCAATGGACTAGACAAAGCGTGGAATGAAAAAAAATATGGAGGAGCCTGGAAACTAAAGATGAAAAATACGCAAAGAAAAGTGATGAGACTGAACCTAAGGCAGAAACATGCGTGTAGCTATTGCAATGTGTGATGTACCTGCATGGTTAATATAGTGTGTGTTGTTGTGAAGTGTTGTTTTTGAAGTTGTTATTGTTGTTGCCCACATTTGACTACTTGTTTCTCATACGATTGGACATGTAAGGAGAAAATGATCAAGTAGTCAAACATGTATGTATGTATGTATGTGTAAAAATGCAATGTAAAAGACACATTTATACGAATGTAAAAAGCATGTAAAATACACAAATGAAAAGGTGTAGATGGAACATGTGCACCTGATCCATGTCGAGAGAAAGAGTGTAGAAGGATATCATATACTGTCGGGGTTTTTTGGGCGATCCAATGCCATAGGATGAAGAAGTATATGGAGGAAATTCTCTGTGTCCTCCAACCTTTAACTGCTTCCCTGAACTATGTGTGAAGAAATCTCTATACTATCTTGGTTTTTTTGGGTGATTTGGCGATGGCGGGTAGAAGAAGTATTGAGAGGAATTATGTTGTATCCTCCAACCATTAACTTCACCTGCGAATGATAAGGACACCATGTCCTGTAAAAGGCATTGTGTATGGGGTTTGTAGACTTGTTTGAACCCACTCGCTGTATATAATTGAACTAAACCGGTGTAGAATCTCATTGTTAGTTTATAAAACCCCCAAATGATGCCCCCTCTTTGGGGATGCATGCAATGTCACTGATAGGAGAATGCGGCCCCAAAAGAGGACCAACCACATGAACTATACCCTTGAAAGTGCTTGGTAAACACCAAGGAATGCACAAACAAGAAGGTTATCCAAAGACAAGTGTGAACAAACATGCATACATATGTGTAATCTACGCAAACAATGTAACAGCTACGAAGTAGAGTAATAAACACGTAAAAATAAAAAGTCATATAAAGAGCACTACAAACATGGGCCATCACTCATGATGTCACAAGACACGCAAGGCCATCATGGTCGTAAACAACAAATAAGTGTGCACACCAAACATAGGGCAAAGACCACATATAAAAAGAAAACAAAGAAAGACAATGTAACAAAAAAGTATGGAAACGAATATCCATGCATAAAAAAATTTGCACATGAAGAACCCTTTAGCATGTTAGAAATATACTAGTATGTCAAAATTGTGTATAACCAAGTGATGTAAAGTGCTAGGTACATAATTAAATAATAGCACCTGGAAGAGATGAATTTGGATGCCCCCAACGTCTAGTGTAGGAATGGTAGAAGGCGAACATCCATGTTGCATGTAAGAGACCTATATCGATGACCACCACTAGAAAAAGATGTGAATGCGTATGTGTGGATGGTATAGATAAATGACATACAAATAAGCTAACTAGCATGTGTAATAAAGTTATCATGAACAATAAAAAGTAATCAAGAGTAAGAGAAACTATAATATGCAGTGTGATATGGATGGATGGAATGGAATGAAAAATGGAGTGATAGGGGCTGCGTGCCCCTCGAGTGAATGGAAATGTATGCAGTGAGCTTCATTTGGTTTTCCCCTTCAATAGTCAAGAATGAACCGTAAATGAGATTCCATCATCCGGAAATGGTTGAAGTGTTTGTTGTGTCTAACACACTATGATGAAAGTGTATGCGTGGTAATGATGTTATGTGACATATAAAAGAGATGTATGTGTCAACCCTATATCTAAAGCGTATATGACGACAAGATGAATTTATAAGTGATGATTTATCCTAAGCGTATATCACTATGAGATGAATGGGTGAGTGATGATTTATCCCTAAGTGTATATCACTACAAGATGAAAAGGAAGAGTGGTGATGTAACCTAAGGTGTATACCATTACAAAATGATAGAATAAGTGACAATTTAGCCTAAAGCGTATGTCACTAGGTTTGAAATATCACATGATGAAAGGTAAAATAGTAAAAGTGTGATGAGTGTAAGGTCTATTTGATTTGTAAACCCTCGGCAGTCAAGTATGAACCAAGGAACTAAAGTGCATCATAGGGTGGTGATTGCAGCACATAGAAGACAATGCCATATAGGTGATGATAATGGATGACCATATGATGCGGAGAATGTGTAAATACACAATGTGTAGAATGCAAATGCAAGATGTGTAGAATATGTAAAATGCAGGGTGAATAGAACGTGTGAATACATGATATGTAGAATGTGAATACAAGAGTTGTAAAATGACATGTATGTAGATGGAATAGTAATGTAATGTGTAGGATGATGTAATGCTAGAATCATGTGGGATTAAGACTAGGATGATATATGATGTTTAAATGTGTAAATGTCACAATTTTGTAGACTAAAATGTAAAATGCATGATGTATGACACATAATGTGTCATGAAATGTAAAGTGTAATACCTATGGTGCACTGTTTGGGGTTCATGCGTAGTAATTCCTCAACAGTCAAGTGTGAACCAAAGCACAAGAGTGTGTCATCGGGTAATAACACTAGGATGTATGATGAGTATACCTAATGTGAGAAGATGAATGTATGAAAATGTAAAAAGGATAAGTGTGACTATGCTAAGCCGAGGTGGGGGGTAAGGTGAAGTGTTATGCACCCCATGTGCATGTGAATGAATGAACTACCCAATGATGGTGAAGTACATGGAGGTCCTCTATCTGAAGTAGGAGATGAAAGCATATGACCATGCTCTAATAGTGGTGGTATGATAGGCAAGTGTTGTGTTGGTAAATGAATTCTATGTGCATGTGATGGATGAAAATATGAAGAGGTCGTAGCATCACAAAATGCGTCAGTGATGGAGATCTACATGTGTACAGAATGTGAAGGTGAAGAAGATCCACATGGAATAAACCAAGGTGGTGACCTATGTCGAGATACAATTGATTGTCTGATGAATAGGCCTATACCTATGTGTGGGGCTAGTGAAACGGTGTGGTCATGCAGATGATACATGAGTAGGTGAACTAGGATTAGATTGTTCTTTAAGTAACATGGAGTGTGAGGTATTAGAAGAAGTAGATGGTGCACTAGCTACTATGCGAGGAGGTGACGACCATGGAGCAGATGGAAGGACACCATCAATAGAAATTACTTGATTATTTGTGAATAAACTTGAGTCGTAAATGATTCATAGAAATGATAAATTGAGAGCAATGAATCCAATTGAGACTGAGAAGCATATTGCAAACGTCAATTGTGTTTTCCATGAGGAAAGGCACAAGTATTGTAAGAGGACTGACTGTAACATCCAGTTTGAATAACACCAAAGGGTTTGTTAAAAGGAATATTCAATTTACAATGGAGGATATCTGATAGCTTTAATGAAGTGACATGGAACATGCACTGATGGGCCATGAAGGGTCAACCTTAGTGTTGTTAATGGAGGTCAAGCCAATAGATGCATTGATATGTATAAGTGATTAGATGTAAACTTAGCATGATAATCAACGTTGGAAAAAGAAATGAGTGGTGGCAATGAAGCTTCTAGTGTTAGCAACTAATAATACCCAGAGCTCCTCATCCAGGAGGCAGTACCACGTGATATGTATGATTGGCAGAAGAGTCTTGATGTCTTCACATTTTGTTGTTGAGATTCATTGGTAAAGAGTTTGAGTTTACCCTTGTCAGTGGTTGGGGCAGAGCTAGTAGAGTCTGGAAACTCTAGTTTGTTTTTATCAATTAGATCTTGGATGATTGTTTGGAGTTTTAGAAATCTATGTGTAGAATGTCCCACACATCGATGATAATCACAATGGAAATTCTCATTGTAGTTCCTATCTTTATATTGTGATGGGTCTAACTCTAATGGTGGGGGAAGAGTAATAAGGTTTTTCTCAAGAAGTTTTTTCAATATAAGATGTGGAGCCATGAGAAAGGTGTTAAATGTGCACCGAGGTTTCTACGATTGAACCTCCATAGTAGAAGTGATGGCATTGACAATTATTTTAGTGTCGGTGGGTTTAGTTGTAGAGGTTTGAATGGTGTCTTGTTTGTAAAATGAGTGGAGGACAAAGTTTGTTCTTGATACTTAAGTTTTTATATGGATAGGATTTTCGTCTCACGAAGCTTAAGAGTATGAAAAATATAATCGAATGAGGAAGATGTCTCAAAGAGAATACTCTCTTGCAACGGTGGTAATAGACTCTGAATGAACAAGTCCTGAAGGTTAGAGCCAGTAAGCACGTTTTTCATTTTAGTTAGATTGTTCTTATATCTCAAAACGTAGTTAGTGAGATGTTCATTTGGGCCTTGTTTAAGTTGTGCTAGCTAGGCGTAAGAGATCTTAAAGCCAATATTGATGGAGAAATGAGTAATAAATGCATTAGCCAGGTGTGTGAAGGAAGTTATCAAGTGAAGATGTAAGGCATAAAACTAACACATCACATAATAGTGGAGACCATGAGGAAACAACTTAGTTAAAAGTATATGATCATCAACAAAGTCAAGACAAGTGACATGAAATGCTCTAAGGTGTTCTTGTGGGTCCCCATGCCCATTAAAAATGGGAAGCTTAGGGGTGAAAAAACTAGGAGGAAGCGGATAAGTAGAGATAACAGGTGTGAATGGAGTATGCAATAACAAGGTAGAGTCTAAAGATGGTGATGTATGTGAAGTGGCATGTTGTAACTTACGAATTTGAGCTTGAAGGTCATGATAAAGAGAAGTTAAATCTTGGTTGCCAACAGATGAAACCTTTCATACATGAGAAACTAAGGGCGGTCGTAAAGTGATTGGTAGGAAGTAGGAATAGAAATGGGAATAGTAAAAATAGGAGGAAGAGTAGAAGCATGTGGTTGGGTAGCAACATAAGTGGGTATGGTTGCAGGGGTGATGAGTTCAGCTAAGTTAGTAGCTTCCTCATGAGCAACATGTAAAAGTAAATATAGATCTTGGGGATTCTCAACAAGGTGATCATTAATGGCCTTAATATGAGACTTCAGTAAATTCCTCATGAGAGTGAGCCATGGAAAAGGAGAAAAAACCCTAGAATGATAAGGTAAGAAGGAAGATCCTAGAAGCATGTGAATGATCGAGTTGGGTTCACCAAAATGATTAACTAAAATTAACTAATATGTATTATTTGAGGATATTTAATCTAAGCTATGAACAGATGTAAATAAAGTAAATGAATGTAGTAAAGATCGATATAAAGTGATCAAACAACTATACAAAATCAAATGCTAACCCTAATGTGCAAGAGAGAAGAGGAAAGAACTCAACTGAATAAAAGATGCTCGTGGGACTGTGTGTAGAGGTGACTGGAAAATTTGGAAGTGGATCAACAAATATGGAGAAGCTCCAAAAAGGATGGATCTATACTGATTCCTTGGACTGGAGTGCCTGGGAAGGGACTGGGGTGCCTACAGGTGCTTTGGTCTATAAAATGGGTGCACCTAGTATATGTAAAATCTCTGAAACTAATTCTCCACAGGGCTGGGAGGTGGTCTGAAACCCTTGTTGTGTATCACATCAGATTCACTGTCCCCATACTGGATGTCACTGATAATCCAAGATGATGAAAGACATGCAAAAGACCTAAAAGAAGTATCCCTAAAACTCTAAAAAAAATGCAAATGAATGGGTTGGATGACCTCAGCTACCACAATAGTGGGCTTACTAACTGAGTGTTGCACTACATTTCAGACCCAAATGTAGTTTTGGTGAGTGTGTGCATAATGTGCCCTATGTGATCTTGTGCCAATCACACTTTGTGAGGTAGCAGAGAAATAACTAAATGTAGAAAATGTAATAGAATGTGTGCATGGAATAGAATAGAATCCCTCCCCCTATGAAGTGTGATGCATATGTCCTAGCCTTGTGCCTTGTGACGGAGCTATGTGGATGCAAGTGATCTCCAATACAATATATGGATGCAACTCTAGATGAGTAATAGTAGTGAATGATGCTAGGTCCCTCATTATGGTCTCATAACTTTATATTTATAAGGATTCTCTTGATCTAATTTCGTAATTAACCTCGAAATGGCTGACCACCAACTAATATAAGAAGCTAAAACGGATAGAAAGAGCCCAAAAGATGGCGAGAAAGTGAAAAAGGGACTGAGGCACCCCTGGTGGGACCAGGGCACCCAATGGGTGCCCTAATACTAATCTAGGTGCACCCCAGTCGAGGATGAAATGACGCAAGATGACAAAAGCTTGACTGGCCATGTGGATGTAAAAGGTTGGAAATGACTAAATAAAATAAAACAAGATGGCTAAAAGATAGTTGTTAATTAGTATTTGCTTCACCTCAAGAACCTTCTAAATAATAATATGAAATCAGGATAAATAATGTCTAAAGTGCATGATTTTGTGACTAGAATGAGGCCTAGAAGTCATGGTTCGAGGGTGTGAAGTCGTGGTTTGAGGAAAATTCCAGTCGCGAAAGGGCAAAGTAAATAAAAACAAGGGCAATGTTTGTGGGCAAATTCGAACAAGTTGAGGCTATGGGCACAAAGTCATGAAGTCATTTGAGGAAAATACATTTGTTTTTGTGAAAAATCATGGTTCGAGGAGGAAAATTCATGATTTGAAGACTAGCGAAAACCCTCAGTTAATAACTAGTCGTAAATCCAACATTCGATGAGGGCATAACAAGGAAAACATAAGAAGAATCATTCGTATTTTCTAGTATGTCTGCCTAGACATCATTGGGAGATAAATGTGGGTAGTTTGAAGGCAATACAGTTTCCAGGAGGGAAAATGATGATAGAGTAATAATAGAGGGATACAAAATAATATGACTCGTAAAAGAGAGCATGATTAATATTTTTTTAATATATGACAATATAGTTCGAGGGAAGTTCAAGGAGTGATTTTCATGTGAGTAATTAATTCCATACTATTTGCCTAGAGTTAGTAATATATTATTTTATTATTTTTGTTACTTTGTAATAATAAAATGGAAAATATTTCAAACTTGACTCTATTTGACACACAAAAATTAGCGGGCAATAATTTCAATGTATGAAGCCATAAGAATATGAACCTTGCAGAATTTTGTGATTGTGATAAAATAATCATGGGTAGTGAAGGTCAACCAACGAAAAACTTTGTGGATTATGACAAACATCATAAGGAAGCTTTATTGCTTCTGAAGCTGTCAGTTTCAGATGATATGAGACTAAAAGTGTGGAATACTACTTTGGCTAGCACGTTATGGGCCAATACGAGGGAGACATATCAAATGTTAGAAAAGAGTAAGGTTTTATACCTGAAGAATATGTTTTTTTCCCTAAAGTTACAAGGTGGATCACTGTATGAGAACCTACTTTGGATGAAAGACCTCTGAGACTAGTTATATTCCATCAACAAAAATGTGGATGATGTTGATATGGTGGCTCCAGTTTTGAACAACTTACCTTCTTTGTATGAGTCATTTGTGGAGGAACTCCATTTAATGGCTGAAAGTCAAACACTCACATTTGACAAGGTGAGTTCCTACCTGTTGTAAAAGGAGCAAAGAAAAATTTAGGTAAAATCTAATTATGACCAATCAGAGAGTGTTCATCACATAGTCAAAAGGAAAGCGAAGACATCATTTTGGTGAGTCTTCCATTCGGTATTAGGTCACATGCTATTACTGTCACAAGGTTGGGAACCTTAAGAAGGATTTTTGGAAGCAGAAGTATGATATTTCACAATAGAAAAAAAAATTCATGTGATGAGGAACATGTGGCAGCAGTTGTAAAAGAACAAGATTTAGATGACGGGAATGAAATTTACTGTCTTATGTCATCATGCTTGCATAACAATGGTACTAGTTACTGGATTATTGACTCTAGTGCATCTGTAAACTTTCATGTCGTGGGGCTTGGTATGTTTCATTTACTACAAATATATGTTTTGAATCAGTAGTACTAGTTGATGGAGAATCACTTGTTGTAGAAGGGATAAAATATATATGCATTGTATTGAATAATGCTCATAAACTATTGGTATAGAATGTTAGATATGTATCTTATTTACAAAATAATCTTCTATATAGTCGTCAATTAATTGAAAATCCCAATGTTTCTATGGATTTTTGTGGGAAGAAGTGTATTGTTTCTTATATGAAACAAAGATGGATGATTTCACTTAGTATTGGGATAGGTGGCCAATATCTACTTGTTGATCCTGCTATGATCAACATGAATGCATGTGTGGATAACAACTCCACTACAAAAGATGTGCAGGAGGCTACAATTCCTTGGGAGGAAGCCATTCCTCATAAATCTTTTGACTTGGATATATTCAACCTACATGCACTTATTATGGAGGGAGTATACACTACACTATATGTAAGGGAGTAGGACATACCTTGAGAGGATGGATTTCCTCATTTTGAAGAACAACTTGTTGATGAAGACTCCATTATTCTAGATGCATTAATGATTTATGGCAAGATGGCATGCCAAGCCACTCACTCAGAGGTACTTTCTTGAAGGAAAATAGAGCATGAATAACTTGTTCATTGTGATGTGAATGATATTTCCAAATAGAGAGGGATAAATGAGAAAATAGATGAGAAGGAGTTGGTTCTCACTCATACTACTATAGAGATGGTTATTTCTCCCATTGTTGAGATAGACGAGACAAATATAGTTATTTCTCATAATATTGCAGAGTTGGATCTAACTCCTAATATACAGATGGTCACATTTCTCATCTTGAAAAGGTTGGATGAGCACTACATGGTGTTGCAAGGACATGATCTAGGTGACTTCGATTGCAGGATAAATGAGTATTTGTATAGACTCTAGTAGGCTACACAAGCCGAGAGCATATTTTTCAATCCACCTCTTTGAGTATCTAATTCCAACCCTTTGGAGATGGGGCTGACACTCTCAGCCATTGTTGATTCATCACCGTCAATGAATCACGAAACAAAGAACCGGTGGACCACTTGCCATATCCTTTGTTCACATGACCAAATTTTTTTGTGTGGTTCTTCTCCATTATACAACCATAACACAACAATGGAATTTTGATTTTGAAGTACAAGCTATGACATAATTTGTATATATAATGACTAAACATATGGGCTTTAGGAAATTTATAAAATTTTGAGACAAACTTGGTATTGTTTCTAGTGTATTCATTGAGAGGGGATGTTCAAATGTAGAGCATTATATAACTTATGATGTGGTTATGTAGTTGTTATTCAGTTGGTAACTATTCAACCAATCTGTAACCACCTCTTGCTATATAATAAACATTTTCAAACTTGTTTGAGTGTGCATTCAACCTTTTTTTAATTCTTTCTTTTCTTTACATATGCTAGTGATATGGAGTATAAAGGTGTGAAAATTATAGGAAGGTACTATGTTTCTTATATAGCTTTCCATTTTGGGAGAAAATTACATCCTAGTCAATGTGGGATAAAGTAAATGTAGAATTAAAAATGGATAAATATGATTAGAAGAGATTAATTAGTGATTAGCAACTCATGGGAGTTGGTGGTGATTTAATTAATCAACTAGGATTAATTAAAAGGTCAAGTGAAGCTTATAGAAGTGATTTGGAGATGATTTTGGGGGAAATTAGTAGAATTTGAAGTGTTTGAGAGGGGGATTTAACCAATAAGAGGTTTTATCAGTTAAATACGATATTGAAAGGATTAATTAATTAATAATGGTTAATTAATTAAAAGAGAATTATAACTAACGAAGAAGTGTTAATTGGCATCCAAGATGAAGGGAAAAGCTAGTTAGTTAATGAAGTGTCATTAATTGACCGAGACAAAGGGGAATGTTATTTAATTATCGGAAAAACCACTAATTATAACGAAATGATGGGGAAGAGGATAGTTAGTGCAATTTTAGTATTAAAACTGCATAGATAGATTTAAGTGTCTACATTTTCCCCTCTTTGATGTGGTGTATTGTAAACAACACCATTTCAAAGATAATAGAAAATTTTATCCAATTTGAAGGAGTAGAAGAAAAATTAGTAGGATGGATGATGCCCCCTCAAGTGTTGATGGGGTGATAGAAAAGGTTGATTGACTCTCGAAAAGAAGAGAAGAATGATCATGCAAGAAGATAAGAAGATCATGACAACAAGATATAATTTTCTTAATAGATCATGTGGAAGAAAAAATCATAGTGGGGGAAGGGATTCGAACTTGGCTTGGTTAGCCATTTCTTGAATAAAAAAAATGAGTTAGAGCCTATGCCTCAAGTAGAAGAAGCAAAGGACGGGGGGAGGGAAGAAACAAGTCACAATGATAATTGTGTCTCAGAGGAATAGTTAAAAAAATTAGAAAATGATAGGTAGAAAGTTAGTTAGAATTGAAGATAAGATAAATGATGGATGGGAATATTGTGACATAGCATACGTACCATCTTGGCTCAGAAATGCCCTTTTATTTGTTATAAGCATACAAAAAAGGGTAAAATGACATGAAGAGCCATAATAATAATTTTTGTTCATTATTAAAGGACCTACTCAAAGAAAAATACATAAAGCAATGTTGTATGAGAAAGTAAATAAGTAGGAATGGAAACAAGCAAGCACAAACAAACATACTCAAACAAACAACATTCAAGATAGTTTTACCAATGGTTTTGTTATCCAACTTCAGTTCCCAAATGTTTGAGTTATATGATAAGGGTTAAAATGATGCCCCAAGAAAGGATATATGCAAGGGAGTATATAGAGGACAAAGAAGTCCCATGAAAAAGAAGCGTGCACTATAAAACTACCATGAGAAATGATATATGTCTGGAAGATAGACACAATAAACAAACTATCTTTTTTTATGAAGGAAGATCACAAGATTATCCACATGTTGTGCGCTAGAAAAAAAGCACTGAAGTAGGATGTTTTGTAGTATAGTTTTAGATTTTTAGGATTTTATGTTTTGTGAATGTTTATGATTTTTTGTGTTACCAATGTTCTAGATTTTCTATAGTTTTATGAATTTTATAGGATTTTTTAAAGTTTTCCGAAGTTATGTATGGGAAAATGAAGATGCAACGATGCCCCCAATGATAGGTGAGAATATACAAGGGGAAATTTCATGCATATATACAAGGAGAAAATAATATGGATCAAGGCTAAGATGGATAGGTTCAACGTGATGATGAAATCAAACTAATGAATTGCTAAGAAGGAGCGAGCATCCCCCATTGCAAGCTAGCCAAGAAATAAATGATAGAAAGGACAATATTTTTTATTGCAAGAAGGGACTAATTTTCCCTCAAACATTACAAAAAATAAATTTTATACACATGGATGTTCTTAACGAAGCAAAAGAATAGTTTGAAGGCTATGGAAAATGTAGCTAGAAGATTGGTGATGAAAATTTGACGAGCCAAAGGCACAAATCGTGAGAAAAAATATGGACTAAAGCAAGAGTGTGAATAAGGTCCAACAAATACTTGGTAACATTATAGCCCTGTTTTCTCATTGGGATATAATGTGTGTACATGGAAATGAATTACTTCTTGAGGGGAAGATTTAATAGGAAATAAGTGAATAAACACTAGCCAATGCATAGGAATGGTTGATTTGGAAAGTTTATTGGTGAATGGAGGATGGAAGGAGAGTCAAACATTTCTTTGCTACCAGTCAGGCATCCATAGCCCCAATAAAGATATTGGGAATACCCCTAAAGAGAGTTTATATATTGATTTACTTTTGACTTTTGATTTTTGATTTTCTTCTATTATCTAAAAACTTATTTAAGCTCTCTCAATTATTTTGATAATGGGTTAAGAACTAATGATGGCTTTATGGAAGAATGTGGAAGTTTGTAAAAATTTGTTATGGGGAAAAACTGAAAATTAAGGAAATTAGCTCAAACCCCAATATTAACAAGTTTGATAAATATGAAATCAATAATATACAAGTGTAGTGAACTGTTTATGGAATTCAAACCCACTATTCACCAAGAAAATCAATGAATAATGCCACAAAACTATTATTCTAGCCACGAAAACATTTATTAATCATAAACATAAAAAAATATTTAAATAATATCTTATTTCATAGCTGGAATTAATTATTTAAAAACAGCAGTAGACTAGCCAAAACTCTTGCCAAAAATCACCAAAATGGAGATTCCAACTTTATAAAATATGGAACTTCATATTATGAAGTGAAATATCAATAGTATGCCTTCTAAGGCATAAAATCACTCTCCAAGGTAGGTCACTCCACCTAGGGAAGGCTTCCAAGTGCCAATAAAAATATGAATATGAAGTGTCCTTCTCAAATCTGTAATTTACTTCAAGCTCAAATAATGTTGAAGGGTGTTAATCCTCCAAAAAAACCACTAGAATTTTTTTCATCCTTCTAGGAAGCCACACAAGAGGGTTTTCATCCTCAAGTGGAAGAACATGGAGAAACAAGCTCATAAGGCCAAAAATGGAAAATACGCCAAAACTAGATAATTCAAATGAGCTCTCTAATCTTCTTTTATAACCTCCTTTTGGCGCCAAAGCTCATAAAAGTAAGGCCGATCCCTAATAAGACATTATAATCTTTTATTATGCATCATTAATAGCTTATTTATTTATTTTGAGCTTATTAAAATCTCACTAACCCAACCAACCCACTAAGAATGAGAAATATAAGAATAGAACATGAATATGAATGATGAAACTGAAATATAATCCACAATCCTCCATTTTTCAAACCGTTTCTTGCTATGGAATCCTTAATTTCAGATTAATTCTAAAAAGGGAACATTACATTCCTCCCTTCCCGAAATTGATTATCCTCAAGCAATTGTAATATACCATATTCCAAATGAAGCGTAATTGCTTCTTCTTTGACATACCTACACATAAAGCAAACGTGTTAAATAAAGAAAGAGTGTTTAAATAAAATTTTACATCCCCCTTGTCAGGCCTTGGAAACATGTCAACTAGATCTCTTCTATTACTTGATGTCACTTCATGATTTTCATTTAGATGATGGCTTCCCAATACTTTAGCAAGGATTTCCCAAAAATAGTTGTGAGCAATCCTCCAACAAACCACTGTGAATGTGGATGTCTGTGAATGCAATCCTATAATAAACCGATGTGCATGTTGAATTAGATGAATATCATAAGACAGTTTGGACAACAGATTCTTAAAAACGTGCATCATACTCCCTCCACACTTTAAGATAATCCATGCTTGATATCCATAAGCATATTGATACTCTGTTGCTCAAACTCTGGAATGTGGAACTCAACCAAAAACATAGTGTGCAAAGCATTATAATCCACCACAGTCTGATGTGGGTCATACTTTCTATACCAATTATGTGTGTGCCCTTGAAACATAGTATAAAATTGTCTTACCTTCCTATCTGAAGATGTAATTCCCTTAGTGCACCATAGTAATTCACACTTTTGTGCATGATCTATTGCATCATGTATACCTCTATACTTTGGTAAGTGAAGTGACATCTCAAAGTAGACTTGAGGTGTCTATTACGGATGTAGAGGTTGTTTCTAATGAGGCTGATTCAGTGGTGGTTTATTGGGTGGGGGACCTTGCCCTGGATTAGGACCAAACATAGATCCTCCACCAATATTTCCTCCATGTGGTTTTCTGACCTGATCCTCTTGAACCTCCTGCACCCCCTGCTACGGGTTGTGGCCTAGTTTATGAACCCCCTTGTGTCCCATGGTACAAATTCACTTGCAACAGTTAGTATGTTGTTCATGTTATACAGGAAACATCATTCTCAAGCGGGGTGAAGGCCGATACTAGAAGCCACCAGCAACTTCAAATGATGGAGGGCTTAGGACCTTAGATGCAGATGTGGATCTATGGGCGCAAATAAGATAGATGCATGATATAAAGAAGCTAGATCTTGTAAAACTGAAACAAATAAGATTATATCATAATATACGGGTGTTTCCCAGACAGTTGCTGGTTCCAAGAGGATTTTAACTCCCTTAGAGGATGTCAACCCCCATGTCAGACAAGATAATAATAGAATACAAGATAATACATATAATGTGCAAGTAAATGAACAAAGGAACTTGACGTTGCAGGTGTATGGAGATGGTATTATTGATCTAATGCATGTAACATGAATGTCACTTTTCTTCCTCTGGTCCAGTTGATCTAGGTTTTCTTGCAAAATATATCCATCCAAATCTAGGTCTTCAGGTCATTTTTGAAATATGGGGGAAAACCCATATTTATAGCTTATATGTGAGGTTAGATTGGGGTTAACAAGTAACCGGGGTTGGGTAGAGTAACCTGAGTTAAGAGATATGATGTGATCACGTGGGGACCACAGATTGAATTATTAGATGGAGTGGGGAGCATGATTGACATGGTAGGTGAGATGATAGATTCCATTTAGAAAGGGGTGTCAGATGGGTGTATTAATACCCATGGATTGAATAATTTGTGAGAGATGGGGGATAATGCCAAAAGTTAAATTATCAAATGGGTCTACATGGAATCCCATTTGATAATTAATTAAATAAGGTGAGAAAATGGATAGGATTTCATTTAATTTAAGAAAAAGAAAAGCGAGAATGGAAATTACATGAATGTGAGATGACGGAGGGGCGCTATACCAAAAATTGGTGTCTACATTTGCCCCCTTTTGTTGAGTGGTTTGCGATAGCAAGCCACGAGACAAAAACAAAAAGGGTTAGATGAAATATGTGTCTAAAGATGGATGAAGACATGACCAAAGGCAAGATTCCTTAGGCAAAAAAGGATCGCAATAACAATGAAAAATAAAATACATGGCAGTGAATTCAATATCACATCGATAGAGGACAATTGTGGTCTCAACGAAGACAGACGACAATGTTCTACAGACCAGTGAGTGGGTGAAGACCACTACAGTATGAATGTAAACCAAGATGACCAATGGGTCATAGGGAAAACATCAAAAATATGTGCAATTGAATGCAAAATATGTACACAATCCTTTGTTTGCAAGGAAATCGTGCAAAAAAATAATGTGTTCGCAAAAGGGATGTGGATGAAGATAATGATGCCCCAACACAGGGCATGAGATGGAAACAAAGTGAGTTATATGTGTTGACAAGTACAAGGATGAAAAGGTTCCCCTAGATAGGGAAAAAAGATGACATATGATGGGAGATAGATGTGTAAATAAAATGCATCCCGGGGGGAAGAATCATAATTGTGGATAGGATGAGAAAATATGATAGAAAGATGAGATAAAAGTTTCCAAAAGGGTGATAAATATAATGACAATCATGTTTCAAAGGAAAGATGCATAAGTGTTAGTAAATTAGAAGGTGAAGAAGAAAAATAAGTCTCGTTTCTTCAACAATTATGATAAGAGATACTTTTGCAAAAAAAAACAAAAATAGAGCAAATATTCATGGAAGAGAACAAGATCAAATAGGTAATGGCCGTTATGGTATCTTCTAAGACAAAAATGTCAAAGGAAGATGGGAAGATATTCTTAGAAATGGATATGATGATTTCCTTGCAAGAGGACTGACGAAGATAAAATATGTGACAGGGTTCTCAAAATAGATAAGAGGTCAATGTGGAGAGAGAAGATACAAGAATGGTAATAAAAGGGATAGATGGCAGTACATAAACGGAGAAACATTGGCATTGAAAGTGAATGCCAAATGTGAGGGATGTTGAGAAAGAGAAAAGGGAATAGACAGGAGGATTGGTTGATTATGAGAAGAGCAAGAAAGATTGAATATGAAGGTGACAGGGTATGGAAAAGAGGGACGGAGATAGAGGAGGAGAAAAGAAGGAATGAAAGGGGAGGAAGAAGATAACAAAGAAGGATTATAGAGAAAGGGGGAAATGAAGGAAAAACAAAGATAAGACAAGAAAAGAATAGAGCAGAGGGTGAAATTATGAAAAAGAGAGAGAGTTATTCAAGACATGAAAGGTGTGAAGGAGGATGAAGTAGAGGAAAGCAGAGAGGTAATAGTAAAATGAAAGAGATGATAGAGCAAATAAATTTAAAGGAAACAGGTCATAGTGAGGAAATCCAAGGAAAAGAATATGGAACTGACTGCATGGAAATGCATGTGGATGATGAGATGATAAAGGAGATGGGACAATGCTGAAGAGTCAGGTTTTCAATGGGGAAGTAAGGAGGAAGTGTGAGGTAAAATGAGGAGGAGGATGATAAAGAGGAATTAAATTAAGACAAGGAAAAGAAAGGAGGAGAAGACAATGAAGAAAATTATACAGAAGGAAGGGAACCAAGAACAAATATATTTGATAAAGAGTGAGAAACACAAGGAACATAAAGAGAAGCTTGAGGGGAGGAATGACATAGATTGGAAAAGAAGCAGAGATGCATGAGATGAGGATATGTTGATGACGAGAAAATAAAGAGAGGGTGTGTGATGAAGACAGTGAAGAATTTGGTAAGGAAGAATGGAAGATGGAGAGGTGGCGAGGAAAAAGAAAGGATGGGATAGGAGAGGCAATGTTAGTGAATGGATGTTAGGAGAAATCCACTGATAATGATCAGTAAGAAAGAATGGGAAAAAAGATGACACATGAGGTAGAAAGTAAATGAAGAATGGGAGGGGGGAACGCCAATGAAGGGACGTTAGGAGAAGTCCCCTGATAATGATCAGAGGACACAGAGGAAGGAAGGAATGAAGATAGAATGGAGGGAGGTCAAAGAAAAGGATTCATGGTATGCATAGAATGGGGATGAGTGATTTTTAGGATAATTCCACTGATAATTACTAGCATGCGAAAACAGAAGATGATGATGAAAGAATTTTAGGAGAATATCAATGACAATGATGGGTAAATATGGGGGTAGTATGTGGGGAGAACTCTAGAAGATGGAGTGGAAAGAGTAAAGAAAGGATAGGATAATGATGTGTAAAAAGATGAAGACGAGGAGAGGATGTAGTGGATGAGAATGAATGAGATAAAAATGAAGAAAAAAGACATGAAATGAATGGAGAAGCAATGGTTAAGTAAGATTACCTAGCGACAGATGATGGAGATGAAAATGAGACAAGTAGGAAGTGGTGTTTGCGTGAATGGAAGAGGAGGTGAGAGGATGTGATGATGGGGAATGTTGATAAAATGTAGATGGAGAGAATGTGGGGTAGTGGGTGAGTGCAGGATGATTGATCATGCTTAAGAAGGAATCTTAAGTAATGATCACCATGCCACAGGAGGATTTAAGTAAGATCACCAAACTGGCAGTGACAATATGGAAGGGGAAAGACAACATTGTATTGGATACAGGTGTGGAAGGGTTGGTTGGAGTGGATGAGTACAATGAGAGGAGGGAGATAGAAGATGAGGAAGATATGATGGGAGGTGGAAGGGTCAGACAAAAAACCATTCTTAAGAGGAACTCTTAAGTAAGATTTCCCTGTGACAGAGATGGTTAAGTAGGATCACTAAACTAAAGAAAAAGAAGAATGATGAAAATATTGAGCAGTGTATATCAAAATGGAACAAGAGATGAAAGGAGGTGATATCAAAGTGATAACAAGGAAACAAAGGAGTGTGACATGAGTGGATGGAGGAACATATGTAGTGTAGATGGAGAGTGTAAGGGCAATCCTTAATTGGGATGCCCACGTGGTGAGAGTGATGATGCAAGAGTGTTAAGTAGAAAAGGAGGAGTGGAAAGATGTTTGTGGTGGTGATTGTTGTCTATTGAAAGAGGAAATGGTGGAGAAGCTTCTATAGTGGGAGGATCCAAGGAAGAAGATATACCTTAACTAAGATTTGCTTGCTGTATGGATGGTTAAGTAATATTTTCAAACTGAAAGTGGAAGAGTAAAAAGGAAACTCAAGGGGAAAGACAAGTAAGATATCTGGCGTCATGCAAGGGGATAATAAAGGTGAGAAGGATGATGTGGAGACAAATGGTGATGAGTGGGAATGGAGAACTAGGAGAAATGGATCAAAGACGTTGTTGAACATGTTGAGAGATAAGGAGCTGTAGGATAATGAACTTGCCTTGAGAAGGATCCTCAAGTAGGATTCGCAAACTGCAATGGTGATCAAGTAGAATTCACAAACCAAAAAGCGTATTTGCAAACGCATTCATGGAGATGATGGATAGATATAAAATTCATAGTGTGAAATTTGATGTGATTTTTATAAAAGATGATTTGGATGAGATGAATGGAACATAGTTGTAGCAAGGGCGTACATGGAAACTATGTTTCGTGCTGGATTGGAGATAAACAAGAAAGGGTTACCACTCAAGGCATTGCACTTGCTACCGATAACAGGTGTTAATACATAACCAATGATAGTTAGTTATACCAAAAGATCATGAGGGAAATATGGATGAAGGATGCTCGTAATCATAATGTTGACATGAAAAAGGGATCAAAGATGTGACTTGTATGTAGGAAGAAGGATCTCCAAAGGTGGTGTTCCTTAAGTCTATGCCCCAACTTTGGGAAAGGGAAAGAACAATAGCAAAAATTAGATCAATGCGGAAAGCTTTCTAAAAATGTTGATAAAGGAAGGCTGATAAATGCGGAAAACCTTCTAGATGCCATAATAACAGAGTAGCTATCCTTCGAGGGTATGGTCTACTTTATACATAATATGGATGAAAAGAATAATAATGATAGTCATCCTTCAAGGGATCGGTCCATCTCTTTTGATTTTGCTTTGATTTGGATTTGTATGCTTTTTTTTTCCTTTTTTTGTATGAACAAATATCCTTTGAGGGATCAGTTTGTTTTTTGATAACTTTGATTTTTCCTTTTGCATACATGAATTTGAACTTCACATGGGGGAGAGCTGGGAATAGCTAAGTAAACCACTTAAGAGGGGATAAGGAATGTACAAGAGACACCTTAGACCCTTCACATGGCTGTAATAAGAGAATGAGAAGGTGATGGATGTAATGGTTATGGGGTCACATCAAAGTAGTGAAGGCGGACGACATAATTCAGATCATTGCAATGAAAAATGGAAGGGGATAAGGATGGAGGAATGATCTAAGGATGTAACTAAGTGATCATTGGTAAATATGCTAATAGTAGACTGGTCGTACAAGTGCAATGCATTAAGAGGTTACATTTCTTGTTTACCACTAAGAGAAGGAAGACATTGAAGTTGCAATAAGATGAGATGATAGCCAAGTAGGAAACAAAACTATGTCCTGAAGGAAACAAACATATGACCACAATGGTGGATTTAGATGAAACTAAATGATGCCCCAAGAGAGACATAAACATATAAAGACAATCATGGCCTTAAAGGAGGACTTGATGAAATAAATGGTGTCCCAAAAGATACACAAATATAGCCACAATGGTGGAATTGATGAAATATATAGTGCCCCAAAAGAGGCATAGACATATCATGGCCTCACAATGTTGGACTTGATGAACAAAATAGATGGTGCCCTAAAAGAGGCATAAATATAGGCCACAATGATGGACTTAAAATGAGTGAGAATTTGGGCAGAAATAATTTAGATTGGATGAATGTGAATGAAGGTACAGACAAAACAATGTCAAAGAGTGAAGTCTCCTAGTAACAAGGGATTTGTACGGATGAGATGCTCAAGGGTGAGGGAAGGTTGTTCCCCCAATAAGTTAAATGTGAAGGAGTTAAAGGATGTCGAAAGAGTTTAGATGAGATTGTTTTAGATTTGGACGGGGTAAACGATCAGAGACCACAAGTGTGCTTAGTAAGATAAGCGATATTGATGAACAATGGAGAACCTTCCTTAAGAGGAATAACATGTGCTGGAGGAATGTTAAGGGATGATATGGATGGAGAGATCATGGGAGATCTGATAGATGGGATATGAATTGGATTCAATGTAGATGGAGAAGGAACTTTCCCTTGAATGAGGAAATCATCTTTCTCAATAAGATTGTGGATGATTGACTGAAATGCCTTACAATGTTCAATGTCATGGCCTGGGGTACAATGATAATCACAACTTCAATTAGGATTAAACCATGATGGCTTAAGGACCATAGGGATTAAAGGCATTTAATGGGAGGAGTTTGATGGTAGATGTTTAAGTTAAATGTCGAAATATATCTTGCGTAAGACCCCATTGAAGTGTCATGGGGAAGGTAACTCTTATGGGTTTTGATAGGATATCTCAGCTTGGAGTTAGGAGAAAATGTGGATGTAGATTGGATGTGTGAATTTCATTTTTGGAGGACAAATCAAATTTGGTTGGGATTGATCGTTACAATATTGATCGTTCATAGATGGAGAGACTGATCCTAACATGGATGTTGTGGTATTGGATTGTTGAGAAGAGTGAAAAACTGAATGTTTCTGAGGATGTGCAGGGGATTGTTGGGGATGTTTTCCCTGAGCCTTAGACTTCAACCGAGAAGATTTACCTCTAGCAGGAATGATTATAATTTTGACCAGAGGATCTGATAGCGGTGGTGTGGTTATTAATGGATAAAATGTCATAAAATAGGATGAGGACATTAATGGAGAGATAGGTGTTTGTATGATGCAATTAATGATATCTATGTGAGATGTGGATTGTTTTGGTTTTGACATGGGAAGAGTTGATTTTGTAGAGGGAGCAGGAAAATCATCTTTATTTTATTTAGGTGGATATGTTGGTTTAGTATATGATCCAAAGGGTATCTTTGATAGGGTTACAGATTGTGGGGATTTGGTTGGTGTGAAAGACAAATTAGGTATTTTTTGAAGAGTATTGGGGTAGACTGGGTGATGTGGCCATGGGCAACGTTGTCAAGGTAGAGATAGGTGGATTTGTTTGGTATGATAGGTATAGGGGTCGTTGGCATAGATAAAGATGTAGGCACTATTTGGAATATGTGGAAATGTGAGTGATGTGATAACCGATGGAGTAGATCCTATGGGTATGGGTAATGCAGCAAATGCAAGAGCATTTTTAGATGTAGAAGTAGAAGGGACTGAATGGTTGTTTCATAAATGTTTCAAGGGGTAAGAATGATATGTTTTCTAAAGGAGGTTGATGTCGGAGGTAGGGTTGTAAGGGTGCATGTAGTAAAACTGAGTTTAGTTGGGATGGTTGTGAGAGTTTAATGTAGGTGTAGTAACATGTGTATTTGATGAAGATGTCGGTGAATGAATAGGTGTGAGAGACGTAGGGTTATGTGTGGATATGAGTGGGGCTGAAATGGGTGCTAAGGAGGAATCTAATGTGGTAGATTGGGGTGTATTTGAAGTGGCAGAAAAGGATGGTATAGTTGAATTTGATGTGGATGTGATAAGGACAGGAGAAGGTGTAGGTTCAGGGATAGGTAGTGAAAGTTGATGTAGGTGTGACAGGTTCTGACATAAGGAATGGGAATAATGTCCACTGTAGGGACATGCAGAGTTGGTGATAAGATGGGATCTTGACTGACAATGTCAATCATATAATAATTCGATAGTTGAGATGTAAAGAGCATTGCTTGATTTGTTGGTGGTTGATTAATTTGTTCCGTGGAGGTATCGATTTAGATATCCCCTTGATTTATGAGTTGTTGGACATGATATTTGAAGGAACAAAATCTCTCAATGTCATGACCTTTAACTCGATGATATTTACAATAGTGGGCTTTTTGATACCAAATAGGCTTGGCTTGTGATTTTTCCAAAGGTCGTATGGTAGGAAGTTAGATGGAGTTTACACTCATCAACTTATCAAATATAGAATTGTATGATTCTCCTAAGGGAGTGTAGTTGGCTATTGATTGAGGAGATCGTTGTTGAGACCATGTGCTTGATGTAGATGGGGGTGAGGGTTCAATGACCACAGTGTTGGCCGCACCCTTAAATTTTTCATTATGTGTGAATAGTTTAGTGGATTCAAATTTTTATTTAATTGAACTTAGTTTAAGATGACCATGCTTAATGGCATGGGTTTCGAGCTTATGAGCCATTGTGAAAGCTTCATAAAAGGTTTAGAATGATTGGATTTTCAAAGTGGATGATATATTTTTTGCATACGAATGTGAGAATAAGTTGATGAGTTTAGTTTGCGGGATAGTGAAGGATAGTTGGTTTATAACATCATGCCATCGTGTGACAAAGTCGGCAATGGGCTCATTTTCAAACTATCGAATGGTGTTAGATCAGCGATAGTGTTTTTCTGTGTGATATTAATAAAAAAGTGTTCTAAGAACAATTGTGCAAGTTAAGTGAAAGAGAATAAGGAATGTCACGGGATACTGTTGTACCGGTCCAACCCAGGACCAGACAAAGATATAGGGAAAGTGTGAAGAAGTAGATCATGATCATGCACAATAAGACAACATGTATGTTTAAATGAGGAGATGTTGTTGGGGATCTTCTTTGTTGTTGAACTTATTAAATGTGAGAAGTTTCCAATGAGGAGGGTAGGGTTTAATTGGAACCGATGAATGAATCGGTCTGTTACAAATTTTTTCATAGGATAAGGTGTTTTTGGGTACTACAGGTACGGGTTTCTAAACTGGCTAACCAATTCATTAAGGCATGAATTGAATCACTTGAGGTGTTGTAAGGTTCATATTGGATTGGTTGTGTGGTTTGAAAAGTAGTTTGATAAGGTGAATGATGTGTTTGTGGGTGTGTGGGTGTTTGGTGAAGCATCTAATAAGGTGGTTGATAAATTTGTGGATAGGATGTTTACGGAATGGTTTGATAAGACAATTGATTAATTTGTGGATATGTAGGTGTTTAGGGAGATACTTGGAAAAGACTAACTTGTGTCACAGGTTGGGATTGTTGCATAGGCTAACTTTGACTAATATGGGCATGATGTGGTTGTTGAAGTAGGGTAGGTTGTTGTGGTAAAAGATAAATGGGGATATGTGTGTTAAGAGTTTGATATGGTTGAAGCATACGATGGACAAGAATGTAAGTGTGAAGAGGTTGACATGGCTGGACATGCCTATTAATAGTGGATGCAATAGAATTGTCAAAATGGAAGGTGGGTGGAATGTGATCCACCAATTTTGGAGATTGGGAGGATTGAAATATTATAAGATATTTTTGGAGTAAGAAGTCATATATGGGATTAGGAGGAGATTTGAGTGTATCTAGAGGAACCTGAGATTGTGGTGTGATCAGTTTTAGAAGACTGGCTTGATGAGGGATATGAGGGTTGGTGTCAAGGTGGAGACAATTTTGGATGACATGGTTCTCATGAGGTGAGACCATGGAGACTAGAGGTTGGGTGACTAACGACGTGGTTTTGAGTTTAGAATCTTGTTGGGTGAGATCGTCAGAAGAAGTAATATCATTGGATAAAGCAAATTGTTTGTTTGTCTCAATTCGAGAGAGAGCGACAATAGGTGTGAAGTAGAGAAACATCTGTTTATATATGTTGTTGATAAACAAATCAAGTAGAATATTTTTATCATCATGATTAATTTGAGATGTAAGGTAAAACAGATAATGAAGGTGCCTAAAGAATTCTAAGGTTGGTTTCAGGTAGTTATGGATTGGTAGATTTCTGAGACGGTTGCCTACTGGGTATTTAAGTCCCAATAATTTAACCAGGTGAGAGGAACATTTGATGTGTTAATTATGTTTGTGCAGTCTCAGGCAGTGTGTGATAAGTGAAATGCAGAGAGTTAAATCCTTTACTTAGGCTATGTAAGTAAACAGGATGCAGAAAAGAAAGGTTCCTTTTAATCCAAAATGAAATATGACATTCGATGTGAAAAATCACTCAGAAAAGGGAAAATTCAATGCAGAAAAAAGAAAATAGAGAAAAATGAGGAATACCTGGAGAATCGCTTATTAGTGTTATTTGATTGCACGTTTTTAGAGGTATTAATCATGGACCTGGGATATCTAGTGACCTTAAAAGTGCACCCTTCACGACTGGAAAGGGGGATTTGGATAATCTTTTTTTCTATTTATTTGATCACATGTGATGATGGCGTACTTGGAGGTGATAATCAGTGGCCGAGAACACCCGAGTAACCTAAAATGACACCATCTATGTTTGTAGATAAGGTCGGTAAAATTATTTTGTGCGATGTGTTTGATTTAAACATTGGTCTTTGACAGCATAATGTTATTGTTGTGAGGTTATAGACATTATCCTACAAGAAGATAATAAATGCTATTAGTTAAGGTAGTTAAAAAATGACTTTATAAATTTTACAAATGGTGTCATCGTAAATAAATAAAAATAAAATAATTAATTAACAAAATTTTAGTTTAATGTTTCTATTTCATTCAAGTAAATAAGCGATGAAAATTAAACGATAGACTATAAAATACTATAAAGGAAGCAATTGAGTCGAAAAGATAAATTAGATTAATTAAATGATAGCTTATATAAAAGCTAAACTAATGAAGTGATATGACTTATAAAATCTCAACTAATAAAATGATATGACTATAAAAACCAAATTAATAAAATGACATGACTATAAAATCCCAACTAATAAAATGACATGACTAATAAAAGCCCAACTAATAAAATGACATGATTATAAAAGCCCAACTAATAAAATGACATGACTAATAAAAGCCCAACTAATAAAATGACATGATAATAAAAACCCAACTAATAAAATGACATGACTATAAAATCTCAACTAATAAAATGATAGATTAATAAAATCTCAACTAATAAAATGACAGCACTATAAAATCCCAACTTATAAAATGATAGACTCGTCAAACCTACCTAAAGGATGAGTGAATTAAAATTGGTGGGTCATACTACACATGGACACAACTTTTTACATGTGTGATGACATAAAGTGAATCGCATGAAAAAGAGAACTAAACAAGACATATACAAGAAACTATGGTGTTGAAATTCCATGGATGTGGATTACATTTCAATATTGAATGACATTTTTTTATAATTTAATTCCATTTTTTTTCTTTTGTTTTAATTAATTGTTTTTTTTTTAATTATTGGCAAATAGTTTTTTGAAAGGGACTATACCCTTGTTTACAAAAGAAGGCCTAGAAGCTAGAATAAGCAAGAGAACCAGAGAGAAAAGGATCAGAATCCAAATGTGACAATGAAGTTCAAAGTAGCCAAAAAATAGCTACCAAGACGAAACAAAACAGTAAAATTACTGCAAAAAAGTAGTAAAGGGTCCACAAAAAAATAGCAAAAAAACAAACAAGGACAGCAGAAGCATCTACAACTACTTTTTAGTAGCTTTGTCAATGATGGTTTTGATATTCTTCCAGGATTTGAACATACCCAAAGTTGTCGTGTGCGCAACGTCATTATAATCCAGCTACTCCACGGTCTTCTTACTTTCCTTTTCATTACCGCAAAGTGTTGCCGGAACTCCGCTTAGGTTGAAGACACTTTTGACGTGTTGCTGAATGAACTCCTCAATCGCCCTGAAGATGGCTATGTTGTAATCATGTCGAGTTTTGGCCTTCCCTAAACAGGAGTCTAAGGAGTGCAGTTTCTTGTAGATATCCTCAATTTGGATGCTATCAACATCCTCCTCCTCCTCCTTCTTCCTCTTTCCTTTTTGTTTTGCCAAGTTTTTAACTTCATCCTTCAACAGTTTCATATCAACCTCTAAGGCTTCCATCCTTCTTGAAGGGCTTTCCAAATGCACTTCTCGGGGGTTGGCACTGCTGATATTCAGGAGGTCATGAGCAATTTCAAATTCATGAGAACCCTTCTCCACAGCAAGAGTCTCAAGGTTAAGCTTCCTAGAATCCCTGGTAACTGGTCTCCGCGAGGAAGAGGCTAAGTGGGGGGCGGGAGCACCAGAAGGGGGAATTGGAGAAGAAGCCTAAACGGCCGGCAGGGGGGTGACAGCAATGGTGGCAGGGGCAGAGAAAGGAGAAACAGGGCTGGCAGCAGCAGAGCTCGGCAGAGAGGGAATCGAGCTAGGGGAGGATGGGAGACTAGGAAACTTGAGGAGACAGCATTTGTGCAGCAACAAAATGAGCCCTTGGTGCAAAGGAACCGCTCGGGAATGCTTTTGAAACTCTAGAATGGAGCGTTCAAGAGAGTTTAGCACGTACCTTTGCATATTAATATTATTTTGATTAATAATAAAAAAAGCATTCGATATTAATTATAATGACCACATAACAAGTTAATTAAAAACTAGAAGCACGTACCTTCGCAACAACCTAACGCATTGAATGTAAAGGTGGCACCACATGGAGGGAAATAATACTAAACCTTGTAAACATGTGAGTAAGAACAATGAAAGATGCAATATATATCACATGACGAAAACTAGGTAAGTGCGGTTAATTTCTGGATTCATATCCCATGCGGATAGATATCAGTAGAAAACAAGAAGAGCACGTACCTCCTGGTGATGTCAACGCATGACCGTACTGAACAGAAATCAATAAATACTAAGATATTGCAAGCAAGCAAGTTAGAAAAAATGAATAAAACAACAAACAAAATGACTAGATCTAGGATTTGGTCCCACTGGGTGTGCCAAATGTTGTACAGGAAACTTCATTCTCGAGTGGGGTGAAGGTCGATACTGGGAGCCACCAGCAACTTAAAATGATGGAGGGCTCAGGAACTCAGATGCAGATGTGGATCTATGGGCGCAAATAATATAGATGCATGATATAAAGAAGCTAGATCTGTAAAACTAAAATAGATAAGATTAGATCATAATATGCGGGGGTTACCCGGACAGTGCCGGTTCCAAGAGGATTTTAACTCCCTTGGAGGATGTCAACCCCCATATCAGACATGATAATAATAGAATACAAGATAAAAATATAACGTGCAAGTAAATGAACAAAGGAACTTAACGTTGTAGGTGTGTAGATGATATTATTGATCTGATACGTGCAACATAAATCTCACTTTTCTTCCTCTGGTGCAGTCGGTCCAGGTCTTCTTGAAAAATATATCCATCCAAATCTAGGTCTTTGGTCCTTTCTTGAAATATGGGGGAAAACCCATATTTATTGCTTGGATGTGAGGTTAGATTGGGGTTAACAAGTAACCGGGGTTGGGTAGAGAAACCCAAGTTAAGAGATATGATGTGATCACGTGGGGACCACGGCTTGAATTATTAGATGGAGTGGAGAGCATGATTGACATGGTAGGTGAGATGATAGATTCTATTTAGAAAGGGGTGTTAGATAGGTGTATTAATACCCATGGATTGAATAATTTGTGAGAGATGGGGGATGATTCCAAAAGTTGAATTATCAAATGGGTCTACATGGAGCCCATTTGATAATTAATTAAATAAGGTGAGAAAATGGATAGGATTTCATTTAAATTAAGAAAAAGAAAAGCAAGAATGGAAATTGGATGAATGTGAGATGACAGAGGGGCACTATACCAAAAATTGGTGTCTATAGTTCATGAATCTACAGTCATTTAATTATCAAACCAAGGGATGTATAATTTCAATATTGTCAGTGTTGTATGCATAGTTACAAATATTTAAGAGATACGAAGGTAAATTATTGTCACTATAATTTGAGAAATAACAATGCTTGGAAACAAACTAAATTCAGACTAGAAGTAAATACTAAATCTAAGGAAAAACATGTAAAATCAAAATACAGATAAACGAATAAACTGTTGCTAACCTAATCATGTGATAATTTAAATCAACAAACAAATGAGAGGGTTAGAAAATTTCAAGTGGGCCCTACTTTGGGTGTTAATGCCTCCTAAGGCCTGTGACTACAACTAATGAACAAAAATTAGACTTTTTATTGCATTGGGATGAAGATTTCAATTGGAAATACAAAAATTATTCTCTCTATTGAAAGATCTCTATCTCTTTATATCCCTATATCTCTTACAACATTAATCTTTCCTTTTTATATCTCATTACAACATAACCGTGAAGAAATAGAGTTCCACTTAGTAGTTCGAATTAGATCAAGTAAAAGATCTTAACCAAAAAATCCAGAGACTAGATGCATGCAATAGAATTGTTATCCAATTTTCTCCCCATGTGAAATTGAATGAACACGACCTTGCATGATCTGAAAATGGAGTTGATTCAATGGAGAAAGGCTTGCATTTTGAGGTTGGGTGAATAAATTTAAAAATTGGTCGAGCAAATTGTAGGGCAACTCAAGAGCTCGAGCTGTTTCGGAGAATCAAGAAGTTTGAAGTACGAAATTTCAGACTTCGGAGGTGAAACTTTTCAAAGATCTCGGTGACAAAAAAACCTGAAAATTCAAAAGTTTGAAATTTTGGACTTTTGGGTTTTAGGATTTCAGAGATCTCGGGGTGCGAAGTTGTAAAAATGGAGGAAAAGTTCCAAAACTCCAAAATTCTGAAATTTCAGACTTTCAAGTTTTTGGGTTTTGGGGATATCAGTGAGAGAATAAACCTGAAATCTGAAATTCTAAAATTTCAAACTTTTGGGTTTCAGAGTTTCGGAACTCTCGAACAAAAAATGGAAAAATGGCCATGAAATGTCCAAAATTCTGAATTCTGAAAGTCCAAAATGTCAGACTTTCGGGGTTTCGGACTTCAGAGTTTCGGAAGTATTGAACCCCAAAACATGAAAATTGCACGAAATGTTCAAAATTCTGAATTCTAAAAGTCCAAAATTTTAGACTTTCGGATTTTTAGGTTTTAGACTTTCAAACATCTCAAGTAAATTTGGCAGATGAACAGTGTTTCAACTTCCAAAATGAAAATGTTTGAAAGTTTGAATTTCAGGATTTCGAAGGTTGCATGCTTTTCGGACTCCAAAGCAGGAGAATCAATAGTTGCAGAATGACACTCCGACCTTCAGATGGACATAACTTTCGACTAGGAGCTTAGATTTGAGAAAAAGGACTTTTTGGAAAGCTTTCGACGTCACCTACACAACTACGAATAGATATAGTTAAATTAGTGGGACTGAGTTCTTAAAAATGAAAATATAGTTCACCATTTTTGGAGGTGTCCCAGGTTTCTCACCTACCACCATAACGAGGTATGGGATTCCTTTCTTGCCCAACAAGTAACAACACATGGAGGCATGGGTTTTGTCGTAGAACCCATCATTGTTGCAGGAAAATTCAATGCTCTTTTAGGGTGGTTGAAGAAGGATTTGACTTCTTCTCTCCTTCTCTTATTCTTCCTATATATTATAAGGAGGGGCATTTTTTCTAAAGGTCGGACAATTTTTCCTTGCACCCTCCCTTCTTCTTTGATCTACAAGTGAATTTGTGGAGTTTAAACCTCCCATTTCAAACTGTAATGCAATTTTTTTCCTCTTGTCCATTGTCATGGACTGTATCAAATTCTTGGAGCAATAAAAATAAGTTTGTGGATGATTTCAACCCTCTCTTATGTTCAATTTATCTTCTTGATCTCTCATTGCAATCCGGGTTATCTGTGTATAGATATTGTATCACATTTTTTAATGGTTTGTGTTTAATGGAAAAACAAGTGTTCGATATTCCTTTGGTGCTTCACCTTTATTAATTTAGGTTTATTTTGTTGCATCTTCTTAACCATGTCTCCTTGGTAAATTAGAAAATATTTTAGAGTAGATCCTCTACAAATTGTATGTGTGCACCTGAACAGAGGAACAGGAACTGACCTTCATCTGGAGAGCTTTCCCAATTTCAAAGTCCCACACTTTGGGAAAATATCCATGTTATGCAATCACACTGAGAGTCTCAACCCATCGAGTTGTAGACATTCAGGGGTACTGTGATTACGCATTAACAAGAATTAATCAATAGGTGTTTACATGACAATTACATAACTCAACCAACCAATCAGTTTCTAAATCATGAATTTAATTAGTTACTTCCTTGCTGAGTTACACCGCATAATCAAATGTTGAAGTTAAGCCATCCCCTAGTTCTCATGTTAGAATTGTAGTTTCTTTTTCCCTCGACACGTGTAGATTCAAGTGTAATGTACACATTCCACGAGCTTCTCAGGATCACGACTTATTCGTGTGTGTGACCTCTTTTGGATACGGACGCTTTACTACAAACAATTCCTTTAGCTGCATATAAAAAGTTACTTACAACAAGAGGCATAACATGCATCATCAATCAAATATCTTATTGTAATCGAGAGAATAAATGTGTACCCAAAATACCACAAAATAAAGCTAATTAGTGATAGTTATATTAATAAGTATTCATGCCATAATGTTCAGGTTATAATCAAATGTCTCGATAGTATAACAAGGGAATACAAGTGTAAGGCTACAAATGGCTCAAAAAAATATAGAGGATTACTTATTTAGAAATAGAATTAAACAACTCATCACACCCCCAGGCTTATCTTCTTGAATGTCCTCATTCAAGATATATAGGTTGCTCAGATGGCTTAAGGTCCTCCTGAATGGTGTTGCATAAGTGTTTGAAATCAATTGGAACATCAATCTCTACTAGCTTGGTAGAGAAGTGTGCATCATTCAATATGTATCTATCTCAAACCTTGTCTTGAATCATCTCACTCATTGGTATATCACTAGACCAATGTGGTATAGGAAAGTGGAAGATTCGTGGTTGATAACCAATTGGGAACCAAGTGTTTGTATATTTAATAGAGAATTCAATGTAAAGATTTACACTTCTCAGAGTTGGTATCATATTAGGATAAGAGTACATCTCCTTCCTTTGTAGTTCAGGGGTCATTTCATTCCAACGCATCAGACATGCTTTTGCTATTCCCCTTCCACTATGGGTAATCATGTTCATTATTTGATCATGTGCATCTTTTCTCATTTTCCATGCCCGCTTTCTGATCTCCTTTTATTCTATATACTTGTTATACTCTTCCATGAATTCCTTTGGTTTGGATTTTTCAAGGAAAAGTTTACCTTCACTATTAAACACTTGACCTTATCATCATTCACCTTCACTATTAAACACTTGACCTTATCTTCTCCATACTTAAATGTAGCAACAAATTCCTTAACCATAGATTCATTAAAACCCTGGAATTTGCTAATGTAGTCCATCTATCCACTGTTATGAAAATACTGCAAAATTTTATGTTGGTTGAGAATTTATTAATGCTCTCTCAGCTCATGGTGGATTAAGTCTCCCCTCATTCTCAATTATGCAGCTTTCTCAACTATGGTACTGAAATTAAACAACTTTTGGAGGAATGATGCAAAAATCAAGCTATGGGAGATTATTTGAGTTCCTTATTTTTGAATTTTGATACCAACTCATGTGCAACGTAGAGGGGAAACAAATTTATTTGATTTGATTGCGGCAAGCATGTGAGGTAAAGCGGGTGTGATGGATGGGATGATGTGGAGTGATAGATCATAGGTTAAAGGTGGTGATGTATAATTCTAATTAAATACATTATGGTGTGGCATAAATACTAATTTAAAATAATTATAATAATGATACTTCAATAAAGTGGTATGAGTGCACTTATCTTGAGGAATATTTACGATGATGATAGCACATGCATTGTGGTACTTACACCCTTGCTATATGTTGATATGTTATGATGTTGTGGATACTGTTACTACAAGTGTATGTGGAATTTATAATATAGACTCCTTACTTAAATCAGATAATTCCTGGAGAGGGAATGCTTACCTATTTAGGTATTAACTATCTGGATCACCACTCACACATGCAGATTGTTCCTTATTTTTTTCCATGTAATCATGAGTTCCGACAAATATGAAAACCAAAAAAATGCTTTGCTGCATATTGTTGTAAGTGGAACATCTAGTCTTTGCATTGTCTAACTATGTCAGAGATTATGTGCTCTTGTAACATATACATCAAATCCTGTAAAATAGAAATGCTTAGAAAATAAAATGTTAGTAGAGTGATGATGATCACCAAAAGGGTTGATCACAATATGTTTATTCTCCCTTGGGATATCCAGCAAACTAAGTATACCAAGACCGCTGAAATATCTCAATCCTCTAAAATTTTAGAAGATGAACCAATAGGCTCAAATTTTGATCTTAACTCTAATGTTATCATCTCCATCCTATTTTGACTTCCTCTAAACTGTTGCATGAAGGTGCTTCTGCCAGTTGGATTCTTGTACAATATCAACCTATGTCCATTGACCAGTAGCTTGAACCTCACGAATCTATGGTGGTGAGTTTTACAGATCCATTGGGAAATATTTTTTCAATCTCATATAGACCTAACCACCTTGTCTTGAGTTTTCCCATATTGTCTTTGTAATTTGAGTCAAACAATAAGGCCCAATCACCTTCTTGAAATTGCCTTGTCTTGATAAACATATCATTTCATTTAATCCTCTTCTTTTGTACTACCTCTGTATTGTGCGCAACCTATATCCTCATTTTTTCCAAATCATTGAGTTGCAGAATCCTGTGCCTTTGAGATTTAGACCAATCCATGCCTAGTTCTAATGCAATACTTAATGTCTTGTGTTCAAATTCAATAGAGAGAAAAACAATCTTACCATACAAAATCTCGAATGATTTGAATCATGTTGTTGTCTTCCATGTTGTGTTGAATGTCCATACTTCCTCTAGAAGCCTTTCTAACCAATGTTTCCTATGGAGTGCAATGGGTTTTATCAAAATAGTTTTTATCTCCTTGTTTGTCACCTCTACTTGGCCATTAGATTGGGGATGATATAGTGTAGACTTCCTATGCCTAATTTCATACTCTTTAGCTAGATCAGAAATAACTTCAACAGTAAAGTGTGTACCTTGATAGTAATGATTTCTCTTGGCACTCCATATTATAGGTTGTGGAGCCTGTTTTCATGTGGGAAAGTGTTGAAGATTGTACACTTTCCATAGTTGTCTCGCCAAGGTTCGGGGGCGCAACCCCCAATTTTTTTTTTGGCCTCAAAACGTGCCCGATATACCAGGAAACGTGATTTTCTCATATGGGAAGGATTTTTGACCCATAGGTTTGTGGGACAGTTTTGGCCCATGGTTTTAATACCCATGGTTTTGTAAAACTGCTTAAGCAGTTGTATACTTATATGGTTTTATGCATATGGTAGATATAATGTAACATTACAGATGTGTTTTGAATTCGGGTGTGAATTTTGTAGAGTTTGTTAATCATAGCTCCAAATAGATTTGGGTATTGTATTAAGAGAGTGGTGGCTTGTAATAAAATTTGAGTAAGTGATTCTTGGTGGACGTAGCCCAAATTGGGTGAACCATGTTAAATATTGTCTCTTTGTGTTGTGTTATTTTATTTTTCACTTTTATTTAAGATCTCTAATATTTTTTGCATATTGGTTTCTACTATTGTGATTCTGCGAGGGATTATTCTGCATATTTTATCTCTTATTTCCTATTACCCTACCTAGTGAAAATCTGATCATAGAGAAACTTGGCTACTTTCTCACTCTTCTAACTTAGTAGTGTTTTTACCTCTGTCCACTTAGTTATATAATCTGTGCACATTGAGATGTATTCCTTATGTTGAGATTTGGGATCTATAGGACCAATGAAGTCTAAACCCCATTTTTCAAATGGTTGCAAGACCAACTAAGGTTGTAATGGAATTTCATCTGATTTGGTAGGCTTACCCATTTTTTGACATCTATCACACCTCCTTGTATATAGTGTTTCATCCTTATGCAGTGTTGGCCAGTAATAACCTATTTTCAACACCTTCTGTGTTTTTCTTTTTGTAGAAAAGTGTCCTCCACAAGGCTCACTGTGGCAAGCTCTAAGAATATCAAAAATCTCGTCATCATTAGTGCATCTTCTCATGACATTATCCTTCCCTGTGTGAAACAAAAATCCAGCTATCCAAGAAAAATTATCACTCTTCTCAACTATGTATTTCTTTTCAAAATATAAGTAGTGTGGAGGTGTTTTACCTGAATCCAAATGGTTGGCTATGTTTACATACCAAGGAGTTTTTATTGAGATAGAAAATATATGCTCATCTAGAAAAGAGTCATCTAATACCTTCTCTTCATCATTAGTGTCCATTCTTGAAAGGAAATCTGCTACCACATTTTCCCTGTCAAGTTTTTCATCAATAGTGACATAAAACTTTTGTATGAGTAGCAACCATCTAAATATTCTACTGCTCACAACTAGTTTATCAATCAAATATTTAATTTTTGCATGATCAATATGAATGAATACTAGATAACTTGTAATGTGGTGCATGAACTTATTGATAACATAAAAAACTACTAATAATTCCTTCTCTATGACTATGTAATTAAGTCCAGCATACTGCAAGTTCTTGCTTACGTAATAAATTACATAGTTGAGAACTTCATCCTTCTGTCCCAAAATAACTCCAATGGCATTGTCTGAAGGATGAATATGAATGTGCAATGGTAGATTCTAATCATGTCCTCTCAATACAGGGGCTGTTGTTAAAAATTGCTTCAAGGTTTGAAATGTAGTCTCACATGTTTCAATCGAGTCAAATGCAATGTCCTTTCCCAATAATGTAAATAATGGAGCTGCCACTTTGCTAAAATCTTGTATGAATCTTCTATAATAACCAGCATGGCCTAGGAAACTCCTGACATCCTTTTTCCTATTTAGTGTTGGCAGATTTACTATAACGGATACATTTATTGGATCAACCTGAATTCCATTGGAAGAAAGGTAGTGTCCCAACACTATTCCTTCAGACATCATCATGTATCATATTTCATTAATCAGGGACAAGTTTTGCTTTTTGCATCTCTTCAATACTTTGTCTAGATTTTACATGGGCTCTTCAAAGGTGTTGCGATGTACCGTGAAATCATCCATGTATACATCCATGCAATCATTTATTAGATATGATAAAATGATTAAAACTACCCTTTGGAATGTAGCAGGTGCATTACATAATCCAAAAGGAAGAACTGAATAAGCATAAGTTCCCCATGGACATGTGAAGGTAGTTGTGTCCTGATCTTCTATTCTAATTTGAATCTAGTTATAGCCACTATATCCATCAAGAAAAGAGAAATATTTTTTACTAGCTAGACGTGTCAAGTACTTGATCAATAAAAGGGAGGAGGAAAATGATCTTTCTTTGTAGATGCATTCAAATCTCTATAATCCACACATATAATCTATTTTCCATTATTCTTTGGCACAATGACAAGGGGTGACACCCATTGATTTTATGAGCTTGGATATATGAATCCAACATCCATTAACTTCTTCAATTCTCCTTTCATAATCTCTCTCGCTATTGGGTTCATTCTTCCTTGTGGCTGCCTTATTAGCTTACAACTTTCCTTGATATAAATATTATGCGTGCAGAAGATTAGGATGAATTCCACATGCATGTTTCCATATTCCCACACAAATGTTGTGTCTATGTTTTTGAATAATAGTTATCAATAACTTCTCTTGTTGCGTATTGAGCATATTGTTCACGTTTAGTGGCTTTCTTGAGGTTATCTCCACTTACGTAGAGAGATTAGACATTGAGCACACATTTTTGCTGATAGAATTTAGTATAAAGTCGTGAGGAAGGAGTTGATGAAGAATGCAATTCTTACCTAGAATGTTCATGGTGATTTTTTGTGGTAGAACTTGATCAGAGGGACAACTTAAACAACTTATTCTATTATCCACTTCTTCATTTCTTCCATAGTTGTTTTATAATACATTGGAGAGAATGAAATCTTCCTCTTGTCCTTCAATTGTACATTATTTTTCTAGCATCATGATTTTTTGTAACAGAATTTTGATCTACTTCTTGGTTCTTCTATCCAAATTTTATGATCTTCTTCATTCACCAGATTTTGTAGGAGGATACAAGCATGAGATTTGTAGTGCCACTTCTATTAGAATTAATCATATTAACAGACCTACATCCTATGAATGCATCGGCAGTGGCCAACTATGGCCTTCCTATGATGATAGGATATCCTCCTAAAAAAAACTTTTGTTTGAAGAACAATAAAGGCATCATGGTATTCCCAAGAGTCTAGCACTACCACTATGTCCTCAAGGACTCCTTATGGTCTCACTATTGATCTATATGCAAGTTGTCAGACTATAGTCTATTTGCCTTAGCCCTTCCAACTTTAAATCGTCCATGATTTTCTTGGTCATGAAATTTTATAGCTGCCCCCAAGTCAATCAAAGTGTTCTTTATTGTTGTGCCATTTATTGAAACGTTTACTAATGGAACTTTCTAGGTCTATGTACTTGGGTAGAATTGAATTACCAAGCATAATATCAGCTAGTATATCTAATAACTTATATAGTAGATGGATCCTTTCTCTTTTTTTCTGGTTTCTTTATACATAGGTCCTTAACCAACTTGTTATAAATTGGCACATCCTTAATGGCTTGAACCAATGGAATTTTGACACAAATATGCTTTAGTTGGTTCACAAAATCATAACTAGATTCTAATTTGAGGTTAGTCTTATTTTATTGTAGTATTTTAGGAAATGGTGGCTCATTAGCTTGTGTTTTATTCATGTTCTTGAATTCTTCCCAAGATTGTTGTAGATCAACTTGTAGCATATTCTAGCTTTTTTGCAAATTGTTTTGTAATGTCTATGGTTCATCCACAATATCTATAATAATAGAGTCTACTTGGTGGAGGAAGTGCACTTCCTGGAGCATAGATAGATATTGTCAACATCAACTAAATAGGTAGGGAATTGAGATGGTTTAGTGGTGTAGGATAGCTGATAAGCAGCTTTATTGTTTGGGGTTAGGCGTTAGTTCAGCTGGTAGCTGAGATTTATTTTGAATGAGAGCCCTATTGGAGATTTAGCATTAGGACTTTTTTTTTTCTAGAATAAGGAGGTTGTTGGTAAGATTGTTGGTAATTAGGAGGTGGGTTATTCCACTACTTCCCTCCTCTCCAAGGTTGTTGCAATGATTGAGGGGGTTTTTGCCATTATTTTTTGCCTACAAATTGAGGTTGCCATTATTGTTGGTATTGGCTAGGGTATGGAGCCCAACCTTGTTGCTAGATTAGCCCAAGGTGGGGGTAGACATATATTGATTACTAGGCCAATTTTGAAATGCTTGCATAGGGTCTTGTGACATGTACCTCCTTGTCTTGGTGGCCACAGTTTTCTTTGAGCAACATAAAAGAATTTCTCATCCTCTGTTTCTATCATCCTAAATTTAGGTGAAATCTCCTTTTCTTATGCAATTTTAGCTAATCCTCTACATCTTCAGTAATATTTATTTCTTCTAAATGCATGGTAGAACTATGTGAGTGTTGCTTTTGTATCTTCCATTTTCTTCTTGACATGCAGAAAATTTAATTGATTGGTCATGTCATTGATAATCTCCTGCTATCATGATTTTAAACATGTGTAACAATATCTGACTTGGATATGTCCCCAATGGTTTTGGTATTTGATCCACCTCTCTGATCTTACATTTCTTATTCTCTCCATAGTATCTCTTGAGTAATTCTTGTAGGATTCACATATTTCTTCAAAGGAAGGTTTTGAAATGTCTCCTACTCCAATTAGATCTAGAGCATTCAATGCCCTCCTCATTGAGTCCCTTCAAAAAGAGTAATTTGAGAGATGCATGAGGTAGTCTTGCATGCCTTGTTTTTGTGAATGCCAGAATGGGAATATTTATATATATTCTTCCAATGGTTTATCCTCCTTATATTCCATTTTTTAGATTTCATCACCTCCTTTAATTGCTTGGTTTGCAATAATCCTGGTACTTATTGAGGAACTTATCCTTCATCTGTTCCCAATTGGTAACAACATCTTTTCCTAAACCCATGAACCATCTCAAGGTTGCATCCTTGAGTGTATCATGTAATAGATTCAATTTGTGTGCATATGTGGTATAGTCATAGCCCCTGCATAAAATTTCAAACTCAAACAAGAAGGTGTTCTAGGATCTTCAGTCATGTATCCATGGAAGTTAGGCAAGATACTAAGGGAGAAATATTCTTCATAACAGCTTCATCATCATTAGTAATGGGAAAATCAAAGGTAGTTTCCCCATTTTCACATTTTTTTGTCTACTTCTTCTATCATTTTTGGCTGCTCAGGAGAAGCTTCAGAACTTTCACTTAAGAAGGGATCTTCAAACAACAAACCTTATACAGAGGAAAGTATATACTTCTTTAGAATCCTCATAATTCTATGAAGATATCTATGTGCTAGTTATGGATTAGGTAAAAATATACCATGGGAATATCTTAGGATGGTGCATGTATTAACTAACTCAAACTCAACAACATGGAAATTAATGGGGGGTTGGTTGGAGGTGAATTTCCTAAAACCTAAAGTGCTTCTAAGAAATGAAAAACCTCTCAAAATCCTTATAACTTGGCAGTGTCCCCTGGAAACGGCACCAAAAATGGTATGGTGTAAATTAACTTGCAGAAATTAATATGTTTTTCATTAATCTAAAGTCATTTGATTATTAAACCAAGGGACATAGAATTTCAATACTTGTCAATGTTGTATGCACAATTATAGATAGTTAAGAGATAGGAAGGTAAATTTTTGTCACTACAATTTGAGAAATAACAATGCTTGGAAACAAACTAAATTCAAACTAGAAGTAAATACTAAATCTAAGGAAAAACATGTAAATTCATAATACAGATAAAGGAATAAATTGTTGCTAATATAATGATGTGATAAGTCAAATCAACAAACAAAGGATAGGGTTAGCAAATGACAAGTGGGCCCTGCCTTGGGTGTTAATCCCTCCCAAGGCCTGTGACTATAGCTAATGAACAGAAACTCGGACTTTTTATTACATTGGCATGAAGATTACAATTGGAAATACAATAAAAAAAATCTCGGTTGATCTATCTTGATCTCTATATATCCCTCTATCTCTTACAACATTAATCTTTCCTTTTTATATCTCATTACAGCAGAAGTGAGAAGAAACCGAGTTCCACTTAGCAATTTGAATTAGTTCAAGTAAAATATCTTAACCACACAATTCAGAGACTAGATGCATGCAACAAAATTAATCAACAGGTTTTTACATGACAATTCACATAACTGAACTAACAGATCAATTTGATCAATCATTTCCTAAATCATGAATTTAATTAGTTAGTTCCTTGCTAAGTTGTAATGCACGTAATCAAATGTTTACAGTTAAGTCATCTGCTAGTTCTCATATTGGAATTGTATTTTCTTCTTCCCTCGATGCATGTGAAGACTCAAAGTGTAATGTCCATGTTCTACGAGCTTCTCACGATCACGGCTTCTTCGTGTGTGTGACCTCCTTTGGCTTTAGAAACTTTGCTGCAGACAAGTCCTTTGGCTGCATGTGAGTTGGTGTGGACAGATGATGCCTTAGTTGTAGATGATTCCTTCTAGCTATGCAGATGGTTTGTTGTATATGGGTCCCTTGGTTACATGTGAGTTGTACTGCATATAAAAAAATTCTATACAAAAAGAGGCATCACATGCATCATCAATCAAGACATTTTATCGTAATTAAGAGAATAGATGTGTACCCACAATACCAAAAAATAAAGCTAATTAGTGATAATTATATTAATAAGTATTTATTCCATAATGTCTCAGGTTATAATGAAATGTCTCAATAGTATAACAGGGGAATACATGTGTAAGGATACAAATTTATCAACAAAATACAAAGGATGAGTTGTTTAGAAAGATAATTAAATAATTCATCATCCCAGTTATAGTACTAAACTAGACACCCACTGTCTTCACAGTCGCAACACCTACACAAGTGCTCCTAACCGTCTGCATACCAATATTCTTCCTGATGATGATCCTCAAAACAATCCTCCAATTTTACTCCCAAACATTGGTGCCTTCAGAGCCATGGGTTCATTCATAGTCTGATGCACCTTGTGATTTAACACAAAATTATATTTACCTATATATGCTTGATTATCTTCACTAGACTGCATTTCAAAAAATACCTTTGGTTCTGGAACACCTAGCATAAGGTATAGGTAGTCAGGATGAGTTAGATGAATTCCTGTAGTTCTCACTCTATCCTTTGACACACTATCATCTGAATCTAGTGGGGACTCTCTACTGCACTTGCCCAGCTTTCAGAGTACCTGATGTTGTGGTTCTTCATCTTCTACGAGAGCTTCAAAACCTTCACGAGTCATCTCTCTTCACAAATGCAGCACTGCTTTAATTTCCCTCTCTCACTTCATTATACTTAAGCCATCATTCTTCCCTCTGTCTTTCTTCTACCAAGGCAGCCATCTTTCTCCACACCTTCTCCTTCCCTTGTGTGTGGTGAGGATTTAGCTAACCATAGTAAATCTCTCCAAATCCAATTCTATGATCAAGATCTTGATAGCTAAGGGAAACACACGTATGTACGATCCTATATATTTTCACAAGAACTAAAACTTTGCTTCCTCAGGGAAATAATACATGGTAATTACGTACTCCAATGTATAATTGTGCAACACTCTGTCCACCAGTGATCTACAACTCTGGTCCACTCTACATCTGCATTAAAAAAAGTCTGATAATCTTCATGTGTCTAAATCCTTGACCTAGGACCCCAAGATTTTTTTTATGCATACACTTCCAACCACTAGTACAATTTTACTTGGAAAAAGATGAAGAACATCTTATAAAGCTCATGATAAAGATTATCTTCCACCCATTTATGTGCATTGAAATCAGGTCTAGTGTTATACCTCTGCACAAACTAATCATGTCCATCTTCCACCCAAATTTTAATGTTCTCCATAGATAATCGATACAAAAACTACATGCAACATCCTGGAAGTCAACTTGGAAAGAGGTTCAAACAACGGAACCAATTTGTAGTCTCTTATTTCTCTCAAGTGCTATGTGTATTGGCACCTCATTCAGTTAGCATTGAACATTCACTTAAAGCGTGGACAACTACCAAGTCCCTCCATTGTGTTTTCTTTTCAAGATGTTAACATGCATATTCATAACAATATTTAACCAAGTATTCATTCACACATACAAAACCATTGCATAAATTCACTTTGGAAAAACATGTAATAAATAATCATAATAGATTAAACAATAACCAAGATCAATTGCACCATTGGTTCACCATGTTCAGATATATCAACAATCAAAATCCATCCATAATTATCCATCATAAATAGAAATCATTACATCACCAGAAATTTGAATACATGATCAAGTGTTAGATCTATTCACAGATCCATGCACAGAACTATACAACATGATCCCAATTGTATCCGTCATCGACACGGTATTGCCTACATAGCTCTATAGTAGATCTATGGAATATAAATAGGGGTGGGGGCTTTCCCTTCACCACCCATGCACTCTCATAATAATAGGTGTGCTCCAAAATAAAACAACATGCATTACATCCAAAAATATCCATAAAGCATACATGTTTTTACAATAATCCTAATAATAGATTATCCTAAATATAGCTCCTATTCTAATCCTATTATTAGATTGACCCATATATGATCTTCCTGTAATCTCTACATGTGATTTTTCTAGGGTTAGACCCTTTGTGTGTGTTCCAAGCCATCCTGATATTGTCTAACTATAGCTCTTGCTTAGATGTCACTCTTCCTTTGTTCTATTTTTAGCCATGGGTCGACAAAATTGGCTAAGTCCCAATTCTCCTTCTTGGGTGAAAACCTTTACACACTATCCCATTTTATTTGTGCTCTCTCCTTAACACATGCCTCACACATCCCCTAGACCTTCACGTGTGGCTCATACTTAGTCAATTTATGTATCCAATAATTTTTTGTAAGGTTCACATTTCATCACATATTCATTAGAATCATAAGCCAAGCTGATTTAATTTAATTTGAATTAAATATTATATCATAGTAACTATTGTAATAAATGATTTATAAATTCTAAAATACAGTAATGACACAGGAAATTAAGCATGTACAATGTAAAACCCTAAGAAAGAAGGATGTATAAATAGATTTAGATGATTTATGAATGAACAAGAAGTGATCTGGGTAGGTACAAGTGTTGAACATATTGAATACATTTTTGTTAATACTCACTGTAAATTCTGGAAATTAGAAATGGGGTAGGACTGGAGTGCCCACGGAAGGACAAGAGCACCCAAACACTAGTGACTAGATCTGAGTGCTAGTGTCTAGATAGATGCTCAGATTCTGAATTTATATGGGTTGGAAATTTGTTTCTCCAACATTCGTTTTGTCTCTCTGACTTTGTTGTTAGGGTTCCGATCGCACCTGTAACCTACAAATAAATGTATGTTTGCACATGTCCACAAACCACATCAAATCTAATAAAAATATGTAGAATTTGGAGTCATGATGACCTCGATGGTCACTTGAAGAGTGAACTTACTATCGATCATTGCACTACATCTCACACCCCATGTAGTTCTTGTATATGGGTGAGAAAATGATGCACTAGAATTCCCTTATGTAAATTACACAAATGATAGCAGGTTGTAGCTAAAATGTAGCAATGCAATAGTATGTGTGGATGGAATAGAATGAACTTCCCCTCCCTATGCTTTGTATGTAGAGGTACGCAACCCTTGTCCCTTGGATGAATGATCGATGGATGCCTTTTGAGTGCTTTAGTTCCTTTGAAATGCAAGCTTAGGTGATAGTCGTAATGCTTAATGCTTGGTCCTTTATTTTGAAAGCATAACTATGTACATTTATATGATTCCCTTGTTTAAATATCATAATTGACAACTAGAAGGCCGACCCATAAGTGGAAATGATTCCCAAAAGATAATGTTGAAGGTGAATCACAGCACCCCTGAATGTCTGCAACACGATGGGTTGAGACTCTCAGTGCGATTGCATAACATGGAGCTTTTCCCAAGTGTGGGACCTTGCGAAAATAGAAAATCTCTCCAGATGAAGGCCGATTCCTATTCCTCTGTTCAGATGCACACGTAAAAATGCAGATGGTTTACTCAAAACCTAAACTAACTTGCCAAGGAGACAGGGTAAGAAGATGCATAAAATAAAACCTAAAATACAAAGGTGATGCACCAAGGAATGAAGAACACCTGTCTTGCCAATAAACACAAACCATAAAAATGCAATGCAAGATCATGCACAGATAACCAGATTTGCAGTGAAAGATCAAGAGGATGCAAATGAACAAAGAGAGGGTTGAGAATCATCCATAGACATGCATTATTTGCTCCAAATATTGATACAACACACTACAAAATGCCAAGAGGCAAAGTTGCGTTACAGTTTTTAATGGGAGGTTTTAACTCCACAAATTCACCTGCCAAAGAGAAGAAGGGAGGGGCAAAAAAAGAATGTCCAACCTTTAGAAAGAAGCCCCTCCTTATAATTTATAGGAAGAATGAGAGAGGGAAGAGAGAGGAAATCCAAATCTACCCCAACCACCTCCAGGTTGTATTTAATTTATCTCATTATGGTGGTAGGTGAGAACCCTAGCAAATTTAAAAAGTGGCAAACTATATTTTGCATTTTTAAGAACTTGTTCCCACCTAATTAAAGATATCCAGTCGTATTTGGACAGAGGACCTCATAATATTTCCAAAAAGTCCAACCTTGCGTGAATCTGAGCTCCCTGTGAAAAGTTATGGCCGTCTGAATATCTGGGTCAGGGTCTGCTTCCTGTCGGCGCTCAGAATGTTGCACCTCCTGAAGGTGCACCATAGGCGCATCCATATTCATGTTGACATACCCTTATGTGCACCAAGGCACGAATTCTGTCATGTCAACATTCTGTGTCATGCGCCCTTTACGTGCGCCAAGGCGCGACTTTTGCCATGTCGACACTCTCCAACCTGCGCCAAGGGCACATCCATTTTCATGTCGACACCTTCTGTCGTGCACCTCTTACCTGCACCAAGGGTGCATCCATTTTCATGTCGACACCTTCTGTCGTGCACCTCTTACATGTGCCAAGGGTGCATCCATTTTCGTGTCGACAACTTATGTCGTGCGCCTCTTACCTGCGCCTTCGGCTGTTGGTGACGCAATAAAAATTGGGCTCTGAGTTTCTTTGATTTCCATATTCTTCTGTTTGTTTATATCTACCTGGGGGGAGATATTTACAACAGATAAAAGAGACCCAAAAAGAGTGAGTAAAGAGCGAGTAAGGTAAGAAAGGATCAGGGGTGACCAGGAGGGAGAAGAGTGCCTGGGCACTACTGTCTTAGCTGGGCACTAGATTTCGAGGTCATAAAAGAAAAACAAGTTAAATTTTGACTAGGCTATAGGGTGTGTAAGACCAAAGATAAAATTAGAAACAAAGAAAAGAGGCCAAAGATAGTTATCAACCACTAGTTTTCTTGCTTAGGAATCATTGAATGCTAACATGATTTTAGGACCTAGAAATGTAGCCAAGTGTGTCATTTTGTGTCTAAACAAGTCAAACCCGCGTGAATGAGGACAAGTTGTATGAAATTTAGAAAGATAAAAAGGGGTTTTTTGGCAAAAGGTGAAGTCTCTCTCTATCCAAATCAGCAATCACTGGATTAGGTGGGTTTGGTTGTTTGTAATGTAAAAAATTCACTACAAACTAAATATTTTTAAACTATTCTTCTCTTTAAAAGTGGGATGTAGTGACAGTCACACCATCTGGAGCGGGGACAATTGTGTTTCTAGTATTCATTCCTCTCAAAGATGAAAAGGAAAACAAACAAATACTTAGTCAACCAACAATTGAAGAAAAATTCATGACAATGTTCCTGCAGTTTAATTGACAAGGAGCAGGTATGAGGTGGTTCAAAACCAAGTTTGAATATATACACAACAAAGTAGGAGATAAATCAAGGCTCTCTTACTAGAAAAAAGCTTCAAAAACCTTGTCATTGAACAATCTAACGTCCATTTTGGGACACTTCAAAGTGGCCTCATAGGGAGCTAATTCCCTCATAACATAACAAATCCTACCAATGTCAAAGGCACATGCCCCTATATGCTTGTATTAAAGAGGGTAGGTATTGTTTGATCTTTAATAACAAGTGCTAATTTTTTCCCTATGTCAAAAATAGAAGGGAACAAATTGTAAAAAAAAAACATTCAACACGTTATGTTTAAATTTTTATAGTGTCATCAAAATGAAGTTCTCGTATTCTTAAGCTGGAAAAAGAAATAATATTAAAGAAAAACACGTTAAGTCTTATATCTTATGATTTTTTACATTCTAATATAAGAATTTAATTTCTATATAATAATATAAAAAAATCTTCCATAAAAGGAAAAAAATAAATTTCTAACTACAAACAACATTTAAATATTTTAATGTTGTAATAAATTAACACAATAATTTCCCTAAAGAATTGCAAAGAAAGAATTCCTTAAGAAGTTACAGTTGTTTTTTACAACCGTTCTAATTTAGGAAGAAGACAAATATTTATCTTGTTTCAACATCACATCCATTTCAATTGGAAGTTTCACCACTAACCAAATGAATCTTTAATATTTCTATCTAACAAAACACAACTTATCAAGAAAAAAGAACACAAAACATCCATCTTGTGCCAAAATAAAATGTATGGAACATGGTATGCACATCCACAAAAGCATAATGGAAAGGGGGTTTTTGTTAGTTGCAATTGCAAGTGTCTTGCTAGACAAGGCACATTAACTGTTTGACAAAATACCTAAAATAATATGGTCTCCTAAAATGCGATACTTACTTGGTAGACATAAAATGTTGTACTTGACAATGTTTTAAGGAATTTCAAAGAAATTCCTCAACCAAAATTCATCTCATGGTATGTCATGGTTGTAGGGTATGTTCAAAACATGTTTGTTGAAAAAGGCCTTTGAAACTGTTACAAATATGCATTTGCAAAGTTCAAAAACATCAACCTTTTTCAGCATCCTGCCAACCTAAGCAAAATGGAAGCTCTACAACAAGGTGTGGACATCCATCAAAATGTATTTGAAAAAATGGATATTTTTTTAGATGTTATATGGTAACAACATATTAAAAAAATTAATTTATGGAAACAATGTCAACAAATTCAACATTGGCATTCCTTCCGCAATACTGTGCAACCCCTTTTCAATTGTTAGGTTTCAAAACAACTTTATATTTATATTGTCAAGAAGTGTCGTGAAACAAAAAAAAATTATTACCAAGCATACACAAATTAAATATGGTTCCTAAGGATAGTGTATTAGTAGCTTTTTCCTCTAGATTATAAATTCCAGATTGTAATAAATAAAGTAACGAAGTAATTCTACATGAAGATCATTTGCAACAACCATGTCGAGGTAGATCAAATGTAAATGACAAACATTAATGAGATGGCATGGGATGGTATGTGGTGCCTAGTTGTTTCTTCACATATTTAAAAATTTTATTCAATAATCATTCCTATACATATAAAAAAAAGTTCTTCTAAGTCTTTCTTAAATAGTTAAATGCCAAGGCAATGCTCACTGGGGTGTTATGCCGATTAATATTAAACTCTTTCATAAACATGGAGAGGAGAGGTTACATAAAGATCAAGGTATGATATTCAATTTTTTTTAACAAAACCTATTAACCATAATGAGGAGAGTAGACATAAGGATCATGGTATAATATGAACAATAAATTAAGAAAATAAAACCAAACCTATTAAATATCATACCTTCTGATTATAAATAATAATATTGTGGTTAAAAATTTATATGTTCTCTCGTTTTTACCTCTTTATGAAGACTACATTTTTGTTATTTTTAATTATTTTCCTAATAGTTATAGGTGTTGCAATGCACTTTTTAATGTTTGCAGTGTAATTAATACATAATATATGGAGGCTACAAATTTAAGCTATCGTACCAGCCTTTGGGTAAGTTCATGGAAATGGGGGGCCAAAGGGGGTCTTAATTGGATACTTTTAAAAGAATAAAATAAAAATCTTCAACTTCTACAGGTTATTTGAAATAGTTACACTCAAAATTGGAAGTTGTTATAGAACATGAATCATAGCATTTTGAGTCTAGTTTCTAAGCTACTATATATGTTTTTAAATGGTTAAGTGTAAGTGGGTTAAATATCTAAAATATAGTTAGGTGCTCATGTTTTTTTTAAAACATAGTATACATTCAGTCGTGCCGCCTCCTGCCCCCCATTTTTTAGCACTATTTAATATTTTTGAAAACCCTTTGGTAGAAAGATAGATAAGAGCATCTAGTTTGTGATAGATTTTTTTAGTGAGTATTTAATTTTTGTATGATTTTTCAAGTAAAAATATTTTAAATTTTGAAAAATAAGGGACAGCCGACCGCACCCCCCTAGCTACCTCAAAAATATCGAAACTTATATATTTTTTGAATATGTGTAGGATTTGTCCTAGTTTGTGACTATATAATTTTAATTCAATTTGGATGAGTGAATCAAAAGATACATGATAAATAATAGACATGTATAAATTAAAAAAAAAAAGCTATAAAAAAACATAGTTAGAAAATAATAAGTATGCAAACCTTATACTAGTCAAAAAAATTGAAAAATCATATATTTAGAAAGAAGAAAGTTTATTTGATCTCGTAGTCAAATTTTTATTAAATGTGTTGATTGTTTTTATGGGATTTATTATTGAGGAATATATATTTTAGATTTTTTTTTTGAAAACACGCGGTTTGTTTTGTTTTAGCAGGTCCATGCCTTAAGTTTAGGGATCCAAACCGGATCCAAGGCAAGAGATTTAGGCCTTGGAAAATGAAGAAAGGAAACATGAGCACGTTTATTTCTTGCATACATTCCTTGACCCCCAACATCCTTTTCCACCTCTTTCACGGGATTTCTATCCCCACTCTACCTGCTCTGCATATTCTTGTACATTCTTGCATGAATTTTGAGTGGTTGAGGTTATCCCCTACTCCAATATCTATATTTTTTAATCATGGGGGATAAAAGCCGATGTAAGGACAAGAAGAATGTTAAGAACAAGACACCAGATAAATTAGAAGAGAATACAATAAATAAAGTGAATCGGATGTGAAAACTTCATGGAGGGAAAGGTACTTCTATTATGTCAAATGCACTTGATGTTTTAGAAACTGATGATGAAATAAATAATGAAATTGAGGAGAATATTAATTTTTCAATGAGTATTGATAATGAATTGAATGATAATGTTGTTATGGATAAAGAATTTGGTATTAATGATAATATTGAACCTTTACCTGAGATTTCAAATGTTAATCCTGAAATTTGCATGGAAACACTGAATAAAAAAACTAATCTTGTTAATGAATCTTTACCTCTAAGAACACCTCCTTCCATTTTGCATAGAAATCTTATTCACTTAATTGAAATCAATGAAAACATTATAAAACCAATGCCTAATAAAATGTCTTAAATAAATTTGAGAAGAAAATCTATGGGAATTTGGGATAATTACTTTGAGAAATAAAATGATACACAAATATGTCAATTATTTGTTACGTTGATGAAATTAATCAAGACGAGGCCTACAATGAAGACCCTAGGGTTAAGAACATCTAATGTCGATGATCGAAATGTGAAAATTGTTGAAAATATACATAAATAATACCATATTGTAGGTGTTAAAAACAATCAAAAGATAGTTATGCTACATGATGTGCACTTAGTAATTGTATTGTAAGTGATAAAAAAGTTAATAAACGATTTATTAGAAAAACAAGTAGATATTTGAAGCTAAACAGGAAAACACTAATGAAAGCAATAGGGAGATGCAAAAGTCTTGTGTCAGCCAATGACACTAGCTATTGGGCATTCTCTAGTAGAGTCCCATGGAAAATAAAGGATGCATCTAGTATTCTAAAAGAATTACTCGTAAATTTTTTGAATGGGAACACAAGGGTGTCACCGAATAGAAAAGATACAATAAAAATAATAATAGGTTCTCGTAATCGTGAAGAGCATGCAAAACATTACTTGGATATGACTCAAACACAATTGTTTTCTAAGTTTAAGATTAAAAATCCAGAAATTAACATTAGCCAAAGATTTTTTGAAATGAACAAACCATTTTATGTGAAAATCAATCACTCGCGTACCACTTGTTGTTTTAGGCATCATGTTGAATTTTCAGTGCATTATGATATTTTTTTTACCAAATACGTTATGTTTTTTATACTGACATCATGTTTCAGGAGTGCAGATTAAATGTCCCACCAAAATCTGTAAGGGAATTTATTCCTACAATATTTTGTGAAAGGTCAATTGGTCAATTTTTTTTATAACAAAACATGTTTGGATGGAACGTACAATGTATGTGGTGGCTTGCCGAAATTGAAAATTTGTATCCATGAGGAGGGTACACATTCAATAGGAAAATAATTAGTTGGTTTTAGCAAATATAAATATGTGGCATATCAATTAAAAGATGGAAAATAATCTAAGAGGTATGAGCTTGTTACAGAACAATTACCGATATCATAATATATGGTCAAATTCATAGAGGAATTTTTTTATGAGTATGCAATGCATACACATAGAGCTTAATGGTTGGATGAACAATTCAAGTTAAGCAATGATATATTCTCACTTGGTACTACTGTTTAAGTAGTTGAATTCACAAATAATTACTCATTGCAACCACAAATGGAGGTTCAATCAAAATATTATAACTCAATGAAAGTTACTATTTTTAAGCATATAACATTCATGCACTCTTTGAAAATCACTAAGTAAGATAGAAAAATATTAAGAGAGTCTTAATTCTACATCAATGATGATTAGACACATTCTACAGAATATGTGCAAGGGTGTTTCCAGTTTTTTTATATGAACTTGGTTGAGAGGAACATTTTTTTCAATCAACATTACATTTGGTTAGACAATTGCACATCAAAATTGAAGAATACATAGATATTTTATTAGTGAAGTAGGATGCACATAGCAATGGTTGTACAACATATATGGAGTTTACCTGAGGCAGGACATGGAAAAGGAGAGCATGTTGGTGTAGGAGCATGTGTGAAAAGAGCCCTTGCAAGAGAAGAATTAAGGTTCAAATATGGTGTTAAATTTACAAGTGCAAAAAGTATTGTTGATTGGTGTAACAAGAACACAGAACATGAATCTCAAGATATTTCAACATTTAGTAGATATTTTTGGTTAATAGAGGAAGAACATTTGGCAAGATATGAAGATTATATGATAGTTACAGGATCAAGTGGTATGCACTCATTCTATAGTTCAAATGCAAGTTCTTACATTATTCATACTAGGTACATGGAATGTTTTTTATATATAATGCATTGATTTTGTGTGGAATGAATGTGAGTCATAACAATGGGTGGATGAATGGACTTGTAGACCTCTAATTCCACTTGACGCATATCAATTTTCACGAGAATTTCAATTTACAGTGTCTTCAGATCATATGACACCATCACCTAACTTTGACTAGCTTCTTGTTGATTTGGGTGGAAGACCAACTTCTTGTTGATTTTCCACTCATCCTAACAGCCATGATCAGCTCCAAATCAATTGCATGGCTGCCATTTTTGAGAAAGGGAAGCTATTTCTCACAACCAATTAGCAGGGTTTGTTTAGCTTGCCTTTGCTACAGTTAAAATAGAGTAGGTAGGTTTGCTTTCAATAGAAGAAGTGCTTGTGCACACTCTGCATGTTTCATTTAGAGCATGTATGATTTTTAGTTATGTACATAGTTTTTGCGGTGTTGGTTTTGCTCCTGCACGGTCCATTTCAATGGCATTTTGGTGAGAACAACTCTATGTTCTGTGGGTTTCCAAGTGGCTCAGAGAGGAGGTTTTCAAAGTTCAGATCAGTTGCAGGTTACAACTCATGACTCCATGCCCAATAGATGCTTCAGGCAACTGGTAACTTCATCTAGCAGGCAAATGACCCCGCTGAGTCGCCAAAATTGTTATCCAAAATTCACCCCCCAGGGTAAATTTTGATAACATGCATCAGAATATTCAAATCCCAGGTAGGTAGATCAATTCAAGGCCCAAAATCATGTTTCTGGGGGCCCCTCTGCTTCTTTCTAACTCTCATGTCCAAGAAGAAAACCCAACAGGTCGAGAAAATGGAAGAAATGTAGAAAAACAAGCTTAAGGCCGAAAAAAGCAAGAAAATTGGCTAAGTCCTAGTCCAAGCAGTCCTGGACAGTTGAGACGTCAGGGCACGAATCGGCCGAAAAAGCTGTCAGGCGATCTGTGCAGCATTTGGGACATTTGGGACATCGGGACGTGCGGGGCACGGAAAGCCGAATCGGCCGGAAAAATGAAGAAAATTGCCTAAGTCTTGTTTCGCACAGTCCAGGACAGTTGGGACAAAAGTACGTGAAAGATGCGGAACGGCCGGTTTGGCGCAAGTCATTCCATTCCAGGCGGTTCGAAGAAAATTGTCCCAGGTAGTCTGGGACATTTGGGACAAGAGTACGCGTAGGACGTGAACCGACCGGTTCGGCCGAAACAAGAAACTTTCATCCGAGACATTTGGGACAAAAGTACTCACGAGACGCAGGGAGCCAAAAGAGCTGCCGATGAATCAGAACGTGCCACATGTCTTCGTGGATCGGAGCGGTGGAGGAAAGGGTGAGATTTTTACTTAATGTTTTGCCAAGTTTTCAAAGGCGAAGTTTGGAGCATTGGCCCGAGCCAATAGACACAGGACATGTGTCCAATGGAGCAGGGAGGTGCAGAGCTCGGGGAAACTTAGAGAATTTGGAAAAAGTTTTGGCCAAAAAGCTAAAAGGTAAAAGATGCCCCGCACCCCTGTCAACCAACCAAAGCATGCCACGTGTCCCAAGTGGCGAGGACGCGGGGAAAAAATGGAAAATTCTCCAAAGTGATAAAAACATCAAAATTTCAAAGGGAAACCCGTGGAAAGGTGGAGGAGAGAGAATTGCGCAGCCATTCAGAGCCTGACACCTGTCATCCAAGTGGCAGAGCATGGGAAAAAATTCAAAATCCGTCTTGGCCTTCTTTGTGCCCTAAAACTTCAGACCCCCATATCTTTTGATCTAGAGCTCAGATTTGCATGTTCTTTATATCATTGGAAAGATTATGAAATTATCTACAGGATTCCAGGGTCAATCTTACATTTTGGCTTAGTTTAGAGAGAGAAAATCGGGAAACATCTCTGATGCGTGATAATAGCCAGAACTGACGTTTCAACAACTGATTTAATACACATGGGTCACATTCTTCTTCAGCATGGCCAGAAGCGACATTTCAACAACCGATTTAGTGCACATGGGTTGCATTCTTCTTTAGCATGGCCAGAGGAGATGTTTCAACCACTGATTTTAATGAAGAATGTGTTTTGGTCAATGGTTGGGTTGCTTGCACGTTTTCCCATGTTTCTCTCTCCTAGGCTCTACCCAAGCATTGTAAAAAGCCAGATTTGGCTCATTTTTAAGTTAGACATTAAAATTTGTTCATCTTTTCTGGTCTCTGCCCTCCCTTCTTTTCTTCTCTAGGGTTGAAAATGGAGTTCAAACCTCCTCCACTGCTCTGTAATGGTGTTTTTGCCTTTTACTATTGAAATGATGTTCTGTGCAAACTTCTGAAGCAACGAAAAAGGTGTTTTGTGATGCATCTATCCATCCTTTCTCGTTTTTTGCTTGTTTTCTTCTTGCCTCTATTCATTATAGGTATTTTTGCATGTTCTGATGTTCATTGCAGGTCTGGAGTTGTGTTCATGGAGTTTTGGGACATTTTCTGTGTGAAATCTATCCTTGGGCCTGTGATGTGTCTATCCATCCTTCCCATTGCTCACCTCTCTCGTTCCATGGCAGTTTTGATAGATGTTCAACATTTTCCTTCTCTGGTGTATCACCATTTTAGTGTAGGCTTTTACTGTTTTTCCCTTCTCTCTCTCTCTCTGTCTCCTTGGCATGGTTAGATTAGGATTAGATTAGCTTGCCTGCACTGGAATAGCTTGTGGCAGGTAGTTTAGGAAGAGGAACAAGCCTTCTCTGGAGATTCCTTTCTCATTTCTGGGTCCCACACTCAGAGAAAGGATTCAATGTTATGAAATCACACTGGATGCAAGAGTGATCAACCTAGAAATCTGATCAGCGTCCAGGGGTGCTGTGATTTTGCATCAACATTAACTTTAATGATTTTGTTTAAATTTTGTAGGTTTTAAAATTATATTTAATTTCTTACTAACATCTTTAAGTAGGTTAGTCGTGCTAAAAAGGATTCCACTGTCATGTGGTTGGCATTATTAGTAGAGAATTTATTATTCTTGAAGCTAAGAGAAGCTAAGGAAAATTTAATATTGGAAATAAACAATAAATATAAATTCTCATTTCACCACACATATTGTATGAAAAATATTTTCTTACATTTATCATTTCACCACCGATGTTATATAAAAACTATCTTCCTAAAATGTTTCCTAGTACTTGTTTTACATTGAAGGATTTTGGCCACCAAAATGAAGCCTAACCCACTGTTTACTAGGCCACCTTGATGCATGTACGTAGTCAGTACGGTATAAGGTTGTCTCATTTTCCTATTGTTTGTAAGTGTGTTGAATACTATAGTGTGAGTAAGTATAAGGTTGTCTAATGTAATATTACATTAGACAACCTTATACTTACTCACACTATAGTATTCAACACACTTACAAACAATAGGAAAATGAGAGGACTCGATTCATATGAGGAAAAATGAGACATAATTTTGTAGAGGGTCATAATGTGGAGATATAGGATTAGACGATACCTTTCAAGGTGTCACAGAGACCAAAAAATCACCTAAAGAACTTATAGTCTTTTTTGCTCTCAAGGATCTTAAGGGAATACACTCGGACGAAGTATCCCAAAAGCACCAACACCATTGGCCACCAAAATAAATCTTTTTCAATATTTTACTAGGCCACCCCAACACTTGTGATTAGTCGGTTTGGTGTCAGGATCTTCCCTTTACAAAATATAGCATTGGACAGCCTTACACTGAATCAAATTGGACTATTCAGTGTTGTTGCAAAAAATAGGACAATGAGAGGAAACAATTGAGATGGAGAAAACTAAGACAAGATTTTGTAGAGGGTCCAAACATGGAGGTGGAGGATCAGAAAATACCTTTCAAGATGTCATAAAGACCAAGAAATCACTTGACAAACTTATAGCCTTTTTTACTCTCAGGGATCTTAAGGGATTACACCCGGAAAAAGTAGCTTAGAAGGACCGGCATCATTGGGCACCAAGAGGAATAATTTACCACCATTTAATAGGCTACTACAACGTGTGTGTGTAGTCAGTTCAGTTTTAGGATCTTCTATTTGCAAAATATTACATTGGACAACCTTACACTGACTCACATTGCAGTATTCGACACAATTGTAAACAATAGGACAACGAAAGGACAAAAGTGAAATGGAGAAATCGAGACAAGATTTTGTAGAGGGTCCCAATGTAGAGGTGTAGGATAAGACGAGACCTTTCAAGGTGCCATGGAGACCGAGAAATCACCCTACAAACTTATAGCCTTTTTTGCTCTTAAGGCTCTTAAGGGACTACACTCGGATGAAGTATCTCGAAGCACCAACACCATTGGGAACCAAAACAAAGCCTTTCTCATTGTTTAATAGACCACCCTGATGTATGTGAACTTTTGGTTCGGTGTCAAGAGCTTCCATTTATAAATTATAGCATTGGACAACCTTACACTGACTCACACTGTAGTATTCGACACAGGTGCAAATAATAGCACAACAAGAGGACCAAATTGAGATGGGGAAAATCGAGATAGGATTTCGTAGAGGGTCCTAATTCATAGGTTTAGGATCAGATGAGACCTTTCAAGGTGCCACAGAGACCAATAAATCACTCGGCAAACTTATATCATTTTTTTCTCTCAGGGATCTTAAGGGACTACACCTAGAAAAAGTAGCCCGAGAAGCACCGAAATCATTGGGAATCAAAACTAATACTCTCCCAAAATTTACCAGGCCACCCCAATGTGTGTAAGAAGTTGATTCGGTGTCAGTTCCATTTACAAAATATAACATTAAATAGCCTTACACTGGACTATTCTGCATTGTTGTAAACAATAGGACAATGAGAGAACCAAATTGAGATGGAGAAAACCGAGAAAATATTTTGTAGAGGGTCCCAACATGGACATGTAGGATTAGACGATACCTTTTAAGGTGCCACGAAGACCAAAAAATCACTAGGTGAACTAGCCTTTTTTGCTCTCAAGGCTCTTAAGGGACTACACCCAAACAGAGTAGCTCAGAAGCACCAACATTGGTGGGAACCAAAATGAAGCCTTATCAATTATTTACCAGGCCATCTTGATGTGTGTGCACAGCTGGTTTGGTGCCACAAGCTTCCGTTTGCAAAATATTACATTAGATAGTGGTACACTAACTCACACTACATTATTCAGCACAGTTGCAAAAAATAGGACATCGAGAGGACCCAATTGAGATGGGGGAAAACTGAGACATAATTTCATAGAGGGTCCCAAAATGGAGGTGTAGGATCATATGAAACCTTTCAAGGTGTCTTGAATACCGAGAAATCACTCAAAAAACTTATAGTCTTTCTTGTTCTCAGAGATTTTAAGGGACTATGCCCAGACAAAGTAGCCTAAAAGAACTGGCACCATTGGGCACCAAAACTAAGTCTTTCCCACAATTTACTAGGCCACCCTGACATGTGTGAGTAGTCAATTTGGTGCCAAGCCATTTACAAAATATAGCATTAGACAACCTTACACTGACTCACACTACAGTATTTGGCATAGTTGCAAATAATAGGACATTGAATGGACATAAGTGAGATGGGGGAAACTAAGACAAGATTTTGTATAGGGTCCAAACATGGAATTATAGGATTAAACAAGACCTTTAAAGGTGCCACAAAGACCAAGAAATCACCCGACAAACTTATAGCCTTTTTTGCTCTCAAAGCTCTTAAGGGACTACACCCATACGAAGTAGCTCGAAAGCACCAATACCGTTGGACACAAAAAAAATATATTTTTCATTGTTTACCAGGCCACCCCAACACTTGTGAGCAGTCGGTTCGGTGCCAGGAGCTTTCGTTTCTAAAATATAGCATTGGACATCCTTACACTAACTCACAATGTAGTATTTGACATTGTTACAAACAATAGGACAACGAGAGGAAAAAATTGATATGGGGAAAACCAAGATAAAATTTCGTAGAAGGTCCCAACACAAAGGTTTATGATCATACTAGACCTTTCAATGTGCCACATTGATCAAGAAATCACCTAGCGAACTTATAACATTTTTGGCTTTCAAGGATTTTAAGGGACTACGCCCAGATGAAGTATCCTAGAAGCACCGATACCATTGGGAACCAAAATGAATCCTTACTCACCATTTACTAGGCCACCCTGACACATGTGAGAAGTCATTTCAGTGCCAAGAGTTTCCATTTGTAAAATATAACATTTGACAGCCTTACACTGACTCAAACTGAACTATTCGACGTTGTTACAAAAAATAAGACAAAAAGAGGATAGAATTGAGATGGAAAAAATTGAGATATGATTTCGTACATGGTCCCAACACAGATGTGTAGGATCATAAGAGATTTTTCAAGGTGTCATGGAGACCGAGAGTTCATCTGGTGATCTTATAATCTTTTTTACTCTCAGCACTCTTAAGGGACTATGCCTAGCCAAAGTATGCTAGAGGCACCGAAATTGTTGGGAACCGAAATGAATCCTTGCCCACCATTTACCAGAATACCCTAATGTGTGTCTGTAGTCAGTTTGGTGCCACGGCTTCTATTTCTAAAATATTGTATTAGACAACCTTACATTGACTCACACTGCATTATTCGACATAGTTATAAACAATAGGATAACGTGAGTAAAAAATTGAGATGGGGAAAATTGAGAAAAAAATTCATAAAGGGTCCCAACATGGAGGTGTTGGATCATATGATACCTTTCAAGCTTCGGTAGAGACCAAGAAATCACCCAGAAAATGTATAGCCTTTTTTGCTCTCAGGGCTCTTAAGGGACTACACCCAGACAAAGTAGCCCGGAAGCACCAGCACCGTTAAGTACTGAAACGAATCCTTTCTAACCATTTACCAAATAACCCTGACATGTGTGAGTATTCAGTTTGGTGCCAAGATATACCATTTGTAAAATATAACATTTTATATCCTTACACTAACTCAAATTGGACTATTCGATGTTGTTGCAAACAATAGGACAATAAGAGGATCAAATTGAGATGGATAAAACCAATATAGGATTTCATATAGGGTCCCAACACGGTAGTGTAGGATCAGAGGAGACCTTTCAAGGTGCCATGGATACCGAGAAATCACTGGCCACACTTATAGTCATTTTTGCTCTCAGGGCTCTTAAGGGACTATGCCTAGATAGAGTATCCCGGAAGCACCGACACCATTAGACATAAAAAATGAAGCCTCTCCCACCATTTACCAAGCTACCCCAACATGTGTGCATATTCAGTCTGGTGCCACAAGATTTCATTTGTAAAATATTGTATTAGACATACTTACACTGACTCACACCGCATTATTAAACATATTTGCAAACAATAGGATAGCGAGAGGACCGAATTGACATGGGAAAAACTTAGACACAATTTATTATAGTGTCCTAACGCGAAGGTGTAAGATTTGATGATACCTTTCAAGGTTCCATGGACACTGAGAAATCACCCTGTGAATTTATACCATGTTTTGCTCTCAGGGCTCTTAAGGAACTACTCTTGGAAGAAGTAACCCAGAAGCACCAACAACATTGCGAATAGAAAAAAAAACCTTGCCCGCCATTTACCAGGCCACCCCGACACATGTGAGCAATTGGATTGGTTCAAGGAGCTTCTATTTACAAAATATAGCATTGGAAAGCCTTACACTGACTCAAACTAGTCTATTCGACACTACTGTAAACAATAAGAAAATGAGAGGACCGAATTGATATGGGGAAAACCAAGACAAAATTTCATAAAAGGTCCCAATATGGAGGTGTAGGATCTGACGATACTTTTCAAGGTGTCATAGAGACCAAGAAATCACTAAGTGAACTTATATATTTTTTTTCTCTTAGGGCTCTTAAGGGACTACACCCGAATGTTGTAGCCTTGAAGCACCAACATTGTTAAGCACCAAAATAAAGTCTTTCCCACCATTTATTAGTCCACCTAGACACATGTGGGCAGTCATATTGGTTCCATGAACTTACGTCTACAAAAAATGGACAACCTTACATTGACTCACACTAAAGTATTCAACATGGTTGCAAACAATAGGACACCAAGAGAACCAAATTGAGATGGAGAAAACCAAGACATGCTTTCATATAGAGTCCCAACACGAAGGTGTAGGATTAGAACATAACTTTCAAGGTGCCACAAAGACCAAGAAATCACTCGGTGAACTTATATCCTTTTTTCTCTCAAGAATCTTAAGGGACTACGCCTGACTGACATAGCCTAGAAGCACCGATATCATGGGGCACTAAAATGAATCCTTACCCACCATTTACCAGGCCACCTAGATGTGAGTTTGTAGTCGGTTCAATGCCATGAGCTTTTGTTTGACAAATATTGCATTGGATATCCATACGCTGACTCACACTGCATTATTTAACACGGTTGCAAATAATAGGACATTGAGAGGACCGAATTGAGATGAAGAAAATCAAGACATAATTTCGTATAGGGTCCCAATGTAGAGGTGTAGTTTCTGACGATACCTTTCAAGGTGCCATAGAGACTGAGAAATCACCCAAAAACTTATAGTATTTTTTCTCTCAGGGATCTTAAGGGACTAAGCCCAACTTACGTAGCTCAGAAGCACTGGAATCATTGCGCACCGAAAAAATCCTTTCCCACCATTTACCAGGTCTCTCAAACATGTGTTCACAATCGATTTAGTGCCACAAGATTTCATTTTGCAAGGCATTACATTGGATAGCCTTACATTGACTCACAATACAGTATTTGACACGGTTGCAAACAATACAACAGCAAGAGGACCAAATTGAGATGGAGAAAAATGATAGAAATTGTTGTAGTAGGGTACCAATTTGGAGGTGTAGGATCTAACGATGCATTTGAAGGTTCCATGGAGACCGAGAAATCACTCGGTGAACTTATAGTCATTTTTTCTCTCATGGATCTTAAGGGACTACACCCGACTGACGTAACCTAGAAGAACCAACATCATTGCGCACCGAAAGAAATCCTTTCCCACATTTTACTAGGCCACACCAACGTGTGTGCACAATCAGTTTGTTTCCATGAGATTCTGTTTGCAAAATATTACATTGGAAAGCCTTACACTAACTCACACTGCAATATTTTTCATAGTTGAAAACAATAGGACAACAAGAGGACCAAATTGAGATGGAAAAAATTGAGGCAAGATTTTATATAGGTTCCCGATGCAGAGGTGTAGAATCTAACAATGCCTTTTAAGGTACCACAGAGACTGAGATATCACCCAGTGAACTTATAGCCTTTTTTCTCTCTCAAGGCTCTTAAGAGACTACACCCAGTCGACATAGCCTGGAAGCACCGGAATCGTTGGCCACCAAAATGAATCCTTTCTAACTGTTTACCGGGCCATCTAGATGCGTGTGTGCAATCATTTTGGTGCCACGAGATTCCATTTACAAAAATGACTCACACTACAATATTCAACATGATTGCAAACATTAGGACAATGAAAGGACCAAATTGAGTTGGGGAAAACCGAGACACACTTTCATATATGGTCATAACATAGAGGTGTAGGATTTGACGATACCTTTCAAGGTGCCATGAAGACCAATAAATCACCTGGTGAACTTATAGCCTTTTTTTCTCTCAACACTCTTAAGAGGCTACTCCTGTCCAACGTAACTGGGAAACACCGGTATCATTGGGCACTAAAATAAATCCTTTCCCACTGTTTACCAATCCACATTGACGTGTGTGCACAGTCGGTTTAGTGCCATGAGCTTCTGTTTGAAAAATATTGCATTGGATATCCTTACATTGACTTAAATTGGACTATTTGACATTGTTGCAAACAATAGGACAATGAGAGGACCAAATTGAGATGGGAAAAACCCAGACATTCTTTTGTATATGGTCCCAATGCAGAGGTGTAGGATTAGACGATACCTTTCAAGGTGCATAGAGACATAAAATCCACTCGGTAAACTTATATCCTTTTTTTCTCTCAGAGCTCTTAAGGGACTACACCTGACCAAAGTAGCCTAGAAGCACCGACATTGTTGGGCACCAAAACCAAACCTCCCCAAGAATTTACTAGGCCACCTTGACATTTATGCGCAATTGGTTTGGTTCCATGAGCTTCCCTTTCTAAAATGTTACACACACACTCACTCTTTTTATCTGTCTCTCTCTCAGGCTCTCTTTCTCTCACTCTTTCTCTCTTGCTCATTTTCACTCTCACACACACACTCAAGCTCTTTGTCACTCTTTCTTTCTCTCTCACACTCTTTCTCACTCTCTTTGAATCTGTCACTCTTTCTCTCATGCTCTCTCGCTCTTGCTCTCTCCTTATCATTATCTCACTTTCTATTTATCTCTCTTTCTCACTCACTCTGTCTCTCGCTCTCACTCTCTCTCTCTTTTCCTCTCACACTCTCACTAACTCTTTCTTTATTTTGACTCAAATAAACTTCATTTTTATTGAGGACTCGACTAGGAGGGCATTGAAACCACAAATAAACCTAGAGATTGTTTAATATCCCACTAGTTTATTGAAGAGAAAATATTCAAAGCATATCAAGGACGTTTTAGGCAATTATTTGGGATCATCGTAATTGCCCAAGGAAAGAATATATTCAATTAAATTTGAACATATATATGAGACTCCGTAAAATTTATTTATGACATCAAATCTCAGGTGATCTTCAATACTAATAAAAAAATTAGAACTGCAAATTGCATAGCTTAAAGTTTCAAAGAGCATCCTATCCTAGAAACTATTAAGGCGCAACATTGACTCCTTCCTGCATCCTTAATGAGGACTAGAAGGTGATTTTGGATAATATGAATGCAAGAACCAACCATTGGACTGACCTCTTTGGTTATCACTAGCAAGTTAGAGTCATCCTAATTAAATAGGTCCTTCAAGAGATCCCTATAGACATCTTTTATGGCCACCATCGCAACATAAAAATTAATTTCAAAGGAAATGGATGAAACACAAAGAATATAATATTTATATATAATAGAAAATGTAAAATCTTTAGTATATTCAATGTTTTGAACATTGATTGTAATATAAAATCTTAAGTATATTGAATGGTTTGAACATTTAATGTAAAATCTTAAATATCCTGACAACATAGCTCTTTGTCTCTCTTTTTTATATCTCTCACACCCTTTCTCTCTCTTTCTTTCTCTCATTCTCTCACTCTCTCATAACCTCTCTCTCATGAACTTTCTTTGTCTGTCTTTATCTCTCTCTCTCACACTCTCTCCCACTCCCGCTCTTGCTCTCAATCTCACTATCTCTTTCTCTCTCTCTCTCTCTCTCTCTCTCTCTCTCTCTCTCTCTCTCTCTCTCTCTCTCTCTCTCTCTCTCTCTCTCTCTTTCTATGTCTATCCCTCTTGCATTTCCTCTTTCTCTCTTTTTTTTTATTGATAAACGCTTTTGACCGGAGCTACGAACCGGAGGGGTAAGGGCCCCTACCCAACTACAAGTAAGAAGAGAATAAGAAGGGGGAGGAAAAGTAGAGGAAAATCTTGTGAATAAAAAGGAAGAAGGAAGAAAATAAGCGCGGAAGAGAAAAACCGAGCGAGAAAACAGTGACTAAACTACACCCAGGACACCGAGAAGCGCAGAAGGGGTGAACTAGCTAACTTAAGGAAGTTCATGCACACATGTTTACTACCCTGAGCAGAAAATCAAAGGTAGTTGTACGTACTCAAAATTGTAGGGTACTGCATTGCTGGAAAGAGATTACACATACCCCAATGATGATACAGGTCTCCTCACAAGGTGTTTGGGATCTGGCCAAGTATACGTTTATATCCTGTATGCCTCATCCAGCCTTCTGCATGCTTTTTTCTTCCCTCTGCCCCCTTTTTCCTTGCATTTTGGTCATAAGTGACGTGACCGCCACCCTACCTAGGCAGCGGTCCCGTGACCGCTGCCCTACACAGGGCGGCGGTCCTATGTGCATTTTCTAGAATGTTCCGACGATCTCGTCAAATGTGAAATTCAAATTTCTATCCACATTCTTCAGCTACTTTGCTTTGTATTTATGTTTTGGCCGCCCTGTGAATAGTGTTTTCTCTTTGTTTAATGGTAAAAGAGTTTCATTCCAAGTTACCTTCTAGTGAATGCATTTGCTATAAATAGCCAACTTGTTTTCAAACAAGAGGCCCCTCTCCTTCTATGTTTAATCATTCAGTATTTTGAGTTTCAATAGTTTCTTCCTCCATTGTTAGATTTCTCTTACTGTCTAATTTGATCTTCTTGTTTCAATCTTGCTTCATTGTTTTTCCATACAAATTAGTTTAGAATAAGATAGTTTCATTCTTAGGTTGGAATCCATTTAGAGTTGCAGGTTTTTTTTGGTCACAAAAGATAGTTTCTAGAACTCTCAATGTATTTGTGTTGTATTCCCGTAATAAATCCCGTTAGGAATTACATATTCAAGCTCTGCTCACTTGCACTATACCTCTCTTACTCGCATTGTATTTGGTCTATATCGAAAGCTGCCATTGTTTGAGTACCTTCCTCTGTTGATGCTATCATATACACACTTTTCTGGATTCACGAGAGCACGAAGGAACGAGGAGATCACACTAAGGGGACAAAGTCACACACAACTAAATTTACCACTATTCTGTAAACTCCGTGTTTGAGTTGTCAAAGTTCTAGTTATAACATATCAAATAGAGTAGTAAATTATTTCATTTTAGTCAAAGCTCACTCTCGATATTGCCAGGGAAGCTGTGGGGATTGATATTTTTTGAGAAACTATGATTCATTCCTCGCTTCTAAGGTAGGATCGAGAGTCTTTTGATTTAAATTAATTATTTGTTTAGATATTTAGGATAAATTCACAACTGCACAGGCAAATAGCTACACCAGGCTACTTTGTTTGTTTTGATTCTGTTACTAGATTAATTGTCCATTTTCTAAATGTATTAGAATATATGCTCTTTTAATTCTATTAAAATACTTCATCGAAAATACAAAGATAAAAGAATACATGCATAGTATAGATATATCTTTCATAATTAGTCTACTAGTTCTAGTTAAAGTTGAATCATGTCTTTGCATGACAATCACAAGACCTAGGGAACTCAGGGAATATGTGTTTGAACTGATAGTGCCACAACCAAATCTCCCCACAACACTAGCTGATATAGATCAAGACCTTAGGATTCAAGTTTTTTCAAACAACGGTAAACCTACGAGCAATTACTGAATAATTAAGAGAGTTAAATATTGAAGACGACAAGGCATACACATTTTAGTTAAATCACCCTAATTACAGAATGCCTTGATAGGATGTCTATATGACTGTACAAGGACTCGAAAGAGAACAAGTATTTAGTTATGATCCTTTAGTTCCACAACCTAACGCAGGAGACCTCTTGATTGACATAGATACTAGCTTACGCATTCAAGTTTCCAGAACACCTGCAAGGTATTCTGAGAAAATTACACAACTTCTAGTTCTAAACATAGAGGCTGAAAAGGCGTAAGATTACTGGATAATCGGAAGGAGAAATTAACTCCTCATATGACCATAGGAGGTTTGCCACAACCACGAACTTACGGTTGTGATCCACAGGTCCCACAACCCAACGGGCCTATTGATCAATCAGACATTGACACTGGTTTATGAACACTAATATTTAGGTCCTCACCACTCCCACTAGACATCATTACACAATTCTCCGTATTAAACGTAGTAGCCAATCAAGCTAAATATTTTTGGACTAGACCAGAGAATCGTCCATAAAACCCCAGAGGACCCACTACACATCTCATCACCATTATTCATGACCTTATCTGGAAATATACGCGAAGCACCTATAGGTCACTTTCTACGTATTCAATAGCCAACAAATAGGATCTTGGTAGAGCTTGACATTGATTAGAGCCTTTAAACAACTATTATATCTTAGCGATCGATTATGCCAATTCAAGTTAGGAGGGCCTTCTACACCTTAGATTCACAAATTCCACTATTGTGTATTGAAGATATAAGATTTCCCAACTAATGTGACTCCAGTCTTAGGAGGTCTGCCACAACCACGAACTTACGGTTGTGATCCACAGGTCCCACAACATAGAACGAGGCCTATTGATCAGTCAGACATTGTTTTTGGTTTATGAACAATAATATTTAGCTCCTCACCACTCCCACCAGACATTCATTACATAAATACTACGGTCCTTCCGTTTTTAGAACACGGTAGCCAATCAAGCTAAAGCTTTCTGGACTAGACCAGAGAATCATCCATAAAAACCATGTTTCTTTTTAGAGGACCCACTACACATCTCATCACCCATTATTCATGACCTTATCTGGAAATATACGCGAAGCACCTAAGGTCACTTTCTACGTATTCAATAGCCAACAAATAGACCAGATCTTGAGTAGAGCTTGAGAATTGATATATTAGAGCATCTTTAAACAACATTATATCTTAGCGATCTAGATCTACACCAAATTGAGGACAATTTTGTTGAAGGAGGGCCTTGTTACACCCTTAGATTCACAAATTCCACTATTGTGTATTGAAGATATAGCCAATTTCCCAACTAACTTGTGACCATAGGAGGTCTGCCACAACCATCGAACTTACGGTTGTTGATCCACATAGGTCCCACAACCCAACGAGGCCTATGATCAGTCATGACATTGACACTGGTATTATGAACTTAATAATATTTAGCTCCTCACCACTCCCACCAGACATCATTACATAATTCTCCGTATTAGAGAACGGTATCCAATCAAGCTAAATATTTCTGGACTATTGACCAGAGAATCATCCATAAAACCCCAGAGGACCCACTACACATCTCATCACCATTATTCATGAACCTTATCGGTTGGAAATATACGCGAAGCACCTATAGGTCACTTTCTACGTGATTCAATAGCCAACAAATAGGATCTTGCGTAGAGCTTGACATTGATTAGAAGCCTTTAAACAACTATTATATCTCAGCGATCGATTACGCAAACCTCAAGTTTTAGGAGGGCCTTCTACAACCACTACACCTCCCATCACCATTTTCATGACCTTATCTGAAATATACACGATTTCCCTACAGGTCACTTCCCTGTATCCAACATAATAAATAGGATCTCGGCAGAGCTCAACATTGACCTCAGGAGCCTCCGAATACTATTATAAAGTGATCCATTTGCCAATTCAGGTTAGGAGGGCCATGTCACTTAGATTCACAGATTCCACTATTGGTGTTGAGGATATAAGAATCCCAACTAGTTTTCTGTATCCATACATATTCCACATTCTCGTTCGTCTCAACGACCTCAGGAGGTTGGGTACGAAGATTTTCTCTACCTCATGTAGATTCACATGCTCGCATTCACTTTTCCATCGTACAAAATTGGTGAACCCGACATGAAACAAACAATTGTTCCCCTTTTATTTTCATTTCTTTCATCCACCTTTGCTCTTTCCCATTATTCTGCGGGTATTCATATACCCCCCGAATATGTCGGGATACGATGCATATGGCAGACCTCTCTCAGGTCTCGAAGCAAATTATGGTCAAACAAATAGACAACCGTCACCCTCACTTTCTGCATGGGCTAATAACTATTCAAGTAATTACTTGTCATCTCAAACTCCCCCTCAAAGAAATAGTTCTAGTTCTTCATTCCGAATTGAGGAGTTGGATCAGCTTGCACAAACACAACAACCAAAGCCCTCAGGCTCTAACAATATGACGTTTACTGGAGAATCCACTTCATCTCCTTGGGTCTTGTTTAGACCACAGATCAGTAGACAGTCAAATCCACTCCCATTTTTGGATGAGGAGTACTTAGCACAGCTACGCTAGAAGCGAACAATGCTTCCAAAACATGTACCCACCTATAGGGAGTTTGTAAATACAATCCGATACCCTACTCCAAGAAAACACCCCCATTCCTCCACCTATGGGAAATGCCCTTGGTGAAACTTGCAGGGTAATGATCAATTCATAGCAGGGTATCATACCCCTTTACAACCTCAAGGTATACAACAAACGCCATTAAGGAAAAACACTGTGTCTTCACCAATAGAGGTCATTTCAGCCTTAGTTGAGAAGGTTAGAGGATTGGAACTTGCTCAAGAAAATCAAAATTCATATTTTGGGCAAGCAAGAATCCCCAACCCTCCACATCACCCCAGTCAGGTTGACCTCCTTACACAGGAATAGGCATGTTAGGCATGCCTCCTCAACATCCATATAATTACCCACAACAAACACTAACTAGGACCATGTTTTCAAATGTCGCTCCAGTTGAAAATATGATACCTCCCGGCTTGGCACCAAATAACCCATACCAGAACAATGCTCCTCCCTACTTAAACATTTATTCAAAATCACCACAAGGAGACATGTTCTCTTCTCCCAGGATGTTCGTTCAACCACAGGGATTCCCTTATATCCCTACAAATACATATGCTATGCCATATCAACAAACCATGCCACCCCCACCCCCTCAGCAAGCACCATCGATGGTCGAGGCCTATGCGGAAGGGACTTATTCAAAATATTTAAAAGAGCCCCTAGACTTCACCATACGAAGTGTTATGCTTCCAAGACCTCTTCCTGATTTACCCAAATACAAAGGGGAAGGAGATCCAAATGCACACATTAAGGCCTATGCCACAGCCATACGGGAATTACTCCCTTGGGATGGGGTTGTTGCTAAGATATTCCCTAAAACCTTAGAGGGTATTTCCCTTGATTGGTATTATAGAATACCTGAAGCCTCGATACACTCATTTAAACAACTCGTGTCAGAGTTCATCAAAGCTTTTGATATGAACAAATTGTTAAGAACAGGAATTAGGGAATTCTTGCATATTAAACAAGAACATAATGAATCCGCTGCTCATTTTATTCAAAGATGGCATATGGTTCTCTACTCATCAGCAAGTTCTCCAAACATGGATCAGATGGAACTATGTGATTTATTCCTTCATTCTCTCAATAGAGAGATAAAGGAAGAAGTCTAGAAGTTCCCACTAAGAACTTACGATGAAGTACTCGAGAGTGCTCTCTGAATCGACCAAGCAGCGATAGATAGTGGTCGTAAGACATATGGAACAAATGGGAAATTAATCACTCCCAATCAAAACACCACGGCCTATCCTAATACCGAGAATGCTAATCAAGGACCTAAGATCCTTAACAAGAACCATGGAGTTACAACAGATGGAGTAACTGACCAAGTTAAAAGAGCAAACATTGTAAACATTTCGCCACCCGTTAATAATCAGCGAAATAAAAATTTTACTCCAACAATCAATGTGGTGGATTTTAATCATCCACCATGACCACAAAAACAACAACGAACAAAAAATCCAAACACAAGGTCCAAATCAAAACCCAACTAGATATCAGAGTCAAAACCAAAGGCAACAGCCTCAAAATTTTAACTCTAACAACCAACAACCTTATCAGAATTTTGGGCCACAGCAGGTTTCAAATCAACAGCCTCAAAATTATAATCCCAATTTGTATTGTGGTTTCCACAAAATTCAAGGCCATGATACTAGGACTTTCTATGACTACAATAAATTCATGCAGCATTTTCCAGAAGATCAAAAACAACTCTTTATAGATATGTTCTTAGCAAATTTTGTAGTACCCGCTCCAAACACTTACACAGGGGCAGTTTCCCCTCAAAATGCACCCCTCAAGATCTTTAATGATCCACTCCCAAACCATTCTAACAATAACAGGTTAGATCCAAGTGGAACAAACAAAGGTGTTATAACAGGAAACAATGATCATGAAGCTTCAACTTCATTAAATCCACCGGTCGCACCCCAATTAGGAACTCGACCACAAACCAAGATAGTTGGTCTAGTAGAGTTAGACACTGAGCTACCCGTAGAAACCATAACAAGAACATGGGATTATTCTTCTCAACCAGTTCCAAGTTATCCATTAGAACTAGACAACATTCAACAAACATTGGTAAAACCCATAGGTGCTTATGATTTAATTAATGACTTAACTAAAACCTTCTCTCACATCTCCTTTTTGGATTTGTTAAAGAACTCTCCCGCCCATAGGGCTGCCCTCTTAGAAGCATTAGGCCTTGGTCATTTAATCAACATCACTCCTCCTCTGGAAATGCAAGTAAACCATGTAGACTTTGACATCTACCCTCCAGGGCAGCCAGATAGGGATACTGAGTTTATATTTGATATAAGCAAAATGCCAACAGACGCTGAAATTACACGAAGAGGCGACCCAAATTTACATTTACAAGTATGGGTTTACAATAATTATGTTAAATGCACAATGATTGATGATGGGGCAGCAGTTAACATAGTCCCCTTCACTTTTCTTCAAAAGTTAGGATATGGAGAGACAAACTGTTCCACAACATGAAATACGCTAAGAGGTTATGATAGCCTTAAGGCCACCTCAATTAGAACCATAGTTTTACCAGTCACTTTAGGACCCAAGACGGTCCTCACCGAATTTTATATTATAGATCGGGAAACCAACTATAATATGATCCTCGGTTGGCCATGGATACACCACATGAAGGCAATCCCTTCCACGTTATTCCAAGAAATAAGATTTCTACACTTAGGGAAAATATTTGTGGCACAAGGTGACCCAAAACCCTTCGATATACACCTAGCTGATTTGAAGAAAAGACCAGGCATTCATTCTGAGTTTGAACTCCCAAAAAATCAACTTAGCAAACCAATTAATTCAAAACCAAAAGAGAAGTTGATACCCACCACAGAATTGGAAATTACAAATCTAGTCGAGGGCATTCCAGCACTCAAAAATGAGGCCAACATCATAGAAACAGTGTCATTAGGGACTACCACAAAAATTGTCGAGTTGCTAGAGAAATATTTACCTATTCTCCTACCATTTGATTCTATGGGTATGGGATACACCCTGGGAATTGCTTCTCTTCCATCAGATGAAGTTTGTATGGTAGAAGTAACTGAAGCAAAAGAAACAGATACGACGAATATCCCAACATCCATTTTTCCAAGAAAATATTGGACTCTCCACTTCGATGGAGCTAGATGTCGCTTTGGAGCTGGGGCAGGAGTGATCTTTACTTCACCTGAGGGAAAGATCCTAACTTTCACCTTTAAATTAAAATTTGAATGTACAAACAACGGAGCTGAGTATGAAGCTCTCCTCCTTGGCCTCATCCTAGCCAAAAGAATGGGTGTCGATAACATTAGAGTGCTAGGAGACTCACAACTAGTTGCAAACCAAGTCTCTGAGGTATATGAAACTAGGGCTGAACATTTACAACTCTACAAAATAGCGGTATTAGATCTAAGCAAGGGATTCAACTTCATATCAATTGAAGCAATCCCATGAGAGTAGAACCTTCTCGCAGATTCAATAGCAACCTCAGCTTCCCGTTTCACTCCAAACAGTGAGTTGGAAGATACAAATTTCACAGTATCACTTCGTACTGAACCATTAATACGTAAAATACCAACAAACCCACTCCTGACTCATGGAGAAGCTGAGAATGATTTTCTATCCTGGATCACTTTGATGGTGATAGAGTCACTCTCGAATATCTAAACACCTATGTGGAGCTACACCTTGCTCACCGCATAGTGGATCTTTCCCTAATACCACATTCCTCTTCCTATTTTGGAAATCCCATGGTAGAGTCTCCTCCACAAAAGGATCTCGATATCTACGAGGTAGAAGATGGAGAAATTTTGGAACTACCTCCAGCCCCACCTGAATTTGAAGAAGGTAACACTTCTTTAATAGAAGAAACCATTGACATAAACATCAGAACGGAGGAAGAACCAAAAATTTTGAAGTTGGGATCCTCGTTAACTCCTGGAGGAGATAGAAATACACACCCAAGTCCTCAAAGAACATCAAAAGGCTTTCACATTTAGCTATAAAGAAATGACGGGCATTGCACCACACATCGCGGTACATAACCTTGTCACTAAACCAGATGCAAAACCAATTAAACAAAAGTCAAGACCAATGAAGCCAAAAGTGGCTCTCATGGTAAAAGAGGAAGTAATAAAACTTCTCCAAGTGGGATTCATCAAACCCATTGACTATTCACAATGGGTATCTAATATCGTCCCTGTTCTCAAAAAGAATGGGAAGATACACATTTGCATAGACTTTCGGGATATTAACAAAGCTTGTCCCAAAGATGACTTCCCGTTACCATCCATTGACATTATTATTGATGCAACAGCTGGATTTGAATTGTTGTCCCTCATGGATGGGTTCTTAGGGTATAATCAGATTAAAATATCTGAACAGGATCAAGCCAAAACTACGTTTATAACTCCCTGGGGAACTTATTGTTACCTTGTCATGCCATTCGGTCTTAAGAATGTCGGCGCTACATATCAGCGGGCAATGACATACATATTCCATGATCTTATCCATAAAATTGTGGAATCCTATGTGGATGACTTATTGGCCAAGGCCAAGAAGCGTTGTGATCATCCAGAAGTACTCTGTATCATCCTCTCATGATTGATTGAATATGGCATCACATTAAACCCAGAGAAGTGCGTGTTTGGTGTGACAGGAGGCAAACTTCTAGGTTACATTATATCTTCACGAGGGATTGATGTTGATCCAGCCAAAATCTGGGTTGTTCTCGAAATGATTCCACCATCGGACAAGTCTGGAATCAGGTCATTTCTTGGGAAACTCAGTGCAATCCGAAGGTTCATCCCAGATTTAAGTTTTTCCATTCATCCAATCAACAATCTATTAAAGAAAGATTATAGCATTGATTGGACTAAAGAATGCAACGAGGCCTTTGAAGTAGTTAAATGCTTCTTGTTGTCTCCACCCACGCTAATGCCTCCCAGACCAGACCACCCTTTGATCCTATACTCACGGGCCACTGATGTCTCGCTAGCCTGCATGTTGGCTCAAGAAGACAATGATAAACGAGAACGTGCAGTCTATTTCATTAGCCTGAACGTTGCTCGATTATGAAACATGTTATACACAGGCAGAGAGAGAATGCCTTGCCATAGTCTTTGCAACAAAATGTTTAAGACATTACATGTTAAACCAAGAAACAAGGGTCATTATAAAGACAGATCATTTACGAACATTCCTCACGCAAGGGTCTTTATCTAAAAAGGATGGGCATTTCATAACCTTAATGGGTGAATTTGAGTTAACATTTGTAAACCAGAAATCCATTAAGGGACAAATCATTGCATAGACTGGTTAGCTGACAATCCATTAGATGGAGGTGATCTGGTAAATCTGGACTTTCCTGATGAGTGTATATACTTTGTCGAAACCAGGCCCCCCATCTCTACATGTCCCTGGTACACTGATATCATCAATTTTATCATGGACCACACATACCCAGAAAGTGCCACATCGCAACAAAGAAGGTGGTTACGCATTATCACTACTAAATATGTTGTTTTAGAACAAGTACTCTATCGTAAAGCCTTCGATGGCATACTTCTAAGATGCGTCGACACATAGAAGAATCCAAGAAGATTCTTTATGAATCCCATAGTGGGATATGTGGAGGCCACTTCGGTGGTCATGCCACTACTCACAAAATACATCAGATGGGCTATTTTTGGCCCACTCTCAAACACGACGCAGTAGAGTTTGTACGTAAATGCTACAAATGCCAAGAATTCTCTCACGAGATTCACATGCCAGCATAATCCCTGCAACCAATAGCAACCCATGGCCCTTCTCCACGTGGGGTCTAGATTTGATAGGGAAATTCTCCCCCTCATCAACTGATGGCCATAATTTTATAATTACGGCCACAGAATATTTTACCAAATGGGTAGAGGCCATGCCTCTCACCACCGTACTAGGTTCGGTAATTGCCAAGTTCATTCTGAACCAAATCATTTGCAGGTATGGTGTCCCACAAGTCATTATCTCAGATAATGGCACATCCTTTAAAAATGATGAGGTCTATGAGTTATGTAGAAAATTAAAAATAAACCATCACACAGCCTCTCTTTACTACCCTCAAGCCAATGGACAAGCCGAAGCAACAAACAAAACATTAAAAGCTATTCTCCTCAAAACGGTTAAGGAGAACAAGCGAGATTGGCATCTAAAACTATATCCAGCCTTGTGGGCCCATCGAACCTCAATAAGAACACCAATGGGAGCAACCCCTTTCTTGTTGGTATTTGGGGTAGAAGCAGTTCTCCCACTTGAGGTTGAAATACCCAGTCTCTGCATCTCATTACAAGGGATTTTGGATGAAGAAGCTTACAGGGAGGCATGCCTCTCTCAACTGGAAAGCCTTGATGAGGCCAGGCTAAACGCCAAACAACGGCACAGAGCCTATGCTGACCGGATGTGCCGATAGTATAACAAAAAATTCTATGAGCGAGAAATATATGAGGGAGATCTAGTTCTAAGACTAGACAGCCAAATTGATAAAAAAACCGGCGAAGGAAGGAAGTTCCGGCCCAAGTGGTTGGGCCCATACCGAGTCATGAAAGACTACAAAAATGGTGCATATCTCTTGTACACACTAGAAGGTGAGGAATTCAATGAAACTATCAATTCCTTGCATCTTAAATGGTTTTACGCATAAGACATCAGAATCACCACTTGTACATTATAGCTACCTACATTGCATTAGTCATCTTAGTTGTTTCATTTTGTCCACTCATTTCGTAAAAGTTGTAGTCATCAAGGAACTTACTCTTAAGCAATCTATTACAAATTTCTGAAAATATTGGCAAAAGCATTCAAATCACATCTCTTCAAACATCATCAAGTAATTTCAAATCTTCTCATCAAGTTTGACAGACAAGTATTGACGAAAACCATACCAAGGCCTGCATACTTGGTTTTGCTCTTTCTTTCTACTAGGTGAAGTTGTCCTTACCTACGGTTCTATTCTAGAAGCTTCTTGGTGTCACATCTATCCCTCTTATGTCTCTTTGAAAGAAAGGATATCCCAAAGTCACAGATCAAAAGTGTCAAAATCAAATAGAATAAAAAATGCCAAGCAAACAAAATATTTTATTTTACACACTTCTTTGCCCCACCAACCTTCGGTGATAAGCCCGCATCTCTTACTAGTGGTGCGAGGTTGGGAAAGGAAAGAAGTGCCCTTACTCACCTATATCTTGCCTTTGGTGACAAACCCATGCTTCTTACTAGTGGCATGAGGCAGGGTGTGGGGGGTCCATTCACACAAATTAACAAATCTTGGTATTCTAGAAATACAAATCAAATTATATTAAGTGAAAACAAGTATCCAAATTCTAAAGAGATCAAATCCTCAAAACCAGATTTTGTCAACTAGGTTTCCATTTATAGATTTAAGTCTAGATAAACTAGAAAGTAAGTTGCCTTCTGAGCCTGGTGGTAGTTTTGAGTAGGGTAAGTGTGTAGGTCTAAGTTTGGTTTCTGTCACTGGTTTGTCTATCTCTCATCATTCCATTCAGTCAAACTCATACAATTTGTGCCCTTCCCAACTCTTGGTGTTGAGCCCTGCATCTTACTGGTTGCGTGGAGTTGGGAATGGGGCAAGTTCATCTCTTTATCACTATACATTCATCACATTTTGCCAACATAAGAAGAAATCACAGACATTGCCCAAAGAGGCCAAAAGTTCAATACTACAACATGTTCGTCATCACATATCAGCATTGCAAAAGTAAATAAAGTAAAAACATTTTGTTTAGTATTTATTATCATTTGTCATCCATTGCATACATTTTGAAAATCATGAAAACAAATACTCTAAAAACATCTAGTATACACATGGGAAACGAGTCACAAAATTCTAGACACCAAATAGTCTAGATCCAAAAAGAGATATATATATATATATATATATATATATATATATATATATATATATATATATATATATGGTGTTTCATGTACAATGCCATCATGCACTAAGGCATGGTCAAAACATGCTCAATGAGCCTAGAAAATACAAAAACAATCGTACAAATATCCAACCAAAAGTCACTACAAAAAGACACTATGATCTCTCAATCTCTGCGAGATCCCTCAGAAGGTGTATGACCACGCCTAGGACTCCTGCTGCGATGACGCTCTGAATGGATGGAGGGCTCACGATCATGGCCAGCAACTGTGGTCTCACTATGAGAGTGACTCCTCCTCATCAAACGCTCAGCAGTCCTATATCTAGCCAGCTCGGTGCAGAAGGGAGGTAATGATCTTTTCCACCTTCCAGACAGGGGCAAAGACATCTGTATGTCAACCAGCTACTGAAGGCTCTCCAACGTCCTCAGTGAGCTCGGCCTGAGTACCATCAGAAGGGAGCAATAGAGTGTCAGCGCACACCTAGCGAATCAAGTCTCACCATCCCTCAGTAGTTGCTGTAAATAAAAAGGAGAAACACACAAGTTAGAAAGTTGTCCAAAATAAGACCAAAGATAAACGAAACAACAAAAGGGAAATAACAACTAAACAATTCTAACTAAAACAAAGTCGAGAAAAGAGTAGTAACTCACTCGGATCTCCAGGCCTCCAGGTGGGATCTCTAGGATCCACGCCTGCCACTGATGTTGCCACTGACTGTCATCCCTCTCCCACATCTGGAGCAATGTGACAGCCTGCCATGGACTCACCATCTCCCCCTAAATCCTGAGAAGGAAACTCCTCTGAAATCAGAGTCACCTTCTCTGCGCTCTGCTCTACCCTCTCGGCCCGCAAGATATCCTGAGTGTCATGCCACTCAGAATCGTTGTCATCCTCCTCACCTATCCCACCGGCTCCTGGTCTCCGCCTCCTCTGTCTCCTCCTCTGTCTCCCCCCAGTGAACTCCTCAGACTCAGAGTCCATGTCAATAGGCTCATCTCTGCTATGAGCAGGACCAGTGCCAATCTGAAGTAAAGGTGCTCAAGGAGCACTGGCTACCCCTCGAGCATGAACCACCCTCCTAGCTGCGATGGGAACACCAGGAGTGACCGTAGTCCAACCCCAGCCTCTAGGACCTCCCCGAGCCTCACGAACAGATCTATACACTGGCCCTGCTGGAGGAAACATGTCAATATATGGGAGGCTGAACTGCTGTGGTACTCTGTCAAAGGGGTGGATCTCCAACTTCCCGTCCTGTCTACCAGCTGACTGGTAGTGTGGCAAGTGATCAATGTGAGTGTCTCCTCTCCCCATAACCCTGCCATGGCCTGATAAGGAGTAGCCTCCATGTCTGTAGTAGTCAAAGAAGCCACTGGCTGGTGAGGTGCTCTAAGAATGGTCATCCCTATCCACCTCGCTGCCCTGATGGCCCCAGGATCCTCTGCCTGTACACCTCTCCCATACGGAATGATGTGCTCATACACCCAACTCATGACAAGAGTAGGGTGGCTCAATGACTGTCCCTGTAGTCTGACCACCCTGTACAAATCATGGTAGGTGGTCCCAAGGATGTCTACTCCCCAAGCATAAACATGGCCATGGCCCTCAATCTGTGTAATGATGGGAGCCCAGCAATATAAGAGAGTGTCCCCTCCCTTGTCCCCAATCAATCTCGAAGCAAGGATGCCCATGATAGCCTTGCGGAGCACAGGAATATCTGACTCAACAATGGAGCAGACCTTCACCCCCTTCTTCGACCCCATGGAAACAACGACATCCCCCATATAAGTGGCCCACTGAACCAACTGAGATCTCGACACTGCTGTCTTGAGAGACAGCCACCTCCCAAGGATCGGAACCCCCAGTATACGGTAGACATCCTCCAGGGTGATGGACCACTCACCCCTCACACCTGGTAATCAAAAAGTGTTCTGATCTGCATCCCAATATGAAAATAAGTCACATAATATGTGACTGGCAGGTGTGACATGAGGGACCTGTGCAATCCTCCAAATGCCAGCCCTCTGTAGAATGTCTCTCTCCACCTGAGATAGTGCATCTAACACTGCCAGGAGCCAATCACACTCCCTCTCTCTACTCCATCTAATATACTCCTCCTCCTTCTGCATCCACCCAAAAACATAGAAAAAGAGTAAGTTAGTAACAAAATCTGACTAGAAAAATTATCAAGAACATATAAAAATGCTAAAAATGCAAAGACAATCAAAATTTACATCCTTTTTTGCATTCTGTTCGAAACCGCCACCCTGTGCAGAGTGGCGGTTTCCTAACCACCACCTTAAGTGGCGGTCCCATAACTTCACCTTAGGGTAGCGGTCCCGTAACTGCCATCTTCAGGGTGGCGGTCCCATGACCGCCGCCCTGTACAGGGCGGCGGTCCTATCCCGAAACGTCAAACGGCTCGAAAGCCCTAAAAACACATTAAAAATGCAAGAAAACACCATTTTAAACAAAATAAAGACCTACCCTATGGGCACCCCCCTAGAGACTCATTTAAAACTAGCATTTTCGAAAATGATCCCCCCATGACAAAGATTTCAACATTTCTATGTTTTGGATTTAAAAACGATAAATTGAGAAGAACTAACCTGAGACTTCGCAGGCTGATGTTCCGCTCTCGGAGGCATGATCACGTTCTCGCAACGGATGTTTTGACTGTACTCTTGTCGAAAATGGTCACTGTGGGTCCCAGAGCTCAAAAACCACCAAATCGACATGCGCAAATGAATAGTAAAATGAGTTCGTTTTATATATATATATATATATAGCTTTCTAAAATTGATTTTGAATGTCTTTCACAGGGTTGGAGCATCGATGGAGGTAAGTTCTAAACCCCATGCAGATGGTAAGTCCTCATTTCATATCAATTTAGTTTTGTTTCTCAAATTATTTTATCTATCTGCACTTGAGTCCCCTTTTTCATTTTGCAGATAGCGGGAGTTTGGATGGCGACTCTTCGACACACGGGCGTGTCAGGTATGACTCCTAACTCCCCATTTCAGGACCGCCATACTCGGATCCACCGTTTTACGCCTCTTCATGGCTAAAATGCTTCTCCGAGGGGGCAATATGTACATACCCAAAATTGTAGGGTACTGCACCACCGGAAAGAGGTTACACATACCCCAATGATGATACAAGTCTCCTCGCAAGGTGTTCGGGATCTAGAAAAGCTCGCCAAGTATACATTTGTATCCTGTATGCCTCATCCGGCCTCCGCGTGCTTTGTTCTGCCCTCTGCCCCCCTTTTTCCTTGCATTTTGGTCTTAAGTGATGAGACCACCACCCTACCTAGGTGGCGGTCCTGTGACCGCCACCCAGGACAGGGTGAGCGGTCCTATAACCGCCACCCTGCACAGGGCGGCGGTCCTGTGCGCATTTTCCAGAATGTTCCGACGATCTCGTCAAACGTAAAATTCAAATTTCTATCTGCATTCTTCAACTACTTTGCTTTGCATTTATGTTTTGGCCACCCTATGAATAGTGTTTTCTCTTTGTTTAATGGTAAAAGAGTTCCATTCCAAGTTACCTTCTAGTGAATGCATTTGTTATAAATAGCCAGCTTGTTTTCAAACAAGAGGCCCCTCTCCTTCTCTGTTTAATCATTCAGTCTTTTGAGTTTCTTGCTTAGAATTCCAATAGTTTCATGTTTTGCATCCATTGTTAGCTTTCTCTTGTTGTCTAGAGGTCATTTGATCTTCTTGTTTCAATCTTGCTTCATTGTTGTTCCATGCAAATCAGTTTAGAATAAGATAGTTTCATTCTTAGGTTGGAATCCATTTAGAGTTGTAGGTTTTGTTTGGTCACAAAAGATAGTTTCTAGAACTCTCGGCGTATTTGTGTTGTATTCCCACAATAAATCCCACTAGGAATTGCATAGTCAAGCTCTGTTCACTTGCACTATCCCTCTCTTACTCACATTGTATTCAGTCTATATCCAAAGCTGCCATTGTTTGAGTACCTTCTTCTGTTGATGCTATCATATACACGCTTTTCTGGATTCACGAGAACACGAAGGAACGAGGAGATCACACTGAGGGGACAAAGTCACACACAACTAGATTTACCACTGTTCTGTAAACTCCAGGTTTGAGTTGTCAAAGTTCTAGTTATAACATATCAAATAGAGTAGTAAATTATTTCATTTCAGTCAAAGCTCACTCTCGATATCACCAGGGAAGCTATGGGGATTGATAGTTTCTGAGAAACTATGATTCATTCCTCACTTCTGAGGTAGGATCGAGAGTCTTTCAATTTAAATTAATTAGTTGTTTAGATATTTAGGATAAATTCACAACTGCACAGGAAAATAGCTACACCAGGCTACTTTGTTTGTTTTGATTCTGTTACTAGATTAATTATCCATTTTCTGAATATATTAGAATAGATGCTCTTTTAATTCCTTTAAAATACTTCATCAAAAATACAAAGATAAAAGAATACATGCATAGTGTAGATACATCTTTCATAATTAGTTTACTAGTTTTAGTTAAAGTTGAATCATTTTTGCATGACAATCATGGGACCTAGGGAATTCAGGGAATATGTGTTTGAACCAATAGTGCCTCAACCAAATCTCCCCACAACACTAGCTGATATAGATCAAGACCTTAGGATTCAGGTTTTTCGAACAACGGTAGACCTACGAACAATTAGTGAACAATTGAGAGAGTTAAATATTGAAGACGACAAGGCATACACATTTTGGTCAAATCACCCTAATTACAGACTACCTTGATAGGATGTCCACATGACTGTACAAGGACTCGAAAGAGAACAAGTATTTGGTTGTGATCCTTTAGTTCCATAACCTAACGCAGGAGACCTCCTCATTGACATAGATACTAGCTTACGCATTCAAGTTGCCAGAACACCTGCAAGGTATTCTGAGAAAATTACACAACTTCTAGTTCTAAACATAGAGGCTGAAAAGGCATACGATTACTGGATAATCGGAAGGAGAAATTAACTCCTCATATGACCATAGGAGGTCTGCCACAACCACAAACTTATGGTTGTGATCCACAGGTCCCACAACCCAATGGGCCTACTGATCAAATCAGACATTGACACTAGTTTACGAACACTAATATTTAGGTCCTCACCACTCCCACCAGACATCATTACACAATTCTCTGTATTAAACGTAGCAGCCAATCAAGCTAAGGATTTCTGGACTAGACCAGAGAATCATCCATAAAACCCTGGAGGATCCACTACACCTCCCATCACCATTTTCATGACCTTGTCTGGAAATATACATGAAACACCTACAGGTCACTTCCCACGTATCCAACAGCCAATAAATAGGATCTCGGTAGAGCTCGACATTGATTGGAGCCTCTGAACAGCTATTATATCCGAGCAATCCATTACACCAATTCAGGTTAGGAGGGCCTTCTACGCCTTAGATTCACAGATTCCACTATTACGTGTTGAGGATATAAGATTGCCCAACTAGTTTGTCTGTATCCATACATATTCCACATTCACTGGCCATCTCGGCATGACCTCGGGAGGTTGGGTACGAGGAAGAGTTACTTGTAGATTCCCATGCTCACATGTCACTTTTCCATCGTACAGGGACAACCCTATGAACATCATAGATTTCGTCGTCTACTACGAATTCGACCACTTCCGGATCGGGGTGCAGGAGGAGGTAAAATGAAACAAAGGCAGAAGCTATTTTAGAGTCCATCCTGGGACGATGGCCTCAAAAGCGATAAGAATCACCCAAAATTGTTTCTATGGCTTCCACTTCTTCTGGCGAGGAATACTTGAAGATAATGGAAAGGCGGTGACGGTCGATGGCAGAAGAGTCTACTAGTTCCCTGAATTGACCACGGAGGGCAACAAATAAGAAGCCAACAAAAGCCATGGGGGTTGAAAGCAACAAACCAGAAGGACGGGAAAGACAAAAGACGAGGAGGAAGAAGATACGAGCGGCACTTAAAGACACCATACCGCTCAATTCTCGAAGTTATCTTTCTTTGGAAAGGATTGATGCGAGCCCTGCCCAAGCTAAAACGTCACTGGAGATAATTGCAGTGTGCGAGAAGTCGATCACTAGATTGGCTAGAAGATCCACCGCCGATTTGGATTCTCAGAAAATGTGGCGGATGCTCTAATATTTAAATTTGTCAAGCCAAAATAGGATGTTTTGGATATGCGGATTAATTCACCAGGAGAGAGCGGAGCCTTTGGAGACTGCAAAAGTGATGATTTGAGAATCACCTTTGATAATCAGAGAATCCCCTCCGAATTTTAGAGCAAGTTTAACCCCTTCTAAAAGGGCTTGCACTTCCATAAGATTTCTCGTATAGTTTCTCAGAGGAAAGGAACCTGCCACAATGAGAGAACCATCTGCGTCACGAAGGATACAACCGGCCCCAAATAAACCCGGATTGCCTCTAGAGGCTCCATCAAAATTAAGTTTCCAAGATCCTTAGGGAGGAGGTTTCCACAAATCCTGTTGCCTGTGAATACTCTTTTCCACTTGGGAGAGGCCCTATTTGACTATGGCACCAGGATTCAAAGTTTTGATAAGATTCAAGGCCTTGGAAATTCTAGCATCCACAAAAGAAAACTCAAAGCAGTTCATGCTATTCTTGGAGACGACTTCTGAGATAGCAATTTCCAATTTGTTCAGAAAGGCCGAGAGAAGGCCAGATTGAACTTAAGGAACTTTTGAACCTCATGGACTGCCAGGACCGAGAGAGAATCACCAATATTATAAAATTGAACCCACAAAAGGTTTAGTTTTCCCAACAACCATTTCCAAACAACATCCACGAAGGAGCAACGGAGAAAAAGGTGATTGAGGTCTTCTTCCGCTTGACCACACATAATGCACTTGGAAGGGCCAGCATAGCCCCAAGATCTTCTTCAAAGTTGAGTTAACACTTTGTTTTTTAAAATTATCCAACCGAAGATTGCCACTTTTGGAAGAAGAGAGTGGTGCCAATAATTTAACTTAGGAATATCGATAAAACCCGATTGAGAGAGTAGAGAGCAAAAACCCTCTTTGACTGTGTAGTTACCAGAAGCGGAAGCCAAGCCAAAGTAAATGGTCCTCACAATCCATATATGCCGCTCTTCTCAAAAGAATTTCCTTCGCCAAGAAACAACAGGCCGAGGGTGGGACCTCCAAGGGAGAGGGGTCTTTCCACAGCCATGTTGGAGATCCGTCCGGATGCTGGGAGCCATAATTAACAATGTAAGGGTCCCAGGTTTCGCTGGTTTTATTCATAATGTTGTTGAGAGGGAAAACCGGATTAAGTGGAGAGCACTTATTCCAACTGTCCTCCCAAAATTTCATCCTAGTATCATTGTTTACGAACTAGGAGACTGAATCTGCAATAAGGGTTCTACATTTACACATAAAATTCCAAATGTGGGAACCTTTAGGAAGCTCTCTACTGGAAATGAGAAATTCCGGTCTGCCAGTCGCTTAATACTTATGAGAAAGAACCTGGTGAGCCACTTTTTGGGGGGAGGAAAGAAAGTTCCATACTAATTTGGCACCCAGAGCAATATTGTGCAAAGCTAAATCCGCAATCCCCAGCCCACCTGAAGAAATGGGGGATTTGACCACCTCCCATTTGACAAGATGAAATTTACGTTCCTTAATGTTCCCTTGCCAGAGGAAAGTGCGGATGAGCTTTTCAAATTTCAAAATCATCGAATGAGGAAGAGCTAGAACAGACAACATATACACAGGAAGAGTGCATAGAACTAACTTAATCAGAAGCAAACGACCTGCTAAGGAAAGCCATTTCCCTTTCCAAGATTAGAGCATGAGAAAAAAAGACTGCAGAAGGTCTGACCAGAGGCTGGCTTTGCCGGCTCCAGCGAAAAAACCTTCTTTTGAGCCTAGGAGGAACATTGAAGAAGAAAATGACAGATTTATGGTAGTTAATCACTTGACCCACTATAATGGAATAGGAATTGAGAATATCAGACAAGGCCCGCACTTCAGGGATAGTAGTAACCCCAAAGAGAAAAGTGTCATTTGCAAATTGTTGATGAGTGAGACGTGGTAGGTTGGAGGAAGATAAAAGTCTCGAAAGCGAACCAAAGGCAATAGCAGACTTAATGCAACGGCACAAGGCTTCGGCCACCAAAATAAAAAGGAAGGAGGAGAGGGGGTCTCCCTGCCTTAGGCCCCTGCTGCTCTTAAAGAAACCTTCTGCAAAACCATTCACTAGAACCAAGAAGCAGGGTGAAGAAATGCAATTAAAGATCCAATCACACAAATGATTACTAAATCCTAAAGCTTACAAGGATTTGATAAGGAATCGCCAATTGATCCGGTCATATGCTTTGATGTAGTCCAACTTAATCATTATCCCTGATCAAGACGAATGATGTAAGGTGTGGATGAGTTCATGGGAAATGATTATTCCTTTAGAGATAGATCTGCCTAGGAGGAAGCCACTTTGTTCTTGCGAAATGATGGAGCAAAGGAAGGGACGGATTCGGGAAGCAATGGTTTTAGAAATAATCTTGTAAGAAGTATTGCAGAGGGAGATTGGGCAAAAATCATCAAATTTATCCGTGGGGGATTTTTTGGGGAACATACACATGAAGGTGTGATTGAGAGAACCTAGGACTTTGCCTGAGGAACGAGATTCTTCAACAGTGTGCCAAGCAGAGGTACCAATAACTTCCCATAAGTCTTGATAAAAGGTAGCCGGGAAACCATTTGGACCAGGGGCTTTGTCCTAGCGCCATTGAGAAAACAATTTTTTGAATCTCCTCCAAGGAAAAAGGAGAGAACATTATTTCGTTATCAGCTTCGTTGACCAATTTGGGAATTTGCTCAAGAAGAGGGGATTGGGAGGCCAAAGAAGAATGTGATTCATTGGTTAAAATCTTTTGAAAGAAGGACACCACCTCCTCTTTGATTGCTGGTTGGGAGGAGATCCATGAATCATCAGACTACTTGATGGCAGAAATATAATTAGAGTTTTTGCTAGCTTTAACCGAGACGTGAAAAAAATTGGTGTTCTTATTTCCGTCTTTGAGCCAAATTTCCCTGGATTTCTGACGCCAAAAATATTCCTCCTTCAATAGAAGATCCCCTAGTTCGCTGAGAAGGGACTTTTCCAATATGAAATCATCGCTATGCATACCAAACTTGAAGACCCTTTCATTAAGAGTGCGTAGAGCTTTTTCCACTCTTAATTTTTCTTTAAAGATGTTTTTGAAGCAAGAAGAATTCCAAGCTAGAAGTTTTTCTTTGAGCAAAGAGAGCTTTTTAGAAAGAATAAACATTTTGGTACTAGAAACAGAGAATGAATCCCACCAGGATTTAATCAACTGTTTAATGTTGAGATCCTGCATCCACATAATTTCAAACTCGAAGGGAGAGTGCCGAGGGGGGAGATCTAAATTAATAGACATAAAAATAGGAAAGTGATCAAAACCAAATAGAGGTGAAACACAACTTTGGAGGAGAAAATTTTGGTGGAGCTAGGATTCTGAAACCAAGAATCTATCAAGTCTAACCGCCAAGTTTACAAAGTATGAGTGGCAATTGTTCCACGTGAACCACCCGAAGCGTGGTTCCAAATCGACCAGCTTGGAAGAATGGATGAAGGAGATGAAATCTTCTTAAGAGCGGGGATGCCAATAGAGACCCCCACATTTGTCTCTGTTAGAGATAGTGGCATTAAAATCCCCTGCCACTATTGATTTAAGATCCGAAAGGGAACTTAAGGAATCCTAAAAAAATTTCCACGTTTCCCTCTTTTGAATGGGATTATTCGGACCGTAGACGTTACAAAGGAAAAACGACTCCTCGAAATGTTTAATACATACCTGACACCATTGAAAATTGGATTGCGAAGAAAGGGAGGTCACTTTGCAAACAGAGGACTTCCATAGATGTCCCAACCCACTGGAAGCTCCATTCGAGTCGACAAAGAGGCCTTCCCAACCTCGCCAACTTTAGAACCATCCATCTAAACATGCCAAGCTTGACATCTTGGTCTCTTGTAACAAACAAATAGAAATGTTCAAATCTGCAACATACCACCTAAGCAGACTCTGCTTGTTAGGTGCGTTGAGGCCCTTAACATTCCACGAAAGGATGTGCATCTTTTGTTCAGAGAGGACTTGCCTTTCCTACTTGAGATTGAAAAAAGGGAACCAAGTTGGGATTGATTGCCAGAAGCTACCCCTTTGAGAGAAGACTGTGACTTGGAAGGTTGCCCAACAGAAGTGCTCGGACTGAGATTTAGATTGTGGATTGGCGGGGTAGGAAGAATACCGCGGCTAGAAGGCAAAATCTTGCCCTCTTCAGCCTGAGAGACAGGATCGTCTTCAGTCGACATTGTGTTAGCATTGAGAAATCCTTCTTTGTTTCCTACCCAATTTTCTAGGGAGGCAGCGTTGGAGCCGAGACCTAAGGCAATACCCTCTTGAAGTAAGGAGAGGATACGCGTTGAGTCTTGTACCACTGAAGCCCTTTCTTTAACAAGATTGATTGTGCTAGGATCAAGATTAAGAGTTTCCACAGAAAGAGACTTTACTTTGGCGATACTGGGGGGGAAGAGAGGCTCAACAGTAGAAGAAGGATTCACCTCCACTGAGGCACTGGGAGGCTTCTTCTTCCACACAATTGGCCTTGAAGAAGGGGGCTCTTTACAATCTTTCTGAAAGTGACCAGGAAGTTTACAGTGGAAACAACAGTTCGAGATGGTCTCATAATCCACCCTCTGAATCCATTTCCCGCTAGAGAAAAGAATCACGATTTTATCACTTAGTTTTTTGGAAACATCCACCAAGATACAAACCCTCGCGAAGGAAGAAAGGGAACCTTCGAGGGTAACATGATCAATACGGATGACTCTCCCCAGATCGGAACAAATTTGTGTGAGGGAGGATGTAGACTAGAACTCATTGGGGAGAGAATAGAGTCTAACCAAGACCTGAAGCCCTTCCATGATAGCTTTATTCGAGTCAAAATGAGCAGACCACTTCCTAATAAGAAGGTCAGATTCAAGGAGCAAATATTCTTGTCTTTCAAGGGAGACGTCCCTTTGGGCTTGGCTGCAGAAGATGACAAGGAAAAATCCTTTGTCCAAGAATCCCGAAGGCCGCTCCCCCATTGAGTATCACACCAGGCTTTGATACCATCAATCGAGAGCCACTGACCCACAAATTTAGCGAAAATAGCTCACTAGCCGAGAAGAAACAGTTGTGAGTCGAGATCAGCTGAATGCTCTAGAGAAATAGTTACAGAATTCTCTTCCTCTGAGATTTCGGAAGACAAAGCATTCCCGAAATTCGAACACGAGCTTTGCAACAGAGGGTCCCGGGCGGGACTCAAGTTGAGCGGATAAGAGAGATCAGGACCCTCCAAGCCGACGGTCGAGCCATTTAGTCTAGTTTGGCAAAGAGGACCGTTATTGCTTGATTTTTTGAAAAAAATGCCCGTTCTGCAGCCCGACTCGAGGAATTCCAGAGCGATTTTTTCTTCCTCATTATTTTTAAAGTTCCCCCCTCTTTCTCTCTGTAGTTACAATTTAATTATTAGAATTAATGTAATATTGTGTTGTCTCGTTACATATGTTTCATTTGCATTATTGAGATTCCAAGAAGTGGATGGCGTTGACATTGACATTATATTATTATAATTGATGGTGTTGAATGATTATAGAACAATGGAAAAATTGTAAGTTAGTTACATATATATATATATATATATATATTACCATGTTTAAAACATAAAAAAAATAACACTAATAATACATATTAACATAACATACATATGATATCATATTCATCCACTAAAATAGTTTTAAAACATTTCATTTTTCTCATATAATATATTGATTCAAAAATCCTTGATAACATGCAAAATTTGATCAAAATCAATATCTTAACAAAGCCATGTAGGCATACACAATGATATACATTGACAAAATATAAATCTACACCAATATGCCATGAAGGTAGACAAAATAATCTGTATAGATCTAAAATATGGGGTAACATCAAATAATCTAGTTATCTTCAGCCGTCGGGAAGATGACTTAGGCGCATCAGTAAATTCATATGTTAACTATAGTTCATTCTCTTCATGTATATGCTGAATAAAAATAATAAAACTCGCATTAGTAAATTCACCAACATGCGAACTCGTATCGACATTCACCTTTTCAACATAAAATTGTAATTTTAGGATAACATCTCTATATGGAAAAAAAAACAACGCAATATATTTATTAATTTATTACCAATTTATACCGGAGGGGATGACATGCTCGCAAACAACTGTAGAAAGGGGAATGTGACACTAGATATATAGTTTGACCCTGTAATTTTATTAAAACACACATGACTCATTAATTTTCATTCACAATTAATTAACATTGTTAATTATAAGATTTTGTACAATATATATATATATATATATATATATATATATATATATATATATATATATATATATATATATATATATATATATATATATATATATATATATATATATATATATATATATATATATATATATAATTACAACTAATTTCATGTAAAATTACCTACTGGTCAATATCAAAGGTCGAACCCATTAGAACATATGTGATGATGATATTCTCAAACATGGAATCATGATGTGCCTCCTCCAATCGGACATGCTACCCAGCTTGTGGATCATTCTGAATAGGGTGTGGAGCTACCTCACGAGGATGTGGAGCTGTCTCGCTAGGATGTGGAGTTGCCTCGTCAACCATGTAGGTGCCTATACTCCCACAAATGTGAAACTGTGTGCTATATGATGTATGTTCCCTAGAAGAACCGTCCTCATCACTATGGGAGAGACGAGTGCCATGTTGAAGCAATGAATGTGTCAATGACCTAATAGAATCAAGAGTCAGAACCCCTCCACCGCCTCCTTCACAATAGAAGGGACTGAAACATGATGAATAGATGGGTGAGCAATGGGTCTAGTTAGTCGGTTCTGCAAATGTTGTTCCCCCACTCTTTCAGGTGTAGAGCTTTTGCCTTTGCCTTAAAAATTTTGAATGTCAAAATAGTGTGATTTTTCATTGAGGTTGAATTCACAATAGAGTTTCCTCAAGAAATTCTATGGCAGCTCAAAATTGTTACAAGGTGGTTGATCAAAAACCATCCACCACCTATCCCAAAAATTATTTTTTATCCCCTCATGATTACACCAGTGGATGGGAAATCTTTGACCCAATAGTAATGGTGCATTAGTTTTAGGATCAGTAAACAATGCACACAATTTGTCTTTTGTGATTTTTTTCTCCTTCGCTGTATCATAAGACAACTTGCCTACATAAAAATTATGACAATTGGTTTTAAAATTCCTCCATGTGTTTATTTGTCCAACCACATTGTCGATATTAGATAATAATAATCCTAATGATGTAGCTAGGTTTTGACAATGTGGATTTGTGGCATTAAGGTTTATTAAGGTTTCTATTAAACCATCAATTTGAACTTTGTTGTTTTCAATCTCCCCCAAAATGTGTTGTTGGGTGTTAGGAGGATGTCCTACTATTGAAGGGGATGTTTTTGGGATGTTTTATTCTTCATCTTGGTATGTGAATGTATGAGGGGTTTGAATTGAAGATATAGAAACCTCTGAAAATGAACATAAATAACAAATCAACAACTATAAAAAAAGATTAATAAAGAAAATAAACCTAAAATCAATAATAAATGACCTTCTAAGCTTTCCGCCATTGTCGATTTGAATTTCCATGAGGTGTTGATGGCACAAAACGTGTTCGCGTTATTCCTCGCTTGCATTTTCCTCTCTTAAGTTTTTTTTATTTTTGCAATGAAAAGTAATCTCGGGGCTCGACTATGTTTTGTCAGTCGAAATGTGAGCGCGATATAATGTGACCTTGATTTTCCCCTCTTGCGTTATAGTGTGACTGAGCCATAACGCGAGCGCGTTATGGCCAAAATGACTAAAAAGCTAATTTTTGTGCACTTTTAGGCCCCCAACTTGGTGCACTTGCCCCTTTTGTGTTGCATGCAACTATCGTCAAAAACACAAAAAACTTCCTGCTTGTGCCAAAATAAAATCTTTGGAACAACGTTTGCACATCTACGAAAACATAATGGAAAGGGGGATTTTGTTAATTCTTGAATTTTCTAATGTCGTAATAGAAAAGGCACATAAAATTTTTGCCAAAATGTCTCAAAGAATATAGTTTCCTAAAATGGGATAAGTACTTGTTAGACACAAAATGGTGTTCTTGACGAGGTTTTAAGGATTTTCAAAGAAATTTCTCCACCAAATGTCATCTCATGGATTGCCATGGCTACAAGGTATATACAAAGTAATTTTGTTGAAAATGCCTTTGAAAATGTTACAAATATGAAATTTTGAATTTCAAAACCAAACCTATCAACCTTTGTCAGCATCCTACCAACTGAAGCCAAAATGGGAGTTTTAAAACAGTTCTCATTTTTTATAAATATTTTCCTAATAGTCATAGGTGTTTTTCCATTTGTATCCTTACAGACATAATTCATAGGCTATATATGCAAAACTTGCAATACCATAAGCATCCTTTCACTACTAATTCCTAAATATTATAAGAAATAAACAATTACAAACAACCCTAAACCTTTGTACAAGCATATTCAAGAATCTTGAATAACAAACAACTTTCTGCTTTGAGACAAGCTATAATTTTTTGTAAAATATACAAAGAAAGTTACGTTTCATATATTTCTCGCTCAATCAACGGGTAACAAAACATTTAACTACAAGTTTTGTTTCATTAAATATACGTTTTACCCTGCCACGGTTTGACCTTCACGCATACAAAAAAACAACCAAATCATAAGCTCAACACGAAAGAACATAGATTTACCATTTATTAGGAAAACACTACCCTATTGCCAAAGCCCTGCATGTAACCACTGTCAAGAACACAAAAACTTCCATTGCTTAAGCATGAAATATATTACAAAACAAACAATACATTTTGGGTTCCTGCAGGACACATTGCAAACAATAAGATTCTACATAACCCTCTTTATAAAATTGTTTCCAGGAAATACCTATTATCTGATAAGACTTGTTCATACTTGTGACCTCTGCCTATGCCTTCCTAAGCATCCACACATGAAAATCCACATATGCACTCTCCAAGCGTCGACATTTTCAACCCTTCAACCTTACTACAACTATCTCACAATACATTTCGTCTGTCGCCCCCGTCGTTCAAACAAACTATACAACAAAACCTTAAATTATCCTTCACTAATAATGACACAACTATACATTTCTCCAAAACTAATCTCCCCTGCCATTATCTAGTGCAGTTTTGATGACATCCTTTTAAACTTCAAACTACCGCGAAGCACACTCCACAGATCTCCTGCATCTGACCCCATTCTTCCCTTCGTCATTTCGGTATGGTCGACTCTTCCTCTGTTCTTTTCCATTTGTCCCTCTTCTACACTGTCCTCTGCGACCGCTCTCTCATCTACCATTTCTTCCTTGTTTCACACTCTGCACAGCCGCCACATATTTCTTCCCTATCTTTTCTATCGTTTAGGGTTTCTTAGACTTTGCACCATCGACCCACCATCCTACGGCTCAAATCACTCTGTGCTCGATGTCCTCTCCCGCTTCATCTCGATTGCCGACGCTTCTGACTTGTGTCATAGGCACCTCCCCCATTATAAACTTTAAAAAAAAAATACAAACAATATGATACCTATAATGTATAAAGAAAACAAAAATGAAAGTCAATTCACCCTCGTTCAAAGTGACGAAGATTCCTCTTCGTGTTCTCGATTGAGGGGGCGAGAACTAGAAGGTTGAATCGAGGATCCCTTTATTAATCTAAAAAATACAAATATATATAGATAAAGATATTGCTCGTGTAAATTGGATATCCGTCACATATATATTAAGACATAGTCCAAGTGGCCGACTCTGGCGAGGATGACGATTCACACTGCGCATAAGACGACAAATCTTTCAATGGAAGCGGTCAAGGAATGAATTCAATTCCAAATTGTCAACTGCAAAATTCAACCACATTCGGGATAAAAAGCAGCGAGGACTGGTTAATATGCTCTAAATAGTAAATTCTAACAAGGCAAGGGACTCATTTGTGTATTCCGCGTGTAAAACCACTAAGTAGGTACTCTTCATTGAAGTCAGCCCATTATATGTCAAATGGGAACAACTTAGGCTATTGCTGTTTCCCTATAAATCCTTCCCTTCATTCAATTCCATATTTCATTATAATACAGTGGAGTATTATTTGAAAACCTTCTAAAATGGCAACTTCCAACCCTGTACAGCATCCCACAAAATGGAGTGAGGGATTGCTTGGATTGGCGTTTCTGGTGCTTACATTAACATCATGCTCAGGTGGGTTTCGATTTACTGGTATTTTGTCATGAAAGTTGGGGTGGGCAGAATAGATTTGAATGAGAAGTAGAACGTTTTGGTTGATTAGAAAAAATTGTGGTTGCAGACTGTGGCTTACCATTTTTAGAAAAAATTGTTGAAATTGTATGTGATGTTTAGGCACAGCTGCTGGAGGAAGGAGGGCATTACAAGCCAGAAGACTTTCAAATAGCACGCAAAAGTATCTATCCGTGAACTTGGGAGGATGGCTCAACATTGAAGGATGGATAAAACCCTCGCTCTTCGATGCCATTCCAGACAAAGATTTGCTGGTATTCATATCGATTTTTCACTCTTAAATCAAATGCAGGCCGCTTTAATGCAACCGTTTACTTATGGTAGATTGCGTTCATTCAGGATGGAACGCGGATTCAGTTAAAATCGGTGAAACAGGGAACGTACATGGTTGCAGAAAATGGAGGCGGAGATGTTGTTGTCGTCAACAGGACCAATCCTTCAGGATGGGAGACATTCAGGGTCCGCATAAGCATAAGCCTTTTTTATAAATTTGTTTTGTTTTTAGAAAAATAAATCGCTACGATAGTATTTCTAGATGTAACGGTGTTTCCTTTTTTCAATTCTTGGCAGATATGGCGTGTGAAAGCTGGAATCTACCAGCTCAGAGTTTTCAATAAACAGTTTATAGGAGCCGCTAATGGAGGAGGTGGAATTGTGAATGCCGTCGCAACGAAACCCAGCGAGTGGGAAACATTTGAGATCATAAGAAACTCAGTAGATTCAAACCGCGTGCACATCAAAGTTTCAAATGGAATGTACATGCAGGTATGCCGTATTATTGGATATATAGATCTGGTATATATTCATTAAAAATGTGGGCTAATTCCGATTCTGATTCTGATTTGTTGTGGAATCGCCTCAGGCCCAAACAAAAGATGAGGTGACAGCAGATTTTGAAGGGGAACCAGGATGGGACGATGATAATGCTGCAACGTTCGAGATGAGTATAGTAGGACGGATGCAGGGAGAGTTCCAGATCTCCAACGGCTATGGACCCGACAAAGCTGCTCAAGTCTTGCAAGTAATTAATATGCTCTGCTTCTTCCACTATTTCAATAATACCCACCCTTACTAACTTCACATAAATAAGAACGACATTTTTGGGCTATGCTCTTCTTTGAGATATATTTTTTTATGTAAACAGATGGAAAAAACTTTGTTAAAATCATTTCCATATAAACCGTATAACTATGATGTTTTTCTTGTTAAAACTTATCTCCCAATAAAAATAATAGCCCAAGCCAGGGGCGGTATTACTGCCTTTTTTAGAGATCTATTTATTATTTTGATCAGAGATAATTTTTCCTACATTAGAAGAAAATATCTCTTAAATATCAATCTTGCAAATTAAGACTATCTAGGCTGATTCACTCAATTAGTTATTCTTTCACACCTTCCCCACATAGGTATATATAAGTATTCTTAACATGTACATTCTATATTTTAGAGAGTGAAAAATAACAAACACTTTTCAAGCCAATCATTCACATACATAGTGGCGGCCTGATATGACGGTGTATCGTCTTTATAGAATACATGCCATAATATATGTTAAATCAGTTGAAAAATCAAACAAAAATTTTAACTTAAAATACACCAGAATTAAAGTGTGTCAAAAAAAAACGCATCCATAAATTACGTAAGTCTATGGCCAAAAAAATCTAAATTATAAATTTAGCAAACAAACACTAATATATGAAGAAGAGATTATAGGTTTGTATAATTTAATGGATGTTCATGTACCTAGTCATAAAATCCCAGTTACTCCACCTCAACAATTTTGAGTGTTATGAAGAGCAGTACTCCAACTCCCCTTAAGTTAAGTAATGAAAAGTTTTAGGCCATGGTTCTACGGAGGAAGGCTTCATAAATATTTAACCGGTGTTGTGGAGAAAATTTATAGCAGTTTTAAAGTCCATGTTCTTTTATTACTTTCTTTAACAATATCCACTGAGATATTATAGGATCCCATTGGATTTATATGATTATTTGCAGGTAAATAAAAATTATAATTTCCTCTAAAATCACCAACAAATCATGGTGGGAATATATGTTATGTTCCAGTTGAACAAAAAATCAGCATAAACTGTAGGGGACACTACCAGCCCCCTCTTAAATTTATGGGGTAAAAAAAGTGGAGCTCCTATTTTTTAAGCCTAGATTCTATTAATTCTCATAGCTAGCTTTAAAAAAAAGCATGGGAGCTTCTGCTACAAGAAAGTAGGAGTTGAAGCTCCTCCATGGAACCATGCTCTTACTCATTGTTAGTAACACTCTTTAAATTGGTAATGGCGAATGATTAACTTTAATTTAAATAGTATTTTAGACTGAATAATTTGTTTTTGTGTTTGTTTTGAAGGAACACAGAAACAGTTACATAACAGAGGATGATTTCGTGTTCCTCTCCAAACACAGCATAAACACGGTGAGAATTCCAGTGGGATGGTGGATTGCTAGTGATCCAGATCCACCTGCTCCTTTCGTTGGAGGATCCCTCAAGGCACTTGACACCGCCTTCCAGTGGGCTATGTAAGTAAATTTCTCCAAAATCTAGTGCAAATTACGAGAAGTTCATATAAGTTGTATGTATATTGAATGATTAACAATATTGATGAATGATTACAGGAATCACGGCATCAAAGTGATAATCGATCTCCACGCTGCTCCTGGCTCACAGAATGGAGATGAGCACAGCGGAAGCAGAGACGGGTTTATAGAATGGACCGACTCAGACAACATCGAAACATCGCTATCCGCCATTGATTTTCTGGCTGCCAGATATGCCGCTCATCCCTCCCTGCTGGGCATTGAGCTGCTCAACGAACCACGGGCCCCTGGAGTGGATCTCAACAGCTTGAGCACATATTACACGAGAGGGTACAACATTGTTCGAAAGCATACCGCGAGTGCGTATGTGATTATGAGCAACAGGATCGGCCCCGCAGAGCCCACAGAGCTCTTTCAGATCAACAATGGTCTAAACAAGACAGTAGTGGATGTACATTACTACAACCTCTTCGACGATGCCACCTTCAAAAATATGACCGTTCAGCAAAACATCGACTACATCAGAAACCAGAGAGCTACCACTCTGCAGACCCTCCTTACTTCCAATGGCCCTCTCATCCTCGTTGGTAAAATTCTTTAAACTCAATGCTATTAAATCTTTATTTTTTCATCCAATATGACTGATTGATTTTTAATTTTCCAGGGGAATGGGTGGCGGAATGGATGGTGGAAAATGGAAGTCAGGCGGATTATCAAAGATTTGCAGATGCACAGTTAGAGGTATATGGAAATGCCTCTTTTGGATGGGCATATTGGACTCTGAGAAACGTGAATGAACACTGGAGCTTTGAATGGATGGTGAACAATCAATACATTCAATTGTGAACAATCTCTTACATTGTCAAAAACTAATAATGAGGGGATTCAAATGTAGACATTATTTTCGAATATAGTCCCAACGTCGCCATGTATATCCTGCAGACTTATTTGACGTTATGGCAGTCTAAGGTTGAAAAGGACCCAGTCCATCCTCGAATGGGCAGTGTCATTATTAATCTTACACTTCTATATTTCTAAAAATCATTGTCTTGTGTAGTGAGCATAAATAGTTATAAAATTAGCATGTGATCCATTCGATGTGAACACAGATATATGTTATTTGATTTAGAGGGATAGTTATTATTTTTGTAGTTGATGTTGATAAGGGGTGTGATTGATTTTGTAAGTATAGAAATATAGATGGGCAATATAGATGGGCCACTTAATTTTAAGGTTATTTATACATTTCAAACTTGTTACAAATTCGCAAATGAATACATTTGATACCGTTTTCGATAGTTGATTAATTTTATAGTTGATGTTGTATGTATTTAATTTGGGTTTATTGTGTTAGTTATGCATTGGTTGTTCGGTTGGTGTTTTGTTGAAAAAACCTTTATTGTACAGTTGATAATGTGTGTGATTGATAGTGGTGGTGTAGGAATATAAATAAAACATTAAATTGAAATGTTGTATGTGTACATGTAATTCTGTTACAAATTCGTACATTTAAAGTTGCAAATCATATTTCACAACATCAAATACATGAAGATCTACGTGTGCATAATAAGACATGTATACATTTGCAGTATTTATATCATGAATGGTAGCCTTTAGTGGGCAATTTTAGTTTCAATAAACATGATTACATTTGATAGCCCGTGAATGGCAGTGCCGCTTTGAATACAAGAAGTTTTGAGTATAGTAGTAGTGGAGGTGTTATCAAAGCAGAGGGTAGTATTTACAATGGGTTGAGTGATAGAAGATTTGATTACATGTACCAAAGTCTACTGCTCCAAGTTCCTTCTGCAATATTTCTTCGCGAAATATTGTGAATTTGTGATGCATGTATGTTGATACTCAATGAGGGTTAGAGACAATGTTAAGTGTTCTCCAATGTTGTGCGACTTGAGGATCAGTTGGGCATTCACCAGACATAATATTGTGGAGATCTGGCCATTTAGTGTCTGCAACACTTAGAGTGAAGACTAAGGTTGGCGTACTCAATTGTTCCACCATATCGAAAAGCTCGCTTCTACTTTTTGCCCAAAATGAATGTGTCCCTTGAAAGCTCGATCCAAAGCGCATTAAGTTGACTACGAGGTTGTCTTTGGGGCATTCCAGTAATTGTCTTTGTAGATCTCTAATTGTCAAAGGGATTCCAGATTCAAGGTTTTGTTTCATAAAAACTGTTGTTGTGGACTAGCTCCTGTGCCACATTATGAGGTTTAGAAGGAAGTAACGAAATCTTGGGTGGGAACCAAAGCGCTCGTCATGATATCACATCAAATGAAGAGCATATTCATGCATTGGAACTTCTTTAATGCGGGTTGTTGCCACATTGTTTTTCTTGTCAAAAACAAAGTTGGGAAAGCCATTGAGAACATGCCCTCTGTATTGTATTCATTTATTGGCGAGAGCCCGAGTTATGGCCATGGCATGGTAAATGGAGTGTTACCATCGTGGTTGAGCAAGAACTGTCCGATTTCCTCTTCTTATGTTCCTGTATTGTGAGGTGTTGGCACAAAAGACCATGATTGTTCATACATTTCATCAATATTAGTGGGAACATCCAAACCATGAGCTGTGAAGGTGGTTTACATTTGGGGCAGTTCCATTGTGGATGTGTTAAGAGAGGAGGAAACATTTGACAACTCGGATGGTAGAGAGGAAAGGGCATCATTGTCAATTAAGACATCTTTATAATAGGGATCGTGTTGGATTTTATATTGCAAGGCTGCCCACACACGAGATCTACTGATGTAGAAATCATAATTTTTTAAATTATATCCTTCCCTTTGTATGAGAACTATGTCCAAATCTCCAAGGCAATGGGGTAGGGTCTTTGTTATTGAAGTAATGTTTTGTGGGAAACTTATGGTGTGTCATGAGTATTTGTATTGTCTGCCACATACTTGGGTGACTTGCAGGAATGGATTAACTTGTGCAATAAGCATCTCCTTGATTTTGGTTAAAGACACAAGAACAGTGGGCTGCTTTTCAGGGTCCATGTTGTTCCATCAAGAGAAGTGATGGCCTTGTTTTTCAAATTTGCATATGTTATAGGAGGGAAAGCCTTCAAAGGAAAGTGTTTTAATTCCAGGATAATTTTCCAAACAAATTGAGAAAGTTTGGTTGTTCACCAACAAATCTATTCTTTTGCGTACCTGACGTTGGGCTTCAATAGTCAGCGACGAGGGTGGGAATATGGGAAATCTTTGTGTATTAGAAGGGGTGGGGGTTCTGTTTCAGTCGTTTGTGGATTGCAAGGTGGAAAGCAGTCAAAACAAGAGGAGAACCCAGTTGTATATGTGCAATGAACTGAAGAAAGGTGGGTACTTGAGATAGTTTCATATTTTGTCCCAGATATTTGGGGAAAAGTGGCAGTAGTTAGCGAAGATGGATTCACACGGAAGGAATTGGTATGCTCGTGAAAGTTTGTTTCCATGGAAATTACATGTGGAATGTTGGTTGGTAATTCTTCAATAGTTGTATTTGATGCCAAGATTGAATGTCAGGGAATCGTAGGTTGTTGGTCGATGTAATTTGAAAGATATTAGAGATTTTCATTGTTCTATGCTCTAATTTATGACGTCATTGCTCAGCAGTTATGTGTACTTTATTTTTGTGTAGTTCTCTCTTTGTTGGGCTTGTTTTACAAGAGTCGACCTGATTGCGAAGTCATAGGCTTATGGAGTACCACCTGTTGAAAAAAATCGTGCAGGTTTAGCAAGGAACGATACATTGTTTGATTACATATTGTTGGTCGTCAAATAGGACTTTTAAGAAGAGCAACAGTCAGGGGACAAGAAGTCCCTCCTCTTTAATGGGAGAGGTTCCCTTATTCAGAAACGAACTTATTTACAAATATACAAAACATGATTTTATGGTTGAACTTGGATATTACGAAAGTGTTTTCCACAAGGATCATCAGTTACAAAAGGACTGAGGAAAGGGGATACGAGGATGAGCAGAAGAGCAACATGCAGAATTATAGATAGCAGAATAATTCTTTATGTATGCGAAGTTGCAGTGAATTTAAAACAAGATCGTTTGCATTGGATGAACAAGATGAGATTATCAGACACAAAGTTCTGTAAATAACCTTCTTCAGATTCATCAATCAAGGACACAAAGTTCCTTCTTGGTTTTACAAGATCACTATACTCGCAATATTTGAAAATATGCAATCAGTGAGACTAACGAACTAGAAACAAATGATCTTCACGAAATTAAATGAAAACACAGAGATAACAGAGATTAGATAGACAATGAATGGAAAGCCCTTTTGTATTGATTTCTTTATGATCTATTTACACTTTCAGAAAATATGCCAAGTTCTTCCTCCTTTAAAATGGCAAAAGAATGCCATTATATAGCTTACAATTCAGTTACTCTTCGTAACCGTTTCTTTTAACTAAAGAATAGTTAAGGACCGCCAAATCGCAGTACCTCAACCTATTACAAAGAAAACTGAAAAAGAAAGGGAAGAAGAGAAACGTATGGGGAAGAAGACAGGTGGCCGGTCACTGAGAGGGACCCACTCAACTTCAGAATCCACTGCCTGAATTTCTTTAACGCCTCAGCTATGTCTTTACCACGAGGGACACACCAGAATTTTTCATCTTGAAGATGACCATGAATGTCCTTGAAAACTGATATAACCAGGTCTTGAAAGATTCGATCTTTATACCAGCTGTCCTTGCAACTTGAAATTCGGATATAGTATCAGAGCCGCAACTTGAAATTCATATTTAGCATATTCGGGTAGAGCGGGAAAAACTAAGTATGAATTGCATTAGGTTCACTTGGGACATGTGAGACGCGAATGCGCGAAACACGCGGCTCGGCCGATTCGGGTGAAACAGGGAGAAAATGCATTTTGGGACATTTGGGACGAAAACGCGCGAAGTACGCGGTTCGGGCGAATCGGTGAAAATGGAACGACTTGCACTTTTTGATTTGGGACAAAGAGCTCTGAAGTACGCGACTCGGCCGGTTCGGGCGAAAATGGAACAGCTCGCCACGGAAAGTTTGGGGACACTTGGGACAAAAAGTTCCGAAGTACGCGGTTTCGGGTGTTTCAGCCGATCGAGGGAACAGAGCAATTTGGAACTCGGGACAGTTGGGACAAAAGAAGGACGTGATTCGGGCGAATCGGCCGAAAATGGAACAACTTGCACAATTCTATTTGGGACACTTGGGACAAAATTGCGCGAAGGATGCGGTTCGGGCGAATCAGCCGATCGAAGGAACATGTCTGAGTGCACTTTCGGGGAACAGAGTTTTGGGACACTTGGGACAAAAACTTCCGACGGGCCCGAAAATGGGACAACTTCGGGGATTTCAGCCGATCGGAGAACAGAAGACCCGTTTGAACTTGGGACAGTTGGGACAAAAAGTGTCCGACAGGCCCGAAATACTTACAAAATGACCCAAAACATAGATTTTTTCGACTTCACGGCCTTTTTCACACCACCAGCTCGACAGAAAAGACACTTAAACTCAAAATTTTGAAATTTTTACTTTTATCAGAGCGGGGGAATTTTGAGTGGACAACAGCTGGCTCCTTCTGGGGATGACTTGGCATAAATTCAAGGAATGAGACAAGGCAAGAACTTAGACAAACTCGGTGAAGCAGACCAGTGCCTTATCCATTGGGCAACGGAGTCAAAAACAGACCAATACAGAGGGCAACACACCAAAACAACAGAAGGGAAACACACCAAAAGCAGAGAAGCAAAAACACTGTACAAAATATACAAAGGACTCCCTAGTCACCTAGGACTTGAACAACTTGAGATACTACCCACTATAAGGAAGTGGGAGGGGAGAACCATCCATGTAATCAAGATAGAAAGAATTCTTACCAGCAAAGTGCCTGATCTTGAAAGGCCCGAGCCAAAGGGAATCAAACTTTCCATGGCTGCCACGAGGTTCATGTCTTTTATCCCATAGCAACACAGTGTCTCCAACTTGGAAATCTCTGAACCTAGCTTTCTTGTCAAACAGGGCCTTTACCTTTTGCTGGTGAACAGATATCCTATCAGCAACCATCAATCTATCCTCATTCAGTTTGTGCAGGTACATAATTCTCTTATCCAGAGCATCGCTGAAACTAGTATCCTCAATGGCCTTCATTAGGTGCAAGGCTGGCAGTTCCACTGTCACTGGCAATTGAGCTTCTACTCCATACACCACTTGAAAAGGAGACATTCCAATAGCTCTCTTTGGTGTAATCATGTCTGCCCAAAGAGCATCATAGAGCTTCTTGTGCCAGTTTCGTTGAGACTCATTGACCAACTTCCTTATGATAGTCACCAGGTTTTTGTTTGTGGATTCTGCTTGCCCATTTCCCTGGGGGTAATAATCTGAAGAATGAGCCAGAGAGATGCCATACCCATAGCAGAAGTCCATTATCTCAGTTGAGGAGAAGTTTGAAGCATTATCTGTTACAATCTTGTTAGGTACACCATACCTAACCAAGATGTTCTCTTTGATGAAGCTGCATACCACTTCAGAAGTAGTGCTCTTGACTGGAATAGCTTCCACCCATTTGGTGAAGTAGTCAGTGGCAGTTAGCACATGAGTGTGACTAGCACTAGAAGCAGGATTAAGTGTACCAATGAAGTCCAAACCCCACTGTTGAAATGGTTCCTCAATCACAACTGGCTTGAGAGGCAAAGACGCCAATTTAGGTCTTCCTACAAAAGTCTGACAAGCCTCACATTTATCCACCCACTTGGATGCATCTCTGAACAAGGAAGGCCAGTAGTATCCTCCACAGAGTATCTTATGAGCTGTAACCGTTGATGAATAGTTCCCTCCACATGCCTGATCATGAAAAGCTGAGAGCAACTTTCTCTGCTGTTCCTTGTCCACACACTTCAAAAATCTCCCATCTAAGCCACGCTTGAACAAAGCATTTTCCCACAATACATATTGCGCTGACCTCAATTTAACAGTCCTCTTTTCCTTGGCAGTTAAATGAGAGGGGCATTCCCCATAGGTGAGAAAATGGGCGATGTCAGCATACCATTCATCGACTGAGCTAAGGAACAGAACAGTAGGAATGTCAGCTTTCTCCTCCAGCAACTCATGTTTGGCTCCTTCAGCAATGAGCTCACAAAGACCTTTTCCACGAACCAGCTTGGTCGGTTTGATATCAATGTCATACTCTTGGACCTTAGCCAACCCAGTTCCCTCTCTTGGATCCAAATTCTTGCTGTGTGAGAATTGACTTGACAGTTGTATCTGGAACCAGCACCATGGAATGAGAGTTGAGGATGTAAAAGCGAAATTGCTTGACAGCTTTGACCACTGCAAAAGCATGCTTCTCCATCATGGTGTATTTCAACTCATGATCCTTTCAGAATATAGCTCATGAACGCGATTGGTAGCTCATGCTCATTAGAGTCTTCTTGAGTTAAGACAGCAGCCAGGGTATTATCTGTAGCATAGCAATAGATGATGAAATCCTTGCTGAAATCAGGACAGGCCAAAACTGGAGTTTTAGCGATAGCTCTCTTGATACCTTCAAAGGATTCCTTTCCTTCAGAAGACCAACCAAATGTTTGCTTCCCTTTCATCATTTGGGAAATATTCAAAGTTAACTCTGCAAAATCAGGGATGAACCTTCTCAAAAAATTGATCTTACCGAAGAAGGAGTGCACGCCCTTTTTACTGGTTGGGAGAGGAATTTGCTGGATGGCTTGAACTCGTTCAGGATCAATCTTAATACCATCCTTGGAAAGGATGTGCCCTAATAGTTTTCCCTCTGTAACACAAAAGACAGATTTTTTAGGATTCAAAGAAATCCCATGCTCTCGGCATCTTAGCAGAACTGTTTCCAGATGATCAAAATGATCTGCTCTTGTCTTGGAGAACACTGTCAGGTCATCAAGGTATATGACAATACACTTCCCTTTCAAGCTTCCAAAAGCCAGATCCATAGCTCTCTGGAAAGTGGCACCAGCATTAATAAGCCCAAAAGGCATTCTCTTGTAGGCAAAGGTACCCCAAGGAGTGGTGAAGGCTGTCTTGTGTTGATCTGCAGTATCGACCTCTACCTGATTGTATCCCAGAGAATCCATCAAGCATAGATAACATTTCAGATCCTGTTACTGCTTGCAAAATCTTGATCCATCATAGGCAAAGGGTAATTATCTTTCAGAGAAGCCTGATTCAGGTTCCTGAAATCAACACAGATGCGGATCTCACCATTTTTCTTCCTAACAGGCACAATATTTGCAATCCATGTTGAATGGTGAATGGGAAAGATGATTTTAGCCTTCAACAATTTCTGAATCTCCTGAAAGATGGTGTCAGCTATTTTGGGGTTGTATTGCCTCTGTTTCTGCTTGAAAGGCTTAATTCCAGGTTTGAGAGGAATCGAATGCTGCATATCTTTTGGCTTGAAGGCTTTCAGATCCTCATAAGAATATGCAAGAACATCCTTATACCTTCTTAGAAGATCAATTGCTTTTCTCCTCTCATCTGCTGTGCAACATTTTCCAATATTCACGAGCTTGGGGTCAGTAGAACTCCCAATATCAATCTTATCATACTCAGCTGATTGCTGAGGTCCAGTAGAAGCTTTAGATTTCACATACCTGTCATGTTTATCAAACAATTCCTCCAAACTCACCAAACCTTTAGGAATCTTATTTCCTTTGAGTTTAATGCACCCTTCCTGATCTGTTTCTTCTCCTTGGGTGACAGCTTGGTCAAAGGACACACTTTCACGAGGCAGGTTGTCACTTCCCTCAAAATACAGTTGTTCGAAATTACCCTTGAGTTCCAGGAAGGAAAGCAAATGCTGATCATCATTGAAAACTTGCCAGTTATTGGTATTGTCAGGTACACTAGGCCGATGGACCATTTCAATAGTGAACTTATCCTGAGAGAATTCAGGATGGGGAATCAGTAGTGACCCTGAGACAGCTAGTGAATCAGCCCTGCTGTTCTTTTCCCTAGGTATTGCCTCAATAGAGAAAGCATCAAGGAATTCAATGGAATCCCAAACCTGATTCCGGTAATGCTTCAGCCTCCCATTTTTTACCTGAAAGAGGTTTCTGACCTGCTTTACAATCATCTCTGCATCACCACGAGCCAGAAGATTCTTCACACCTTGTTCTTTGGCCACTTGCAGTCCAAAGAATGAGAGCCTCATACTCTGCTGTGTTATTAGTGTTTTCGAACTGCAACTTAAATGAAAAAGGATGAAGGACACCTTCCGGTGACACCAGTAGGAACACCAGCTCCAGAACCAGCTGAGGAACAACTTCCATCAAACTCTAAAATCCAAACCCCCGTTAGGATCTCTAGGAGACACTTTGGGGCGTTGGATTTCATCAGGGGACATAATCATGTAATTGCCATGACCCATATCCTCATAGAGTATTTGTGCTTTAGGATCATCCGTTTTCTGCACAATATACTCAGACTGCTTTCTCAGGTAGCAACTTCTTCATTTGTCCATTAACAGGTACAAGGGCATGTGACCAATCCATTTGAATTTCTCCACCCACATCTTTACAGAAGTTCCTACTGTAGCAACATCCCGTATGAAGGAGGGATATCTGCTACTAAGATGGTAGTTAAAACTTTCTTCTCAGGTAGAGGCAGCAAAAGCCACTTGTGCATCTTTAATCCTTCCAACCAAAGGCACTTCCTTACTCTCCATGGAGTAGCAAGATCCATAAGTATGAGTGAGGGTGAATCCCAAAGCATGAGCTACTTTAGCAGGCATCACATTATCTGAAGCTCCGGAATCTATGACACAATTACTGAGCCTATGGCCAGCTATAAGAAGTGTTACATAAAATGGTTTAATTTTGTCACCAGGTGAGGTGACAGCAGCTACCAAACTAGGCTGTGGTGCAGAAGGAGGAGTAGGTAGAAGGCCTTTAGAAGTGGTCTTGGAATGGGGAATTAACGAATTGAATCATCTTGGCAAAAGCTTTGGGATGGGTTTGATAGTACTCAGCTTCTGAAATTTGAACCTTAGTCTTTTTTAGGTGATCGATAATATCAAAGGATCCAGAGGTGGACAGGCCATCATCACTTGAAATTCTAGGCTTATCAATTTTAGGAGGAAAAGAAGAAGCAACTTTGCTAGTAGGATTTACAGGACTCACCTTTGGTGCAGACGAAGTAGGGATAGGAGATCCTCTTTTTGCAATTACAGGGATAGTTTCCGGCTGCTCCTTAGATTTCTTGGGGGGCTGCATCACTTTCAACCTCTGATTTTTCTGCTCTCGAGTCATGACAGCAAATGATTCGCTGTTCATGTCCTACTACCACTTCATCATAATCATCTCCATCATCAATGACCTCGGTGGTAAAGAAATTAACCCGAGATCCCTCAAGTTCTTCCGCCTCAACATCAAATTCCTCCACAAACTCCTCGCAAGATTCATTATCCTCCATCATCATCTAGCTCTTCAACTTCGCAGGTCGCATTGACAGGAACCTTAACAGGAGGTCCTTCAAGTGCTAGTCTTGTTTGAGGAGCAAGAAAATGATTTATGGGCTGAAAATTTCTCCTTGGAACATCTGCATACGGGGCATGCTGAGCCAATTGTTTCTTTATAGCGACAAGATCATTTGCAAGCTTCTGGACTAATGGATCAGTATTAGGTCTAGGGGTGGAAGAGGAAGAAGAAGCAGACTTAGATTTGGGAGGGTCTCTTCTTAACTTCCCTGACATGATCAAGTCATCCCCCCCCCCCCTCCCCCGACACTAACAGCCAGTTATTGATCCAGAGCTAACATTCCGAGATTAGCCCTTCTTAGTGCATAACTAACTTTAGGTGATTGGGCATTTAAAAAGAAACATTTTTGAATTTGATCAACCAGTCGAGTGTTTGTTGGAATTTTATTTATCAACCTGTTGAATCGAGCCACAAATTATCTCATGGGCTCTGATGAATCTTTCTTTATCTGAGAAATTTGGGCAAGCAAGGCATGCACATCTTCTACCGGCTTGAAACGGTTTTCAAACTAAGTTCTCATTGTGTCCCAGTCAGTTATAGCACCGGCCGGAAGGTGATAGAACCAATCAGCAGCATTATCTTGTAATGTCTCAACGAACAGCCTTACGGAGACGTCCTCATATTCGACTCCCAGAACTCCACATGCAACAATGAAGGCTGCGATGTGTTCGTCGGGATGCACTTTTCCATCGCCTTTGAATTTGGGGAAGTTCTTCCGGTTACCTCTGGGTAACTCATGCAAAGGCTGAGTAAGGGCCAGGGGCCCGACACGATGACCCCATGGCAATGGTGCTGCCATTCTTGGAAAATATGGCTTGGAGAGGAACTGTAACACTGGGCAAGGATCAAAGCTCGTAGATTGGGACTAGCAGGCTCTGAAGGAATACCACCCATAGGAATTCTATCTTGAACAGGTGGAGTGCTTGTCGAATGAGTCCTTCTATCTCTTGTTGAAGTTGAAAGGAAAGGAAAACCTTGTCGCTCTAGAAGCTGAAACTGAGAATATTCAAAACCAAGGGCCCTTCTCCCTCGAGTAAAATGCGGAGTCGCTAGATCAAAAGATGATCGAAAAATTACAGAACTGGAATATGATTCTCCCCAGCGGAGTCGCCAAAAACTGTTGGTCGTCAAATAGGACTTTTAAGAAGAGCAACAGTCAGGGGACAAGAAGTCCCTCCTCTTTAATGGGAGAGGTTCCCTTATTCAGAAACGAACTTATTTACAAATATACAAAACATGATTTTATGGTTGAACTTGGATATTACGAAAGTGTTTTCCACAAGGATCATCAGTTACAAAAGGACTGAGGAAAGGGAATACGAGGGTGAGCAGAAGAGCAACATGCAGAATTATAGATAGCAGAATAATCCTTTATGTATGCGAAGTTGCAGTGAATTTAAAACAAGATCGTTTGCATTGGATGAACAAGATGAGATTACCAGACACAAAGTTCTGTAATAACCTTCTTCAGATTCATTAATCAAGGACACAAAGTTCCTTCTTGGTTGTACAAGATCACTATACTCGTAATATTTGAAAATATGCAATCAGTGAGACTAACGAACTAGAAACAAATGATCTTCATGAAATTAAATGAAAACACGGAGATAACAAAGATTAGATAGACAATGAATGGAAAGCCCTTTTGTATTGATTTCTCTCTGATCTATTTACACTTCCAGAAAATATGCCAAGTTCTTCCTCCCTTTAAAATGGCGAAAAGAATGCCATTATATAGCTTACAATTCAGTTACTCTTCGTAACTGTTTCTTTTAACTAAAGAATAGTTAAGGACCGCCAAATCGCAGTACCTCAACCTATTACAAAGAAAACTGAAAAAGAAAGGGAAGAAGAGAAACGTATGGGGAAGAAGACAGGTGGCCGGTCACTGAGAGGGACCCATCAACTTTAGAAACCGCTGCTTGAATTTCTTCCACGTCTCAGCTATGTCTTTGCCACGAGGGACACACCAGAATTTTCATCTTGAAGATGACAATGAATATCTTTGAAAACTGATATAACCAGCGTCTTGAAAGCTTCGTCTTTCTGCCAGCTGTCCTTGGAATTTGATCTTCAGATTAATAGTATCAGAGCCGCAACTTAAATTCATATTTAGCATATTCGGGTAGAGCGGGAAAAACTAAGTATGAATTGCATTAGGTTCACTTGGGACACGTGAGACGCGAATGCGCGAAACACGCGGCTCGGCCGATTCGGGTGAAACAGGGAGAAAATGCATTTTGGGACATTTGGGACGAAAACGCGCGAAGTACGCGGTTCGGGCGAATCGGCCGAAAATGGAACGACTTGCACTTTTTGATTTGGGACAAAGAGCTCTGAAGTACGCGACTCGGCCGGTTCGGGTGAAAATGGAACAGCTCGCACGGAAAGTTTGGGACACTTGGGACAAAAAGTTCCGAAGTACGTGGTTCGGGTGTTTCGGCCGATCGGGGAACAGGGAGCAATTTGGAACTCGGGACAGTTGGGACAAAATTGCGCGAAGGACACGATTCGGGTGAATAGACTGAAAATGCAACAACTTGCACAATTCTATTTGGGACACTTGGGACAAAATTGCGTGAAGGATGCGGTTCGAGCGAATCGGCCGATCGGGGAACAGAGTGCACTTTGAGTTTTGGGACACTTGGGACAAAAACTTCCGACGGGCCCGAAAATGGGACAACTTCGGGGATTTCGACCGATCGGAGAACAAAAGACCCGTTTGAACTTGGGACAGTTGGGACAAAAAGTTCCGACAGGCCCGAAATACTTACAAAATGACCCAAAACACATATTTTCTCAATTTCACGGCCTTTTTCACACCACCAGCTCGACAGAAAAGACACTTAAACTCAAAATTTTGAAATTTTTACTTTTATCAGAGTGGGGAATTTTGAGTGGACAACACATACAAATGTAGAAATAATTCAAAATATAAAACTATATACAACTGTAATGCATGTGGAGTTACAATAGGAAATACGCATAACAGGTAACAATTTGAGTATCAAAAAACTACATTTTTTCTTAAAGAAAAGAATATTATATATATAGAAACATACAGTGCATTCACATAGTACACAAGGATGTAAATACGTACGTAACAAAAGTGCAAGTAATTTTTATTTATTTTCTTAAAAGTACTTACAATCCACATAGTAGTAGGTGACAATAGTATGTCAGTGTCTAAGGGAATACAACAATTTTCTTTTGAAGCAGGGAAAAAAGTGAAACATAAATATGAAATAAGAAACATAACAGTGATAGTTCAAAGTATAGAATGAGATGGGTGAAGGTGTAAATTTTGAAGGAACAGGTGGGTTAGAATTATTTGCATAAAGGTTACAGAGGAGTTGCACTGTTTGTTGTTTTCTTTGAATTGAGGATGACACATTTCAATTTGTAGTTTCCGCAGTATGTCTCTTTTTTCAATGAAAGTGTGAAGTAGTATTCGTTGTCGATGACAATACTTATAATTTCACTAGTCACATCTTTGTCTATAGACAATATACGGAGATCACTAGTTGCAACACCCATGATTAACTCAGTTGTCTCATCAAAAGCAGTAACTAATTGAATTTATCATGTTAGGTCCTTTAGATTGATCCTGAATGCATATCTATAATCATAGTTTTGAACTTGTGCGTTGCAACTCGAACAGAACCATGAACCATTACCATTCTCTCTCACTTTTTTCCTGCATTGTTTGTCACCTTTTTGAAGAGGACATGCCTTGTAAAACAGTTGTCCATGTTGATATTTGTGATTTTTGAAGTAACCATGGCCCATTCATTTCTCTCAGTGTTCCCCATATGTAGTACCTATGAAATCATTGTTACAGAGGTCAAGCTTTTTAGAGGGCCTAGAAATTGGCTTATGACAGAGGGTGTCAGAAGGGAGTAGTCATCATAAACTACCCAACCATGAAGTGTATTGGTTTTTGAAATTAGAGGGTTGACGTAACATTTGGTACTTAAAACAGTGTCGACTGAGCTCCCATTCAAACTGGAGATGCAAGTAGCTTTCAAGACAAGGACCGGAAGAGGCAGAATAGAAAGCATGTCTTCAAGTTCTTTGCTTATCTCATCTAAGTGTTTTCCCCACAATGTGACACTTAAAAGGAATCCCGACATGTCCTTTAATTGCAAAGTTATTCTCTTTACCTCAAAATTTTCATGCCTATGAATCGTTGAGCATGGTGACATTATAAGAACAATTCCAATCAAATCAATTGTAGAACCTTCTACGCTTGCAGGTATGTCCTTGATTTTGGTGAAGTAAAAGTGATGGGAAGGCATTGTCTATTTTTTTGCACAATATATTTCGATGTATAAATAATGTGTCTATTTCTTTATAAGGATGAATATGGGGGTTTTGAAAGAACACGCATCCTTTTACAAACAGGTCCTTAAGGTAGAATATGACATTGAAGCATAGAAGAGAGAAATCTCGTAGGCAGTAAAAGACAAAAAGCCACATAGCCACGACCCAAATAGAGCAAATTTAAATTTTGTGAACAGTTTTGAGGATAGTTGTTGCTTTCATAGTAGCAGCATCTTAGAGTTTCCTTGTTCCTCGAGTTCTCCTTTCACAAATCTATATTTGTTCTTTTGTTCTCCAAAATCTGTTTAGTTCTCCTACTATTGCATTACCATATTTTTTCGCAAATAGGTCACTATAATCCAACACCAACACATTGAATGCCAACTCATTCTTAACATGAATATCTTCTAAAATATTGTCATTGACAATGTCAACGATGTCGTCACCATTGAATTTTGCTGAGTATGTGCAGCGGAGGACTATTTGCAGACAACATTAAGGCTAACAAAATAATATAAATTTTATAAAATTCATCTGCTCTTTTATTCCTACGCACCACCATGACCATAAATCGATTCCGATATTCACTTTTTTATTGGGCAAATTGAGCCACCATCCATACCACTAGGCTTCTTTTTCAAGACACAAAAAAACAAGTTCTTGGCAGGTGTTATGGGTTTTTAAAAATTCTGCAAATCTTCCTCTCATGTTATTACATATTAATCTATGTCGTTTCTATGTCAATATGTGCTCCATTCCGTCCTCTTTCACTGCTTTAAATTATCTACGAAATTATTTATTTGATAAACAAAACTACCTTCTACAAAATATTGAATAGCAAACTTGCTTCCGTTTAATTATTTACAAAATCCCTACATGGTTATAAGCCCTAATCAGCTATGAAAAATTTTACATTAATAGAATTTCATAATTTTGGAGGGACTAAAGATGAGAATGCATACCAATTTTTGGCACATAGAGGAAATCAAAACATTTCTATAAATCAAGCACATAATTTTTGACACTTGCCCTGGTGAGATTTTTCTATTGATGAATAAGCTCACACATTGACAAAGAGAATAGAAAGGAAAATGTTAAAAATATAAACTCAAATATTGTCTACTTATAGTGATATATAACTGAAAAATCCAACTGCTAATTTCATTGGAGCATGAATTTAAGAGGGCACGCGTATGATTTTACATTTCTTTACATTAAATGGCTAATCAATGGCTGACAACAATTACATGCTCCAAAAGAAGCACATATTTCGAATGGCGCATGTACTTTTAAATGGAAAATTTTACATAGCTCGAATTAATGGCTAATTAATGTTGAGGCAACTGCAACATTAATTAGCATTTTACCTAACAAAATGGTTATCATTAATACTGCAGTTGGTATTGTAAAGAATTAATGTAATAATTCAATATATTATAATTTTTGTACCGTAAATAAAATCCCTTATATAAGTCAACTAAAATAAAGCCCTTAATTCTTGTGCTTGCACTTCAACGTGTGACTCTTGATGCCCATTTATACGTTTTTGTTGATTGTAGTCGTATATACTTGCAAATATTTGTAATAAACGTCACACGTAAATTGCATATTTAATATTTAATCGTCAATTATTAATATAGATTTATATAAAAATTATAAAAAAAATACATCAATATATATGAAAAATAATGAAATTTATACATAATAAATGGTATAAATAAACATTGTTTTGTATTTTGAAGGGTAGTGTTGAAAAATTACCGTTACCCAAAAGTTGTTGAACAGGTGAGTTACCGCACTTAGTTGTGTGTATCAAGACTCGCACTTAGTGACGTGAATCAAGACTCACACTTAGAAGTGTGAGTTGAGACTGGCACTTAAAAGTGCGAGTCGATACTCACACTTAGAAGTGCAGCTAAGACTCGCACTTAAAGTGTGAATCAAGAGATGTGCAACTTGAGGCTCGCACTTAGACATGTGACCAATCGCACTTGTAAGTGCGATCACTCACACTTATACACTACTTACAACATTTATAAATGAAAATTCCATATTTTTTTAACTATGCTTAATATATACGAATAAATTTTTTATATAAATATTGATGGTCACCTTTTAAAAATGTGAGTCACACGTGCCAGTTCTATAAAATATTTGAAAGTATGTTACATCTAAAATCATTAAAAACTTCTAAACAACCCTCAAATTTAACACCATTCAAGGATGTTCAAGGAAGGGATTTTCAATGTCAACGTTTATTGATTTGAATTTAAGGTATGTGTGAATAGCCGTATATGTATGATGATATTAAGATTGATATGTGGCATAAATGACAACAATCACTTACGCACTATCTTGAAGTTAGCGGTCGCTTGGCTTATGTAAGTTAGCAGTCGGTTAGCTTATGTAAGTTTACAACCACTTGGGTTATGTAAGTTAACAACTTCTTGGCTTATGTAAGTTAGCAACCACTAGGCTTATGTAAGTGGGCGGTCGTCAGGCTTATGTGGAGGAATCAAATAATAACAAAATACAAATCTTAAAATAGCAAAATTGAAATCCAAAAATCAAGATTTAGTTTAATTAGAGTCTAATAGTGGTGAAAGTGGAATCCAATAATAGCGTTATTGGAATCCATTAATAGTGAAATTGGAGTCCAATAATAGGTAAATTGGAATCTAATAATAGTGAAATTGGAATCCAATAATAGAGAAATTGGAACTCAAATAAGTCCAATAATGACAATATTGGAATCCAATATTGCTACTAATGGAATCCAATATTGTTACTAATGAAATCCAGTATAGCCAAAAATGGAATCCAATATACTCAAAAATGGAGATGGATTTCTTCCAATACTTGTAATACTGGATTCCTGATTCATTGGAATATGTCAAGATTTAGTGAAATAAGTGTTAGGATCAAGCATGCTTACAAAATAAATCCCCCACCACTTTGATGCCTTTTCTAAATATCCAAATAGCTTTAGCCCAACAGGCTAGAGCAACAGGGGCTTCATGGAAAGTGAAAATGTATGACCACTATCTAGAGAATATGAGTTGCTAGATAGGCCAGATCTGAAGCCATCCCCCTTTCCAAATGAGGAATGGTTTAAGTAATTCCCAGGATTTCCATATGATTTGGGCTATAAAAGTACCTTTGATTTTGATAGAACCTGGGGAAAAGGAGAAGGGAATAGAAGTTAAGGCATTTCCAAGCTTGTCTTCTAGGAGGAAAGCCTTGACAGATGCAATGTCAAAGAAGAATCTTTCAGGATTCATTCCCTTATAGACTACAGATTAGCCATTTAACACAAAGAGCTTTCCCTTGAAACTTGATGTCAAGCAAGCCAAAGCCACCTGCTTCTTTGGGTCTGCAAAAAGTTTCCTAAGGCACCTAATGAAATCCCTTCTAGATTTCAGAGTTGGCCCAGAGAAATTCTCTTAGTAATTTTTCAAGTTTGGAATAGATAGCATTAGAAGGAACAAGAAGAGTAGTATACGTGGGTGGCGAAAATAACCTTGGAGAAAATTTCAAATTTACCTACCAGTAAGAGCAGTTTGGTAATCCAGGAGTATGTTTTTGCTCAACTCATTGGACTACATAGCTCCAAAGTTGAGCAGAGGTGGGCTGGAAGGTGAAAGGAATGTCAAGGAATTTAAATTGAACTCCTGGATGAATCCAACTCCATTACTGATTTGTAATCCATGGAGCAATAAGGGATTGCAATTGCCTATAACATTGAGTTATGTCCTACCGAATTGATGAACCAGAGGCCAAACAAAATGTATCCAAACATTCCAAGGCAGTGTGAACATATTTCTCTTCTTTAAGGAGAGTGAGGAAAGAGTCATTAGAAAAATGGACATTGATGAGTTGTTGACTAGTGTTCAATAGAGCAATCCCCTTTATGAGGTTGTAGGAAGCATTGTGGGCCAACAAATAACTAAAGCCTTCAGCCACCAAAACGTAAAGCGAAGGGGATAGAAGGTACCATTGACATATGGACCTAAATAGACAAAACCTGGAAGATTAAGCTCCATTAATGGTGATGTAGGCTCTAGCATTATTGAAGAGCATTTGCATAGTGTGAAAAAACCTTGGAACAAACCCAAGATCCTAAAGCATTTCCAAAATGAAGGACCACTAAATGTGGTCTTAGGATTTGACATAGTCAGTTTTGATAAATAATGCTTTCTGGTTAGACTATCAAGCCCATTCCATCCCTTCCCAAAAAAAATGATATTTTCAAGGACATTTCTATGTTGATGAGCCTTGTTTGTTCATTATGGAAAACAAGAGGAAGGAGGTTTGAAATTCTTTTAGAAAGATCCTAGTAATGATCTTATAGGATACATTGAGTAGAGTGATGGGCTTTCAATTACATATTTTTCAAGGTCTCCCGACTTGGGGATAAACTTGATGTTGCTTTAATTGATCAGTTCACCAAGGGAGTTAGAAGTGAGAGCCTTGAGGTAGACATTATAGAGGTCAGTTCCCAAAGTATCCCACATGGTTTGATAGAACTTGGAGGGAAAGACATCAATTCCTAGAGATTTATCAGAAGCAACTTGAAAAGAAAATTTTTAAATCTATGCTAAAGATAGGGGCAATCACATGCAACACGCTGAGTGTGGTCAACTTTACATGACACAACTTGCAAACACTTAAGTAGTGCCACTTTTCTCACTTGGGATAAACTTGATGTTGCCTTGATTGATCAATTCACCAAGGGAGTTAGAAGTGAGAACCTTGAGGTAGACATTGTAGAGGTCAGTTCCCAAAGTATCCCACATGGTTTGATAGAACTTGGAGGGAAAGGCATCAATGCCTAGAGATTTATCAAAAGCAATTTGAAAAGCAAAATTTTAAAGCTATGCTAAATATAGGGGGCAATCACATGCAACACGCTGAGTGTCATGGCTCAGGAGAAATGTCTGAATGATTTTATTCATAATGAGGAGTGAATAAATACATGAGAGAATGTGGTTAGGAGGTAACCACCTGTAACTAAAACAAACTAAAAAATGTATTAAACAACTAAACTAATGCTAACATTCCCCCCCTTAATACATTATTTCTACATATGTACCCCCTAAACAAATCAAACTTCACCTTACCGAGAGGCTTGGTGAGAATATCTGCAACCTGAAAATCAGTAGGGCAGTACTGGAGCTGAATTTGGTGGTTCAAGACCTATTCATGAATGTAGTGACATTCGACCTCAATATGCTTTGTTCATTCATGAAAAACAGGATTCTTCACAAGCTTCAACACACCTTGATTGTCGCAGTGAATGATGGGAGGTTTCTCTTCAGGAATCCCTATATCTACAAGAATGCGACGTAACCAAATCGCTTCACACACAGCTCCTCGTGCAGCATGGTATTCTGCCTCAGTGGATGAGAGAGCAACAATATTTTGCTTCTTACTAATCCACGAGATAGATCCATATCTGAGATGAAAAACATACCCTGAAGTGGATTTCCTGTCATCAACGGATCCTGCATAGTTTGAGTCTGTATATCCTTATAAGAAGAACTGAGTGTTCTTCTGATACTCTAGACCAAAGTCAACTGTACCTCAGACGTATCTCAACACATGCTTTGTTGCTATCCAATGACATTTCTTCGGCTCCTGCATAAATTTGGTGAGATAGCTCACTGCAAAGCAAAGATCTGGTCTGGTATAAGTCAAGTAAATGAGACTCCCCACAAGCTGCCTGTAGTGAGTGTCATCTATCTACGGTGAATCTTGGAATCTAGATAATTGCAAACCTTTTTCCATAGGTGTGGACATTGGTTTACAATCTGAAATTCCATACTTTTCTAGGAGTGTCTTGGCATATTTCATCTAGGAGACAAAGATATGATTCTTCTTCTGCAATATTTCTAAGCCAAGACAGTAGTGAAGTAGCCCCAAATCGTTCATGTCGAAGAATTTCTTCAGATCATTTTTTACAGCATCTACAATATTGTCAGAACTTCCTATGATCACAAGATCATCTACGTACAAAACCAGAATAACAATATATGTTCCTACCTTCTTGATATACAAATTTTTATCTGAGGGGCTACGAGTGAATCCATGCTGCAATAGGTGATCATCAATTTTTATATACCATGCCCTAGGTGCTTGTTTGAGTCCATAAAGTGACTTTATCAGACGACATACCTTGTGTGGTTGATGCTCATCTACAAACCCTTCAGGTTGGGCCATGTATACTTCTTCTTTAAGATCACCATTCAGAAAATCACTCTTGACATCCATCTGCTAAAGTTTCCATCCATTTTGTGCTTCCAGTGCACAGACAACTCTGATGGTTTTGATCTTCACAGTGGGTGCAAAGATCTCATCATAGTCAATTCCTTCTTGCTGAGCATAACCCTTTGCAACAAGTCGTGCTTTGTGTTTGTCGATTGAACCATCTACCTTATATTTTGTTTTGAAAATCCATTTGCAGCCAATGGATTTCTTACCTGGAGGCAGATCGACAAGTTCCCACATCCGATTCTGAAGTAGGGAATCATATTCAGCATCCATAGCCTATTTCCACTGTGGTTGGTCTAATGCCTCACGAACACTGTCAGGTTCGGTGCTATCAATAATTGAACTCATGAGTGCAAAATTTACCTCATGTCTGGCTTGACTTCGTGTTCTGACTCCGTAGAAGTGCCTGGAAGTGAGTTCAAGTGTGCATCCCTAATAGTATTCTAGACCCATTTCAGATGTTGGTGTTATTGCTGCTAATGTGAAGATGTGTTTTCCAGTGTGCCTAGATCAACAAACAATTCTCCACTCAGCTCTTCTTCTCTTTGAGAAGAATCATCTTGCCCATCATGTGGATGTGTGAGTAATCTATCTGACGAGGTTGATACTAGATCTCCATTGTGTGGTAAGGAGTCAAAGGATGACTCATCACACACCACATCTCGACTCTCGTAGATCTTCTTCGTCTCAGGATCCATGAGATGATATGCCTTTGAGGTAGTATTATACCCCAAGAAAAGACATGGCAATGTCTTTGGATCGATCTTCTTCCTTTTCTTATCTGGAACATGCATATATGCAGTACAACCAAAAACTCTCAAATGACAGATAGAAGGTTTACGACCAGTCCATACCTCTTCCGATGTCTTGTTCTACAAGATCTTCATGGGTGCCCGGTTGAGTAGATACACTGCTATCTGGACTGCTTCTGCCCAAAAATGATCCTCCAACTTGGCGGTGGAGAGCATACAATGAGCCATCTCCATGACAGTCCTACTGTGTCACTTAGAAATCCCATTCTGTTGGGGAGTGTAGGGTACAGTCAGATGTTGTTGAATGCCATGCTACTTCAGGTATGCTAAGAACTTCTTCGATACAAATTCCCCCCCCCTCGATCTGAGTGGAGGACAAGGAGAGGCTTCCCAGACTGCCTGGTGGCTTGCTGGTAAAAGGTTTGGAAATTGGAAAATGCCTCACTCTCCTTCCAGAGAAAATATACCCACATTTTCCGTGAGTAATCATCGATGATGAGCTGGAAGTATTCAAAACCTTGGAAGCTAGTTGGCAGGGGTCCACACAGATCGGTGTGTACAACCTGAAGATGCTCCGTAGAATGATAAGAGCTCTGTTTGAATGGACCTCTGTGTTTTTTTCCCGCAAGACATCCCGAGAAAACAGGTAAGGAATGGGAGAGTGGAGGAAGCCCTCTTACCATTTCCTTGGCACTGAGATGATGCAGAGCCCTGGCAGAAAGATGACCATATCGAAAGTGCCATAGTGCAGTGGACAATGCCATTGAAGTAGAGAGAGCAATATTAGATGAAGTGACTGCATCAAGTGCAAATAGATGGCCCTTAAGAAATGCTCGAGCAATAATTGAGTCTCCCTAGGAAATGATGCAGGACTTGACCTCTTTCTCAACAAAGAATTCAACCTGCATTCGATGATTAAGAAACTGACTCACAGACAAGAGATTTGAGGTCAAACCTGGAACATATAGCACCTTCATGAGTGTACATCTTCGTGTCCCAAGAGGAATGATGACATCACCAATCCCCGCTGCAATATACTCCTGATTATCTACGATGGTGATCCAATCTCCAGTGGGTCGGTCACTTGGGGTATGGAACATCTTCTTATTGCCAGTCATGTGTTTGTTGGTGCCCGAATCAATCAACCAGACACTTTTTATCGACTGTGAAGTCTACGAGACTAGGACAATGTCTCGATGAGTTGTGTCTGGAACCTCTTCATCGGAGGAGGCATCCTGCTAAGCATAAATATGACCCTTCTGCCTCTGATTACGAGCACGCCATTGGGATTTCTTGGAATATCCTTGGCCAGAAGTGCTCTCTTTGCCAGAGTTGCCATGCTTGCGACCGTTGTAATAACAGTTCGCAGTCGTGTGCATATTCGTGGAGAAAATCTGGCACCATCGATCTGCCTTGTTGTACTACTGCTTCTGGGGTGGCCGCTGTGGTGGCCATGGAGAAGGTTGCTGCTGTGGATGCTGCTTATGATTCTAGGGGATTGACTGCCCTTTCTAAGGCTTGTTGCTATGCTTTTGCCTCATGATGAGAGCCTTGTCTTCGAAGGCTTCTTGAACATTTTGAATGGCTTCTTCCTGCTGGAGATATTTCACCAGTTTGGCAAAACTCACCTCCTGTTGAGTGATGGTCAATGTGGTGATCAGTGTCCAAAATCGGGAAGGAAGAGATCGCAAGGTGAGCGGGACTAGCAACTTGTCGTCCACCGGTTCATTGAGAGCATAAAGTTCTGCGCGTAACTCAGCCACATGCCGCAAGAAGGCTTCGACTAATTCGCCATCATACATACTCAATGTGTGAAGATTTTTCTGAAGATGCTACATCGTCGTCAGATTCTTGGCTTCATAGATGGTACACAATGCGGCCCATGCCTTAGAGGAAGTGGTTACTTCCTGAATGTGAGGTTGAACCTCATCAAAAAGGCTCAGAGTGATAAGCATTAATGCTTTTGCATCAGCCTTTTCATAATTAGCTAACAGATCAGTGTCTGTGGGAGGGGCATTCATGCCAGAAACGATCCCCCAAAGGTCTTCAAACTGAAGAATCGTCCGCATCTTGGTTTTCCATGCGGTGAAATTTGGCCCTTTGAGCAACTGGGCATCCGATAACAAAATGCGAGGTGCAGACATTTTCAAAAACTCAAAAATTGTATTTTTTTTAATGATTGTTCAAAAATTGTTACAAATGCTTACTAAAGGAACCTATCACGAAGATGGGCTCTATAAGCTCGTGTAGTGAGACGTAGATGCTTTTGTGGGCGTACTACTTCGCGTTCATCATCTGCATCATAGTCGCGCTCTAATTCTTCACGGATTCGGTGCTTTTGACAATACACGTCGAACCAAAAATAGTCGAACAATCCAGATTTCGTGACATATGCTTCTTGTTCCTTCATGTTTTGCAGTAGTCTTCTGGCACTCCAATCAAGGTTGGTTGATGCAATTTCAAATTTGTTCGCTTCTCCTCGCCAACAACAACAGGTCTATATCATTGTTTCAAATGCCAAAGCTAGTAAGCGCAGGTTTGGACAGGTCCCCACACACCAAAGAAAAAACTACAGGTTGCAGAAGGTAAACAAGACACCAAAGTTGCTCGGTCTTTATCATATCTATGATGAAACTCCAGCAAAAACAACTCTAAGTGCCACGTTTCCTCAAGACTCAGACTTGCCACATTCACTCTGATTTCCAGCATTGGTTTCCACAGTAAAAACTGCTCCTCCACGCACGCTGATGGGTAAAGAGCTCTAGAATAGATTCGAGGCTGAGATATCTTAATGTGCTTCAAAAATATTTAAAAATAACCACTCAGCAACGTACTACCAAACTCCAAATCAACCACCACGTTTCCAGAAAACAGCTAAGCAAATTCTTCAAGCCAAGGGATGTGTGGAAGCTTTGATAACAACGATGGCTCAGGAGAAACGTCTGAATGATGTTATTCACAATGAGGAGTAAATAAATACATGAGAGAATGCAGTTAGGAGGTAACCGCCTGTTATTGAAACAAACTAAACAGTGTATTAAACAACTAAACTAATGCTAACAGAGTGTGGTTGACTTTACATGACACAACTTGCAAATACTTAAGTAGCACCACTTTTCTTGCTTGGGTGGCAAGCTGTGAGGTAAAGACACCATGATAATGGTGAAAAAACACTTGAAGAATGTCAGGTAAAGAAGTGATCTAAACATTCATTTGAAAGATGGCTTTGATTTTGGTGGCAGAATTATTGGCATAGAACATAGAAAAGAATTATTTGGAGGCCATGTCCCCCAATTTTAAGCGAATGAAGCCAAGCACAAAGTACAGTGCCTTTGGATTTGTAAGCTTCTTCAATTTTAAATTTGTGTCACCAGTGAGAAGATTGAAGCTGTAAGTTTTGATTGAAAGGAGAGGCATTAAGCTCTTGTGAGATTTGTTGGAATTCACAATATGAAGCATTATGGGCAACTTGTTTGCCATAAATGTGAAGAAAATTGTTGGTGTTGGTGATGGCATCATTCCGCCTAGATATCCAACCTTCACGACCACTAGGACGAGGAGCTAGGTTCCAGACACTTTGGATATGTGCCACAATCCTTACATGTTTTAGGTCAGCAGTATTGAGGTAAAATTGAGAATTACCCTTTTGTTTTTTGGAAGGAGCAAGCTAGGCAAAGATAACTGCAATGTCAACAATAATGACAAGGCGGCCAAAACTAGGAGAAAGATAAAAGAATTCTTGGCTCGGCATCATGACATGGTCAAAACGTTGTACAATTCATCCTTTCCCATGGTGAAAGTTGGACCAAGTGAACTAATTAGAATAGGAAGAACTATCATTGAAAGGGATGTTAGGATTAAATAATCTCAGCTTATGTCTCAGATAGAACCAAGCCTCTCGTTCTCCCACACACCACCGCATAGACAGATGGAAAACCTTATCTTTTGGGTGTTCCACCATGTATTGAAGTCTCTACACAAGATCCAAAGGGCATTAGGAAGGGATTCGTTGATCGTATCATTGGATAAATAAATGTTAGCAAGCCCAAGGATACGCCCATCGAAATCAGAAAGGGTCCACATCACGATGGGCAGGGTCAGAGCCCCAAAAAATCACATGACATGTTAATTTAGGAGCAATCAATGTCATGACCTCTCCACATCCAAGCTCATGATTTGACATGTGGGATGTTGCATGGGGCCAAATTGTGTGAGCGACAAACTGGAGAAGAAATCCTGGAAGTTTAACTTCCTGTAGACAGCGAATACGCATATGCTGAAAATGAAGACAATTTTCCCTAACCAAATATCTTTAGGTGGGATTAGTAAGACCGCATATATTCCAAGAGAAAAATCATTAGACAGAGTCAAGGTACATAGATTCCTCGTCATGAAGACTAGAGAGGGTAGAAAACTGATTGTGAGATGAGTTGATCAAGGCAACATCTGCCACTACCATGTTCTGTGTTTTTCTTAAACAAACTCTCCATCTTTGGTGGGTGTCAAGCTACGAAAGTGACTAAGACACACTTTTCAAGGCGCAAACGAGTGGTTTTCCTCCATGAAAGGTGACTCGGGAAGCTAAAGAGAAACAAAGGCTGAAAGAGAAAAACATTTTGTGATTATCACGGTCGAAGCAGCTAGCAGAGAGTGGGAGAGCGAGAGAGCAGTTGGAGGCATCTGAGAAACAACTTGTTTGGTAGGAGCGGCGGAGGAGCTTACACCCCAATTACTAATCGGCCAGTACGAAGAGGCTGAGGGTTTTTTCGTGCCACAGGTAGATTTTTTTTTTTGGTCACTGTGGTCCAGCGATCTCCAAAGGAGAGGGATTTGGGTTCTGGTTGAGGCTTTTCTTGTGTTCCAGAGTGAGATTCATTCGTAAGCGGACATTCCCGAATCATATGGTCAGATGTTTGGCAACGGAAGCACATATTGGGTAAGTTGATTTATAAAACACAGCTAAGAAAATGGGTTTCCCCAACTTGAATTTCAATTGTTTCTTTCAGGTCTTTGGAAGGTCAACCTCGACAAAGACTCGCTTTTGCAGGCGAGCATTGAAAAATTTGGGTTGTTCCAAACAAACAAGTCTCCCCAATGGTCTGATTAAATGTTCAACGAAACCCCATAGGGGGAGAGGAAGCCCAAGAAACTCAACCCAAATTGGGACTTTATGCTTGGCTTTCTTTGTGCCTTAGAAATCCCTGGTCCATTGTGAAAACACCACCAGCGTGTTACAGATAAACCAGGGACCATGGTTGACAATGGCTTCGCAGCGCTCAACATTTTTGAACCGAAAAAGAAAGAAACCCTTGGTGAGGTTTTGAATTCCCTCGAGTTTGACACCATGGTGTTGCTAGTGCTTGTGAACCCACTATTTTAGCAAACTTTCAAGGGGGACTCGGCCAACAAATTCACCCACCAGGGTAAAAGATTCGAACCAGTTACAAGCTTTATCAAAATCAGGTAAATTCATAACAACAACAGGTAAAATAGTCTCAGAATCAAGGTGATTACCTTGTCAAAGACCTTCGAGACAAAATTTCTTGCTTTCCTAGGAGCCATCCAGGAGCCGAGCTTTCTGTTCGCTGAACTTGCATCAATAGATGGAGGCGGCGATATGGAAGCCATAAATATAAGCTTAACGCTGCCGAAAGGACGGAGTGAATGGCCAAATCAATGAATTAATTGTGCGAGGATATCAAAAATCCAACCAAAATGACGGTATGACAGTTGCATCGTACGAACAACAAGCAGCATGGACCTAAACCCTAGCAGAGTTCTTGCATCAAACCCTAGCCATAGTAAGCTGGTTTTGATTATAAGCTATTTGTTTTTTCAGATTTATTAATATTGAATTTCTTTATTTTCTGTTTTAAAGTCTTCATATTTACGTGCACAATAAAGAGTTAGTTTGCATATTTGATCGACTGATTATTGCTGTCTAGTGTCCACATAGTTTTGCGTAGTAGTATAAATAGTTGGGACAAGAGTCTTCTTCTCTAATTATTAAGCACTGACAAAATAAGAGAGCCAGTACAATCAATTCTGTATGGGAAAATTCATCCCATTAAACCGAATCGAAGTCAGAGATCAAGTTGCATCATGGTTTTCAAGTTGAGAGGGCTCATATCGGAAGGAGGTCCATTCATAAAACGAGCTGCAATAATCCTGCTGGCCTTCTCTGTGGGATGAAATGCATCCCAAAAGACATAGTTGTCCCTGTCTGGGCAACACCTGGCTAAGTGATCGCAAGGAGCCAGACCATTAAAACGCCCCCTTCCACAGCAAGCATCTCTGGAAGTCTTGAATCCTGAAAACACTTCAAACTTAGCCTTGTACAAACTGCAACCTGGTAAATTAAGATTATATCGAGTTATAAAGAGTTATTACCATACGCTTCAGGAAAGGTCATCATGTCAACATTCATTGCGTAGCTGTTAGCATACGTATAGACTGGAATGGCAAAGTGGCTATTAAGTTCGTCCAGTGTAGATTTCAGTAGCGAGTTAAAATCAGCAGCCGACTTCTGCAGACCCGCGTGGCATTCACCATTAGCAGACCTGGAAGCCCTCTGTGAAGGAGCGCACCCCAGAGGCCCTACCGACATCACCATTATCTTTCTCGCTCCCAGCTCATATAATTTCTAGCCACCCACAACATTCATTTTAAGGTTCAAAACACCAATCATGCCTAATCAACTTGAAACTAATTCCGAAATGATCAATCCAGTCACTGATATTACCTGCAGATGTTTTTTATATTCGAGCATGACAATTGCGTGATAGTCGTCCAAGGAGTAATGGAGTTGTCTGAGGGAGAAAGGAAGGAGAAAGTAGTTGTTGACGTAGTCGTTTGCTCCAAGGCAAATGGCCACCAGAGCCCCTGCAACCAGACTGTCGGTTGCGGGAAGTCCTATCATGCCTGCAACTCTTTCTTTATATTCCATGAAGTAATTGAATTGCTGAGGCATCTTGATAATGTGTGCCTGCAATGTTCAAACAAATTAGATCATTAAATCTCAGACACGTACAAAACTGAAGTCATAATTTGGCGAGACATACAAATTGAAATCCCGTGTCATTGAGAACCCCAACACCGGCAGAGGCAAAGTTGGCACCCCTCAGCAATGCATCTCCCTGTAGCCAAGGGTTCAGATACGGGAGCACAGATTCGGCTCCCAAGTTCTCGCCTGCGCACAACATACACTTATGAGCAATATATTCTAAACTAAGTATTTTTGAATGATTATTAACAAGATACATATGCTAAATTTACTTATAAAATCTGGGATGTTGAGGCCATTGGAAAAACGTCCTGTGGGCAGGTGGGTTGGATAATCAATTCCATTGGGTGCACTGTCTGCTCTTGCATTTGTTAACAGATAGTTGTTGTTGCCGCTGTCCACCAATGAATCTCCAAAAATAAACAAGGCTGGCGGTGCACCGCTTGCTTTTGCTACCATAATTACTACGGCCACTAAGCAACTGATCACAGAAATGGGTTCCATCTCAAGATATCAAAAGCTAAATAAAATGGGATGTATATAAGTATATATAAGAAAAGAAACTTCGATCCTGGACCTTTCCTTTCATTGATATTACTGCAAAGTGGATGGGCATGGTGTTAAAAGCATTCATGGTAGAACATTATAATGCAGGGCTCTGAAATCAAGAATCAAAACTGCATTAATTTTAAGTCTCTTTATACAGAACCGCATTTAGTATTTCGTTTATAATTCTTTGGGACTTGCAAAGATGCAGGGCAGTCACATGCAACACCCTAATTGGACACTCAGGATTGTTGAGCAACTACATTTCTTTCGATCATTCTCAATATTGCATTTCCTACAATTAAGACAGCGAAACTAAACTTGTGTTAGATCACATACCATTATGGTTTGATAAAACTATCGTTTAACTATGCTAACAATGGCATCTATGCTTTTCCTACTTACTATAAAAGTCAGCTCTCTAATTATGTAGGCAAAATATAATGTCAGAATTTATTTTTTCATCTACAACATATTCGAAATTAAATCTACAATGCACAAACTGAACTTAAAGTTAATTAAATGTAATATACTTATCGAGGGCAGAAGAGAATTACAATTGCTCCAAGATATTGGCTCCTGAATTTCCACATGAATCTAATTGTGACTATAAGATATGATAAGTTGATCAATCATTGGATTGATTTAATTATTGAAGTAATTTGAGATTTTTTTTATTTATATGCACATAATTACATTTATAGTGGTAATTGGGGCTTAATTGGCTCCAATTTCATCACATATTCAACCAATTATGTAATTGGTTCAATTAAGGATGTTATTTAGGCCAATTTGATTCATGTAAACCTCATTGCAACTACATGATTGTGGACTAAATTGACCCCAATTTTATAAAATTGATTCAACCAATTACTCAATTAGTTCAACCAAAGATGTACTTTAGTCTATTTTGATCCATATGAACCCAATTATGACTATATAATGTAATTTGAGGCTCAAATTTATCATGTACTTAGCCAATTACTTAATTAGTTCAATCAAAGATATAATTTGGTTCAATTTTAGCCATATGAACCTAATTGCAACTATACAATATCATTTGGGTAGCCCCATGAACCTAATTACAACTTTAAAATATCAATTTTAGCCCCATGAACATAATTGCAACTTTACAATATCAATTTTAGCCCCATGAACATAATTGCAACTTTACAATATCAATTTTAGTTCCATGAATCTAATAACGACTATAAAATATCATTTGGTTCAATTTTATCCTCATGAACCTAATTTTAGCTATACAATATCAATTTCAACCCCATGAACATAATTATGACTAAATAAATGGTTCGATCCTTGAGTAAATGATTCAAGTGATTCAATCGTTGAGTAAGTAGTTTAATTGTTAATGAAATTGCAGCCAATTTAGCCCAAAATATTGTAAAGTCAATTTTCAGTTCATAGATTTCAAATTAGCCCAATTTGCATCCATTTTTGAATGAGTCGAGTAATTGATTCATTTAGTGAAGAAATTAAAGCCAATTGATCCCCTAATAACTTTGTAAACTTGTAATTAGGTTCATTAAGCTTTGATTGGCCTACATTACCTCTCAAATTGAGCCAATTGACCAATTAGTTCAACCAACGATGCACTTAGAACCTATTGTTGGACAATAGGAGAGAAAATTAACTTGTCTTTATTCAATGCAATAAAACTAAATATATACAGGCCGATTTGGTTAGGGAGGAGATAGGTGGATAACCGAATGGCCATAACTAACTGCTAGGTTGGTAAACAAAACAATGTAATAATCAATTAATCTAACATTCCCCCCTTTTACATTATTTTTACAAAGGTACCTCCCGAAACAGTTCAAATTTCACCTTTCCAAAAGACTTGGTGAGTATATATGTTATCTGAGAATATGTTGGGTAGTATTGGAGTTGGATGTGGTGGTTCAAGACTTGTTCTCGAATGTAATAACATTAAAATTCAATGTGCTTTGTTATTTCATGGAAAAAAGGATTCTTCACAAGCTTCAATGTGCCATGATTGTCGCAATGAATGATGGGCGACTTTTCTTCAGGAATGCCCATACCATCCAAAATGTGACATAACCAAATCGCTTCAGACACAGCTTGTGCAACACAATACTCTACCTCAGTGGATGAGAGAGTAATAATATTTTGCTTCTTCTAATCCATGAGATAGGTCCAAACCTGAGATGAAAAATATATCCTATAGTTGATTTCCTGTCATCAACAGATCCAACATAGTCTGAATTTGTATATCCCTGCAAGAAGACCTGATATTTCTTTTGATACTCCAGACTATAATCAAGTGTACCTAGTACATATCTCACAACATGCTTCACTACTACCCAATGCCATTTCTTTGGCTCATGCATGAATATAGAAAGATAGCTCACATCAAATAAAAGGTCTGGTATAAGTCAAGTAAATGAGACTCCCAATAAAATGTCTATAGTGACTACCATCTACTTGAGGTGAATCCTGGAATCTAGGAAGTTACAAACCCTTCTCCATTGGATTGGACATAGGTTTACAATCGGACATCCCACACTTTCTAGGAGTGTCTTAGCATATTTCATCTGGGAGATAAAATTTATGTTGCTTCTTCTACCATATCTCCAAGCCAAGACAATAGTGAAGCGGCCCCAAATCTGTCATGTACAAATATTTCTTCAAATCATTCTTAACATCTTCGATGAGATTTCCTAAAAACCCTGTGATCACAAGATTATCCACATACAAAACCTAAATGACAATCTTTGTGCCTATCTTTTTTATATACAAATTTGAATTAGAGGGGCTATAAGTGAATACATGTTGCAATAGGTGATCATCTATTTTAATGTACAATGCCCTGAGTGCTTGTTTAAGTCTATAAAGAGACTTACTTAGACGACATACCTTATTAGGATGCTTCTTGTCGATAAATCCTTTTTTCTGGGTCATGTATACTTCTTCTTTGAGATCACCATTCAGGAAAGCACTTTTTACATCCATCTACTGAAGCTTCCATCCTTTTTGTGTTTCCAGTACAAAGAAAAATCTGATGGTTTTGATATTCACGGTGGGTACAAAGGTCTCCTCATAAACAATTCCTTCATGATGAGAATGCACAGATTTCGAAGGAGTTTAGCTAACATGCAAAATGCAAAGTTTGGTAATCTGGGATAAGAATGCACGAGATAAAAACAAGCAGATCTCAAAACTCTGTGAGTTTTAATGCAGTGATAGATAGAAAGCTCGGAACACAAAGGGAGAGTCATACAATGGAGGCTTGAGCAAGATACAAAAGTGAATGCACTATGACTTTTGAAAGATGAGTCACCCAAACCCATTTGGCCAAGTCATAGATGTAAAAAACTGAGCCAAGAGATCAGGAAATGAGATTATCACTAAGCCAGAAGGATGAGAAAACACAACACAAGGGCCGATAATGGTGGAATATGTAGAGCCCAAATATTAGAAACTACATATCCAAGTAAAATCAAGCAAAAATAAAACAAGCGTTTACCTTAAAGCCACAAAGAGGCGAGATGTTGATGGGTATATAACATAGATGAGTTGTAATATATCTCATTAAGGGATCAAGACAAGTTTTTCATTGAAAATCTTGAATACAAAGTAACAACCATGTTGTAGACACGAAATCACACACTTTGGGTAACTATCTAGTCCTTATTACATATTACTATTCATATGATTCCTAAATAAGAACGGTACTAATTAACCCATGTCTTTCGCCACCTTTCTTTGCTTTATGTTGTTACTTTTATTCTTACACCCTTACTTGCTCTGTCTATATTTTTCAGTCTTTGGCATTTGTAATCCCATACGTCAGTGCCTAGACTAGGAAGCTAACGTTAGGCGCCCTTGTCCAATCTGGGCGCCCCTATCTTCTTTGTACTTTACTCACACTTTTTGGGTCCTTTCTAGCCATTTGAGCATCTTATCTTGTTGGTATTCAGACTTTTCAGGGTTAATTACGAAATCCAAGTAAGGGAATCATATAAATATAAAGTTATGTTATCATAATAAATGACCAAGAACTAAGAATCTACTATCTCCACCTAAGGTTGCATCCATCAAGGCATCTTAGAGCTCCATTTCATCTATCTAGCTCCATCACAAGGGACACAAGGGTAGGTTTTCTGCGTCACACTTCATAGGAGGGAAGTCCATTCTATACCATGTACACATTTACTATATTTCTTTACATCTAGCTACTTGTTCACTATCCAAGTGCGACTAGCACAAGAGCAACCTAGGGCACAATTCTACACACACACACATGGAACTACATTGGGTCTGAGATGTAGTGCAACTCTCACTTGTAAGTCCACCATTGTGGTGGATGTAGACACCTAAAATCCACTTACGTAATTTTACTACTAAGATTGCACTAATTACCCTCTTTCCTATCATTTTCATTATAATTAGTGATTTTTTGCTAATTAACTAACGTTTCCCTCCATTTTGGTCAATTAATGGCACTTTGTTAAGTAACTAGCCTTTACTTCACTCTGGATGCCAATTAATGAGACTTCGTTGGTTATAATCCTCTTTCGATAGAATAATTAGCTATTATTAGTTAATTAAGCCTATTTAACCTTGTATTTAATCAATAAACCCTCTTATTGGTTAAATCCCCCCTTCAAATCATCCAAATCATACGTATTTCTCTCTAAATTAGATCTAAAGAGCTTTCTAAGCTTATTCTATCCTAGTTGATTAATTAAATCATCTCCAAATCCCATGAGTTGATAATCACTTGTTAATTCCTCTAATCAAGCTTATTTCTTCTAAATCTACTTTATCCCAAATGCACTAGTTTGCAAGCTTCTCCTAAATTGGAAAGCTATATGAAGGACCCTCCTACCTTCTTTCACACCTACACCATATATTTTTTATTATTCTCATATAAGACATGTGATAAGAGCCTTCTCCATTATTTTGGAATATCTACTTCATCTTATGCATCCATTCTACCATTGTTGAGTAGAAATGAAGATCTAAGTATGGCCTTGTAGACATTTCTTGGTGAGATCCTTCCCTCTCTTTGGAGATCAACACAAATTTGATTACGCATGATCTAAAGAGGCTCATGTTTAGAAGTAATCATACATTTAATAATATTAATGGTTAACATTTGATCAAGGGATTATTTTTAGTGTTAAAATTTCCCTAAACTTTCCTAAACCATGCTAGTGCAATATATCCTTCAAAGAGATTTCCGACGACTATAAGAACATGAAAAACAGACACTCTAAACTCAAGTTATGTTCGGTCAAAGTTCAGTCAACATGGAAGTCAACTTTGGTCAACAAGTGGACCAATGGCAAGGTGACACGTGGCAATTGGTGACAAGGAAAAATTGATGGTCTTGTAATTTTAAAAAATAATTCTATGGTATAGAGCTCGTCGCAAGCTTTCTGGCGCATTTTGAACGGACCAAATCTGAGTTCGTATGTGAAAGATATACATAGTGAAAGTTGTGGTCAAATGATGATGTGGCACATTGCAACGTGGACAAATGACATATTATGGGCTTGACACTTGACGGGTTTTTAATAGATTTGCATTTATAATAATAATAATAATATTTTATTTAATCTATTCCACGGGAATAAGCCTAATCCCATGGGATAAGGAGGATTTTGTGGACAAAAAGCTATTTAAAGACTTATCACATCCCTTTCCCACCAAATGTGGGGTCAATGGCTAAATTGGGCGCCTAAACCTATAGAAGTGGGATTTGAACCCAACACCTCATCTAAAAAGATAAGCGGCCTTACCAACCCACCACCCTCTTGTAAGTGGTGTACATAATTAATGCTCACTTGTATTTGTAATAAACAAGTGTCAGATCTGTGTCAAGCCAATAAGTAGGTAGTTTTAAAAAAGTGTATTTTTGGGGCACTTCTGCTCACTTCCAGATTTCAAGTTATATATGAAAGTTGCTCGTAATTTTGAGATGATCGTAATGGTGTGATCATTTATCCAATTTGGTATTTTTGTGATAGAGTTATTTAATTTTAAAGTCACATGAAGGCGTAGAACCAAAGGGAGACACTGTTGCAAGTGGATCAGGTAGGTGAAGGACATAGGCTGAGCTCCATTAACATCCTTCCAAGGTCTAAAACATATTTTTGTACTTTTTTGATTCATTATTGGTTATTGTAAAGGTTATTGTATTTACATTTTTTAACATTATTAATGGATCAGTTCACCACGAACCCGAGGACATAGGAATTCCGAACCCCATAGACAATCTGGTGTTGTGTTCTAATTTTTATTTTCAATTTCTGATATTTGCAAGTAATTTAAATTTCATAAATTAATGTGGATGCAACTATAATAAGAATTGATAAAATTGGAAAAATCAATTAAATCTGAAGTAATGATTTTTAGGGCTTCGATCAAACAATGAAATTTTGAGTAAAATTACAAATTTAATTTCAGTTTGAATTCAGTCTTAGCTCAGAATTCTAATCAATTTTTGGAAGTCTAAAATACTTTTAAGTTGATTAAAATTTAAGATCCTTTGAAACGATTAAAAGTGTTAATTTCAAGCACCTATTTTCGGATCAAGTTTGGTATCAGAGAAGTTAGATTATTGGATTAGCTTTTAATTGTGTTTGAAAATTTGGCTTCAGTTTCAGTATTTATTTCAGTGGCAGACATTTTGGGGCTTGTTAATCTTCTTTTGTAAGTGTGTAGTTTTGGAAGTACAGGTTGGGTTTGCAGGAACATGGAATCATGGGCAAGTCATCCAAACAGGAGCAACTGGATGAGCTTGAATCCATAAACCGCCAACTCCAGGAAGAAAACTCTTTCTTGAGAGAAAATTTTTATTTCTTGGAAGAGGAAATAGTGCAGTTAAAATTTGAGCCACAATCCTCTATAACCAAGAAAGATAAGTATGTCAATGAGATGCTTGCACAAAGCAAGAAGTTGATGGGCTTTGTTAAAGAGTTACAGGCAGAAATACGGACCAAGGATGCCCTCTTGGAAAAGCTAAAACAAGATGAACATAAGAAGGAAATGTCTTCCAAATCACATGTAGGTACTGTGACAGAATGCATTGTAAGTTGTTCACATTTTAATTCTTCCTCTCATTCAGTTTCAGATATTCCTTTGGGTCAGTTTGAAAAACACACTAAGAGAATTGGGTCTAAGCTAATGGTTAAGATGGGATATAACGGAAAAGGCCTAGGGAAAAATGGACAAGGTGATGCTAACCTAATATAGGTAGAGGATCAACCTCGGTTTGCAAGCTTGGGTTATTCTAGTGGGCAAATGGAAATTGGAGAAAGTTCCAAAGAAGCTGAAGGAAGACAAGCTTCTAACAACCAAGGATCTACGCCTCTAGAATTTTAGGATTCCGCCATCAGATGGAACAATAAAAGGTGTAAGAAAGCAGGTAAACGAAGTAATAAAATTCCACCTCCTTCCACTTACACTAAAAATAGCACTAAGGGGAAATTAAATCCTAAGACTTCTAAAACACTCTTTCAGTTTGAACAATATAGCTTTGGTAGACAAAAGTATGGTTTTCCTTGCACGTTTTGTGAAGGTACTAATCATTCTGCAGCATATTGTTGGAAGAAGAAAAATATGATAAAGAAGTTAATGTCTTTTGTGAATGATAAGGCAGGTGCAAATGACCAATATAACTCTGGTAAGGCGAGAAATGACAAAAAGGTTACCTCTCCTAAACAGGGGAATCATTTTCCTAGACAGAGTTCAAGGAATGGAAAAATGGGTAAGACTCCTAAAAATAAGGAAGTTAAATTTTGTTCCCATTGTAAAAGGAATGGTCATGATGTTAAGATGTGTTGGTATGTTCCTTCAGTGCAACATTAGAAAGTTGTTAAAAAGGAAAATAATGTCAAACTAAATTTTTTTGATCTAACTCATGTAAATGCTCATTCTAGTACTGGGGAAGTAAAACCACCTAAACGAAGAAATCCAAGTAATTGGATGGGAAAAACATTCCTCAACTTTATGTTTTCATTACAATAAATGGTGATAGTATGCAAACATTTTCAAAGCTATATTTTAGGGATTTTGATCCTATGTTAATATTCAGCTTTGAAATAATTTGGAAGCAGCCTTAAAGAAGATTTGAGTGATAGGTTCATCATACTCATATTCATATTCTCACATTTTGGTTAGTTATTCCATTTCTGACAACAGTATGCATGCATATGGGCATCATCAGAATGTCTATTTTGAAACTTGCAATTTTATAGTGTTGTCATTTGTGAAAATATTATGGATGCTTATAAGACCCATTCAGGCACCTGTTTGATATTGTAATAAATAGACAAACTTGTTCTATCCACATGTGTTATTTGCACTAATTTATTAGACCCTTATTTTGGGAAAAATTGATTTTTGTAGCCATCAGATGTGGTTGTAATTAGGGTGTAAATTTATTACACTAACAAACTGGTTTGCAAAGGTACCAGGTGATCATTTTACAGATTATGGTAGTTCACCAATTTGGGTAAGCATACAGTTTATAGTCTATCCCTTTACAGTTCAGTGTATGGATATAATATTTTCATATTCACGTTGATTCAGATTTTGACTATAACCATTTTGGGCGTTGATGGTTTAATGATTCTAGATAGTGAATATTTGCAGTTGTAATCAGCATAATCACAAAGTGTCAATTGAACACTAGCTTCCGTTATAGATGGGTGTTATTATCTGACTTATTATTTGTGATGACGATACACTGTCTTGGGAAGATTCACGTGGATTTAGTTGTTGACTATAGCTATTTTGGGGCGTTGATAGTCTATTTTATTCTGGATAGTGAATACTTGCAGTTGTTATAGTTTCAGATGGACAGTGGGCACTATATAGATTTTGGATCAGACTTGCACAGATAAAACACAGAATAATTATATTATATCTCTATATTCTTGCTGCATAAATTACACAATGAACCATGCTAATTTATAGCCATTACAATAGACTAACCAGTACCCTATAAAATAGGAACCCATACAAACAAATAGCCCGTTAATAGATTTACGGGTACAACAATACTCTATGAATAATATATTGTTGAAACAATATATTCTTTCAAACCTAATATTTATAATGTAAACATTAGTAATTAATTTCCTAACATTCCCCCCCTTAATGTTTACATGGTAACATAAGAACTTTCACACTTCCTTTGTAGCCTGCCGCCTCTGCGCGCTCATGATTTTGGCACACACTCGAACTGAAGGTAGAAGAAGGAACACATCAACTTCTTATCGACCAAGCACTGTCGGGAACACATCTGACCGACGAGGATGGGAACACGCTCAGGAATCGTCTGCTTATCAACCAATCACTCTAGGGAACACATCTGACCTAGCAGTGTGGGAACTCAAGCAGGAACACATCTGAACAACCTTCAATGGTTTTTAAGAGGCTAACCACAAACCTAGGTACGAATAGGAACACATCTGACTGTTCTACCTCATCAAGCCTCATGATGCTGCGTTTCACTATGTTATTTGTTCTGTACTATGTTTGTGCATTTGGGGAAATAGGAATAGCCACATACTCAATTGAAAAACTGAAAATGGAACATTGGATCATGTTGATCATGTTCCCCCCTCAATGTGAACATTTCACTTATTTAACACAAAACAGGAACTCTGAAAAAGAATCACACCAAGCTGAAATTCACACCACACAACTGAATCTGGAACACTGCAAAACTCAAAAACAAGTACTCACACTGCACACCTGTGCCACCAGATCATTCTGTGCGGCCCCGTCGTTGGTGACTGACGAGAGGTCGCTATCTGACCTCCAGCCTCCGATGCCTCCATCCTCCATTTGCATGCTACTAACTCAGTGGAATATATCTTTGAAGCTCATCAAGTTTCACATTGTACTTTATTTTTTCTCTCCCCCACAATGTGAAAACAATTATTTCCAGACGTCGGATAACACCGAAAATGCGTCTGTGAGGCAATTTTTATTTTTCTTTTTTTTTTCAATATTTTGTCACTGACTCTTGACTCCACCTAAAATCACCTATTTGACACGACTTTGACAAAACAATAAGAACTACATAACATATGATGACTTTTTGACACTTTGACGCTATAGACTATGAGCATCAATTTGATGACAAAAATTATAAAACTTTTTTTTTTTAACGTTAATATACTCCATAACCTATTGTTCACCTAGACACATTTTGAAAATAACAATTATTTATTTTACATTGATGACTCAATTTAAAAAAAAAAAAAAAACACCTAATCACCTATACTCGATTTTATCCCCTTGACATATAGTAAACCGAACCTTTATTTACTTGCGAGATTGTAATGGACATCCAAAGATTTGGATTTGACTATCTTAAATATTGGACCGACTAAAACAAATAACGCTTTGACCGACCATAAAACTAAGAATTTGATAACTAAAAAAATCAAATTAGCTTAAAGGATGTACCTGTGTGGATCAATTTACGGTCTTTAAACCAAAACACGTTTGAAGTTCCACCGATTGAAATCAAAAACTCTGTGTTGTTGGATATAAAGAATTGTAAAGCCAACGCAAGTTCCCGCGATGTGGAGCCACCAAAAAAAAACATTACAAATCTAGGTTGAAGTCGTCATAATACACCAATCAAAGAAGCCGTAACTGAGTGGAACTTTTTGATAGATGTGTCGGGTAGAGTGAGCCTGGCATTCGAATATCTTGGATCTGATAGGAGAAGAGATTTGTGTCACACCTAGATCTCCTTTGGCGAGTAGCTATTTTCTCTACAGAATGGACCACCGTTGGTTTCTTCCCACCACAGAGGATCTTGAACAATATTGTCAATACAACCAATCAGAAACTTGCATGTGATATTTCCAGCAAACAGATGCGCTTACAAAGAAGAGACGGGTCCTATCGCCTAACTGCAGAATGTTTGGATCTAAGACAAAATTTAAAGCACCTCCTTTTATCTGATTGGATCGATTCACACAATTATCAAATGTCCAAACTAATATAAATGGTGATTAAATCGATAGCAGACAAAACCAGCATTGCAATGGCTTTGATCGATATCTCAACTGTTTTCAATGGCATGCGTGGGAATGGTAAATATAAACCACACGCGATTCATGCATTTAAAATTCCTGTAAAGAAATTTGTGCAGTGCTTCAATGATTCATTCACTTCTAGATGTTAGAAAAATATCCACGCTTCTTGATCATAGAGACAACAGAATGAAATCTTTGTCAATGATCATGCAGGTCCAATGCGATGCAGGAAGATTTTAATAGATCTAAGTATCCCTCAGAGAATGTGGTAAACGGATCTCAGAAAATGGCAAATGCCAGGTCTGCGCTCAAGCTTCCATTGAAAGCCACATAATTATATTGATACATAATAAAAAAATAAACATACTCAAAAGACGTACGACACTGCACATTTCTTAACACATTCACAGGGGAGAAATACCTAAAAATTTCTGCCCCTACTAATGAATTAAACTTCCACCATAAGCATCTTTTGATATTCCTGCTCTGATACCAAATATAGATTTTGGATTAGACTTGCACAGATAAAACACAGAATAATTATATTATATATCTATATTCTTGCTGCATAAATTACACAATGAACCAGGCTAATTTATAGCCATTACAATAGACTAACTAGTACCCTATAAAATAGGAACCCATACAAACAAATAACCCGTTAATAGATTTACGGGTACAACAATACTCTATGAATAATATATTGTTGAAACAATATATTCTTTCAAACCTAATATTTATAATGTAAACATTAATAATTAATTTCCTAACACACTAGCCTAATTGTGGGCAGTTTAGATGTCTTGTATACTGATCTGTGTTATGGAATTGTAATTTTTGGTAATCGATCATATCACAAAGTGACAGTTGAACACTAGCTTTCCGTAATAGAATGGGTGTTATTATCTGGTCAATTATTTGTGATGGCATTATAGTGGGGTATGACGGTTCACAGTTGTGTGCAGAGTTGACAGGGTTACAGCGTTTCAGTTGAACACTAGCTTAATTAGGTGTTATTATCTGATCAGTTATGTGACTAGCTAATCAACTATTTGCATTTATTTAACCTATAATGTTATTTTGGGTTCTTGTATGTGTTTTTGTAGTGCAGGAAGAGATAGCATTATTTGTGGGTTGATAAATAACTTTTTGTGGACAAAAAGTCTTCTCAGTGGGAAGGAGTGATCAGGGGATTATTTTTAGTGTTAAAAGTTTCCTAAACTTCCTAAACCATGCCAGTGCAATAGATCCTTTAGAGATATTTCTGATGACTGTAAAAACATGAAAAATAGACACTTTGAGCTCAAGTTATGTTCGGTCAAAGTTCAGTCAACATGGAAGTCAACTTTGGTGAACAAGTCAACAAGTGGACCAATGGCAAGGTGACACATGGCAATTGGCGACAAGGAAAAATTTATGGTCTTGTAATTTTTTTTAAAATTCAGTTCCATGGTATAGAGCTCGTCACAATCTTTTTGATGCATTTTGAATGGACCAAATCTGAGTTCGTATGCGAAAGATATGCATAGTCAAAGTTGTGATGAAAGATGACGTGGCTCACTGTGACGTGGACAAATGGCATATTACAGGTGTGACACTTGACAGATTTTTAGTGACTTTGGATTTAAAATAATAATAATAATATATTTTATTTAATCCATTCCACGAGAATAAGCCTAATCTCATGGGATAAGGAGGATTTTGTGGACAAAAAGCTATTTAAAGACTTATCATATCCCTTTCCCACCAAATGTGGGGTCAATGGCTAAATTGGGCACCTAAACCTATGGAAGTGGGATTTGAACCCAGCACCTCATCTAAAAAGATAAGTGGCATTACCAACCCACCACCCTCTTGTAAGTGGTATACATATTGCTCACTTCTATTTGTAATAAACAAGTGTCAGGTCTTTGTCAAGCCAATAAGCAGACAGTTTTGGAAAAGTGCAATTTTGGGACACTTCTGCTCACTTCTAAATCTCGAGTTATATATGAAATTTGCTCATAATTTCGATATGGTCACAATAGTGTGATCATTTATCTGATTTGGAGCTTTTGTGATAGAGTTATTTTTTGTTAAAGTCACACGAAGGCGTAGAACCAAAGGGACACTGTTGTAAGTGGATCAGGAAGGTGAAGGACATAGGCTGAACTCCATTAACATCCTTCCAAGGTCTAAAACATAGTTTTTTAGGTTTTTGATTCATTATTGGTTAATGTAAAGGTTATTGTATTTACATTTTTTAACATTATTAATGGATTGGTTCACCACAAACCCGAGGACGTAGGAATTCCAAACCCCGTAAGCAATCTAGTATTGTGTTCTAATTTTTATTTTCAGTTTCTGATATTTGCAAGTAATTTAAATTCCATAAATGAATGTGGATGCAACTATAATCAGAATTGATAAAATTAGAATATTCAATTAAATCTAAAACAATGATTTTTGGGGCTTTGATCAAACAGTTAAATTTTGAGTAAAATTGCAAACTTAATTTCAGTTTGAATTCAGTCTTAAATCAGAATTCTAATCAATTTTTGGAAGTCTAAAATCCTTTTAAGTTGATTAAAATTTAAGATCCTTTGAAACGATTAAAAGTGATAATTTTAAGCACTCGTTTTCGGATCAGCATTAGATGATCTAATTCATGTTTATGCAATAATTAGCTAATTCCTTTAAGCTTTTATCTTGATGTTCTTATTAGATTAACTTTATTTTGAAGCTGCTTGGTGTTAGTTTCAGTCCATAGCTTAGTTAGTTTAGTATGCATACATTTGGCACGCCCGGTGGGACCTATTCCATTGTCATTTCCATTCATCTACAAGTTTTGTAGATTAGTTTCAATTTTGGTTATCAACCCCCCTTTTAACATATTTTTAGATAAATATGGTGTTTCTTAACTAGATTAGTTGAGTTTGCTTTGTTTTATTTCTCTTTTCAGGAATGAAGGAGGTGAGGTGTTTCCAAATTCATATCAAATTGAAAAAAAAATTAATCTTTTTTTACTTTCTTTTTGTAAAATCTCATTTTTTGTGCTTGCACAGGTGCCTTGTGCTAGTGGGAATAACTCTTGTGATATTGGCTTGTGCTACTATTGAAACCTATGTTTTGTTGCTCTTAGGCTTGTGCTAGTGACTGTTAGGCTTACACTAGCATCACTCGGCTTGCGCTACCACTAAAATAATTTTTTTCCCTCTGTGTTAGGCTTGCACTACTACATTATAGGCTTATGTTATCGCTTAAATGAATTTCACTAGTGACACTCGAACTACACTAACGGAACAATGTTATGTGTTTCTATCTCAGACCTACGTTTTTACAACTACCCCTGCGCTAGTGATAGTTACCTTGCGCTAGCGCCTTTATTCCATGCACTACTGCTAAAATCCATGTGTTACTGTTTTACATGCTTGTGTTAGCACTCTGTGTTAATATTTGGCTCAGCCAGATTCTAAATTTTGATGTTTGTTGTTTCATAGGTTTTCTAACTTTGTTTTACAGGTTTTTACATTTTTAATCAAATTTATAACATGTTATCAAGCTTTAATGAATGTAATGTTTCCATGCTTTGCTTAACTTAGACTAAAGTTTGTGTATGTTCTTCTCTTGCACCTTTGGGCGATCTTGAGAAATAAAAGAATCTTTAATCATCATTTTTCTAACATTTGGTTAATTTGGAAACTTAAATATTTAATTTTTTGCTTAAGGGTATGAACAATTTATCAAGAATTTTTTAAAGTTTATTTGATTTAAAGTTTTCCTTTATATATTATCTAGTTGAATCAAATTATTGTGTATGCTCTTCTCTTACATCCTTGGATGATCTTGAGAATCAAAAGTAATTTTGATTCACTTTCTATAGGAAACTACTTAATATTTTTTGTATAGGACCTAATGTTTGTCAAAGAATTGGAATATAAACAAAGCTCTTATTACAAGTGTGTTGCAAGTTGTCAATGGTGTGTTAAACCACATTTAATAAAAATATAAAAAACACACCACTTCATTCAAAACACTGTATTTGCAAGTTCAGATAAGCGCTTAAACCTGTCTGAATTGAATTGTGGGAAGTATCTTGGCATAAGCCATAAAACTCAGTATAACCTGGATTACCACAAGAACTCCAAAGTAGTCCACACTTTGAGAGAACTGGTGGACAAAACTGGAAGTGCCTCACTACCCACTTGACTATTTGAAACCCCTTGTGAGAAAAGCTTCATGTTTCCCATATGAGGCCCCATTCATTAATTTGATTATGGGGTAATGGTCCATTGTCAAGTTTACTAGAAATTCGTACCTCTTCTAGGCAAGAAATGGCAAGTTTTTGAACAAAATCCTAGGAAACCATTTGGCATTGGGGCCAACTTGACTTTATCCATCATGTTCCAAAAATCTCTCGCAAAACAAAAATTTCTTCGGAGTCAAAACCTTGTTAGTCGAACAAGGGGAGAGTTCATTGAAGTTTGCACCGCATGTTATTCATCACAAAAATTACAAGGCATTACTTTGTCTTAGTTTCTACCTTGTCCTAAGACAAGGTGAAACTCTGCCAAAGTTACGCTAAGTATTTTTCATCACCACTTGATCTACTCATTTGTTTTCTTATTTCCCATTTGGTACAAAATAAAGCATCTATATGTGGTACCACCAGAATTAATCGCGTCCACCATTTTTGTATTCTACTCACATTACTAGGTTACAATGTTGGAATGTGAGTGTTGAAAGTGTGTCGGTACGTCTTCATTATTTGGTAGGCCCTTGTCTTGATACCCACATAAAGACTCTTTCATTATAGTTAGGTTGTCTCATCATTGACTTCATCTTGAGTTGTTACGTTGCTTGCATCATATTGATAGAGTTTTTATACTTACATCTTGTTTCCTTTGTGAAACTTGATTTAATTCTCTAAGTTGTATTGTTTCGTTGCTCTCATAAATATCAACTTCTTATTATACTTATACCTTGTTTTTATTCCAACATTGCCTTGAGTTTTGAAAAGTGTTTTCGTTGTTAGAATTTGAGGATTCTAATAAATATGGATTTAATCATATTACATATTATATAATGTTACAATAAATATTTAAATAAACATTACATCATAACATAAGTAAATAAATAAATACTTACAAGAAATAAATAACACAGGTGACATAATATTTATAGTGGAAAACCCCAATAGGGTAAAAACCACTTTAAAAATAACCTTTTACTTCAGAGAACTTATTTTACATCCAGTAAGATCACCTCCTCCTTAAAACCCTATTTACCAAGGGTAAAACCAAATCACTTGATTTGCACACCTTTGATATATTTCCCGAATATAACAAATGAGGACCTAAAGTCCTTTTTATATAAGGTGATCAGGTATGTCTCCTGACCCACCTTTTCAACCTAAAATGGTTGACACATATACCTAGGTGATTGCATTAAATAAATATAAACATAAATGATTCACATTATTAAATACTTACCTAATGTATATTACCTAGGTATAAATATTTAATAATAGAAAAGTATTTCATATTATTAAATATTTAACCTATATAATAGTGATGGACCCATATTAATTAAGGGTTGACCAGACCACTTAATCATTATGTTCCAACACTCCCCCTTAATGTTAAAGGGGGGATGAACATATGTCAATATATTACTTGCACGTGGTACACTATAGGATTTATAATCCTTAAACCATAAAGGTTTTAGGCTGGCATATCGAGTGAATGAATTATAACACCTTCATCATACTCAAGTTACCTTTGGTATAAAAGGATTTGGAATCCCAAAGATCATCCCATGATCAGTGGCTAAGTATGATTTATAAGTTGTTTTCATAAAAAATTATTGAACCCAAGCATATAGGATCCTTTTATAACCAAGGACCTCCTTAATAATATGCTTGTACTAAATGTTTACTAGTAAACTCAATAACACTAAAGATTTTACTGAAGACTGCCTTTAAGATCTTTTACACTTCTTTCTAAAAAAGAAGCTGAAGAGGTATATATGCCTGAAGGTATTTTTGCACTTGCCCGAAGGTCTTTTTACAAAAACCAAGTTCCATTAGGAGATGACATTGTCATGCACACTCCCCCTCAATGGAAACTTCGACAATCCAAGCTTTTCATGAAAGTGACAAAACTTTACAGCACTTAGGGGCTTTGTGAAGATATCAGCAACATGTTCTTCAGTCGGCACGAACTTGAGATCTATCTTACCACTTAGCACCTTCTCACAGATGAAGTATATATGTATCTCAATGTGCTTCATCCTCTGATGCTATATTGCATTATGTGTAACAGCTATGGTGCTTTAGTTGTCACAGAACAAAGGAACACTGCATGGATCCTTCATATTTATCTTATCGAACAACCTCTTTAGCCATATAGCCTCTTTTCCAGCTTCTATTGCACTTCTATACTCACTTCTGTTGAAGAGATAGAAACAATTAGTTGTTTTTTTGCTGCACCAGGTAATGGCACCTTTAATATATCTAAGAATATTTTTTGCAAGACTCCAATGATCTCTACAAGGTTCCTGCATAAACCTAGAAGCAATTCCTACTGCATAGGAAATATTTGGTTTGGTGATAGTTAGATATATCAAACTACAACTAATTACCTATATAAAGTAGGATCAAATTTTTCACATGCAGGATTAGGATCAATTTTCAGTCCAACTTCCATAGGAGTAGAAATTGGTTTACAATCAATCATGTTAATCTTTTTCAGTACATTGGTTGCATATTGTGTTTGAGAAACAACAATAGAATGTTTATCTTGAAATAAAACCATGCCAATAAAATGATGTAAGAGACTTAAATCAGTCATTTCAAAGTATTGTTTCAATTTTTCTTTAATTCTACAAAGTAAATCAAGATTATCGCTAGTCATAAGAAAATCATCAACATATATACAAACAATAATAATATGTAATCCTTCTTGCTTAATGAATAGATCATTGTCAGAAAAACAATTAACAAATCCCAATTGTTTAAAGAAAGAATTAATTTTCGCATACCAAGCTCTAGGAGCTTGCTTTAAACCATACAAGGATTTTTTCTATTTACAAACATAGTTTTCTTTACCAATTTCTTCAAATCCTTTAGGTTGAGACATGTAAAGTTCTTATTTTAAATCACCATTCAAAAAATCATTTTTTCACATCCATTTGTTAGATTTCCCACCCAAATTGAGTGACAATTGCAAATAAGGTCCTAATAGTACTCATTTTAGCTTCAAGGGTAAATGTCTCAACATAATCAATACTAGGTTTCTGAGTGAAACCTCTAGCAACAAGTCTAACTTTATGTTTTTCAATACTATCATTTGTATTATATTTTACTTTGTATAACCACCTAGATCCTATAATACTTTTTTTCTCTGGAGGTGGAACCAACTCCCAGGTTTGATTTTGAATTAGGGCATTATATTCAACTTGCATTACATTGATCCACTTCTCATCCTGAGAAGCTTCTTCAAAACTTTAAGGCTCAAGTTCATACAAGGTCATTAATGCATGGTACGTATAATGGCTTCTGGTCATTTTCCTAAGATCAATAGGATTAGAACTTTCTAACACAGATTGAGCCCATTTTGGTTTCTTAACTAGGGAGTTAGGAGATTCATAAGCATCTATAGTATCAACATAAGAAACATTATCATGACCATTTACTATATTCTCATTATTAGAATCATAACCATCATTATAAATATTGACAGAGTTAGGAACATTTTTACCATTATTAGATGAACAAAAGTATTTTTCTAAAACCACCACATTGCGTTTTTCAGTTACTTCCCTTTTTACATGGTCGTAAATCCTTAGACATGCAGTGTTAATACCATATCCAATGAAAACACAAGAGAAAGAAGTCATATCAAGTTTCTTTCTTTTATTTTTAGGAATGTATAAAGAAGCAGGGACTACCAAAAACTTTTAGATGAAAAATATCAAATTTTTGATTTGACCATTTTTCTAAATGAGTTGAAAGATGAATAGCTTTGGTGGGAACCCTATTTAGAATGTAGATTGTTGTGTTCATTGCTTCTTCCCACATAAATTTGGGAAGACTAGCAAAATGAAGCATAGTGTGAGCCATATCTAAAATAGTCTTATTATTAAGTTCTGCAACACCATTAGATTGGGGAGAGTGAGGAGAATTTAATTCCCTTTTAATACCACAATCAATACAAAAAATTTCAAATGCTTTGCTAACATATTCACCCCCCATTATCTTTTCTAAGTCTCATAATTTTATAATATGAAGAGTTTTTAACATATGCTTTAAATTCCTTAAATTTTCCAAGTACATCAGATTTATTTTTAAGAAAATATGACCAAATCATTTTGGTGAAATCATCATTGAAGTTCATAGCATATAAAGAACCATTTAATGAAGCTACTTCAAGAGGTCCTCTAACATCACTATGAATAAGTTCTAGTGGGGAAGAGGAACTCTCTTCAAGATGTGAGTGAAAGGGTTTAGCACTTTGTTTTGAGCGTAAACACCCTTCACATGCATCATGAGAAGAAGACAACACAGGAAAACCTTTCACAAGATTATATCTAGCCATGTCATATAAAATTTGATAATTAATATGTCTTAATCTTTCATGCCATAGTTTTGAATTATTCAAACTTTAAGAAACAAAACAGGATGCAAAATATAAATCATCAAAAATATACAGACCATTTCTTTGAATCCTTCAACTATTATACTATCATTACTATCCTTGATATACCAAGTATCTTTCAAAATTTGAATAGCCAACCTATCATGAGTTAATTGAGAACATGATAAAAGGTTCTTTTTGAGCTTAGGAACAAATAAAACACTATTCAACACACCATTAGCAAATTTTACTTTTCCTTTCTCTATTGCTTCTAAAGATGATTTATCACCAAGATACACACGTTCATTGATTTTCACAAGATCAAATAAAGAACTTAAAACACCAGTCATATGATTTGATACACCTGAATCTAAAATCTATTTAGAATTAGAGGAAGAATACAATGCAGCATATAATGCAACAATTTTAGGAGTATCATTAGAGCTATCCTTTTTCCTTAAATTGTATTTAGAAGAAATAGTTTGTTTTTTATTTTTATGGATAGGTTTCTTATTTTTGTAATCTTCCTTTTTATTTCTAAATTTACTACATTTGTGACATTTACCACTAAAGCTAACACACAATTGATCAGAAGAAAAACTTTTCTTATCAACAAAAGAATATTTAGATATAAATTTTTGATCTAAGAAGGGCTTGCGAGGTTTGAACTTTGAATTTTGAGCAAGAAGTGTCTGAGAGGCATTCTCCTTAGAGTCAAATTTCATCATCACTTGCTCTTCCTGTATTAGAAGTGAGCTCAAGGTATTTAAATCAGGGAGATCATTTTCGTTCTGATATTTAGTTCAAGATAGAAATAAAATTCCTAAATCGTTCATGTGTATTTAACTAAACAATAAAGTAGATTAATTTTTCACCAATTAAATCAAAATTGCATCCATCTAATTGTGTTTTAATAGTTTTAATTTTGGCTAAGAAATTTACTTTTTCATCTCCTTTCATAGAAGTTGTAAGCAATTATAAAACTAATTTAATAATTTTAGATAAACATGTACCTTCATGCATGGATTCTAGTTGCATCCATACCTCTTTCAGATGTTCAATATTACCAATGTGTAGAAGGTAATCATCGTTCACATTGCGCAAAATCATGTAAAGAGCCTCCTACATTCATTGCGAGAATGCATTCATGTTATCTACAGTTGTTTTATGACCGGTGGGAGCAACCTCAGATCTAGAAATAATTTTCCATAGTTTCCTCGCCATAAGTTCTGATTTGACCCTGATCTTCTAAATGTTGTAGTTGGTTCCATTCAAGATCTGGGTTTTGTCAAGATAGAAATAGTTAGACGCCATTATTTTCCTGAACCTGTAAAACACACCCCATTATAATATCCAATGTACCACAGAGTTAGATACATATTATTAACAAAACACTTTTAATAGAAATATATCTAAATTTTATAGATCTACATAAACTATTTAATCATGACTAATTTTGTCATTACAATGCATACTAATTAACCTCCCATGATCAAAATAATAACCCGCAATATAAAGGGCTTTATATTATACCCCAGACTTATATAAAAAATTCTAACCATATAGAAGTGCAGAAGAAACCCCTAAGAATGCAAAACAACTTCAAATTTATGGAAAAAGTTAATGTAGACAAAAATTTGGCCATCTTAAATTTACATCTAAATGACCGTCATACTGCCTTATGTTTTACCTGCCGTGACAGTCATTTGACCGTTAAATTTAATGGAGTCAAAATTTGTTGTGTATTTCTATAATTTCTTCCTCTATATAATATTAGGGAGGTTTGAAAAAATGGTATCCGGGTTTTGATCCAAATATTGAAAATATAAACACCATTCCAATCTGGTGTAGGCTTCCAGGGCTGCCATTGCATCTATGGGATGATGAAATACTGTTAAATATTGCAAAATCCCTAGGTGCACCTATTGGGCTTGATGGACCCACAAGAAACAGATCCAGGCTTGCTTTTGCTCGGTTCTGCATTTTCTCAGCCATAGATCAGGAGATTCCGAAACACATAATCTTGAAAACTCGATTTGGATCCTGGACCCAAAGAATTGAAGTTGAAACCTTAAGATGTAAGCTATGCCATATCATTGGTCACTTTGACAAAAACTGCTCCAAGAAGATGACCCTCCCTTTGGACTTTGAACAGCCTGGGATAGACTCAGATCTGAACAAAGTTAGCATGGACCCAAGCAAGGATAGGAAGATTGATGACAAAGGTCCCAGCCAGAAGGATTTGCATCTAAATAGAAGGGAAAAAAAAAGGGGGGGGGGGGGTTTAGAACTCATATAAAGAAGCATCTTGTATGGCGCCCCAAAGCTGCAACTTTAGCTTTGCCTGAAGCTCCCAACAAAGAAGTACTGGACAAGTCGGTGAAGGCTTCTTCGGATTTACCTTTTGAAACATCTATGAAAGAAGACTTTGTTAAGGTATCCATGGAAGTAAACGAGCATGATGGTTCAATGATGGACAATTTATTCCCTTCTGGATCAGAAGAGAAAGAAATTCAGTCATTAATTAGGAATGAAGCTTGTAACAAGGAAGATATGACAGAGATTGAGCCTTTGGAGATTCTCTCTTCTGGAGAGAATGGTATTGCGGATCCGCTGCCTTGTTCCAGCATTACAACAGTGGCTTCGCCGGTCTACTACAGCACCAGAACAGCTTCTGATCACTTGCCTGACATTTTAGAACAAGAGAAAGAAATTCAGCCATTAATTAGGGAGGAAGCTGGTAACAAGGAAGATATGACAGATCCCAGCATCTCAACAGTGGCTTCACCGGTCTGCTGCAGCGCCAGAACAGCTTCTGATCACTTGCCTGACAGTTTGCATAAAGGACATGAAGAAGGAGAAATCACGCCTGCCAAGGAAATGGAAGATCCACACTCTGGATTCACATTGGTCATCTCAAAAAAGAAAAAAAGAATGAGAGGTTTTGAAAGGATCCCAGATTCATTGTATAGTGATAAAAAAAAGGTAATTGACAATTGGGACACCTCTTCTTCTAGAACAACCAGGTCTTCTGCTAGACGAACAGCTGATTTTGGAGGAAGCTCAAAAAGAGGAAGACCCTCTAAAAAGACTCTCAGAGCTAAGAAAACGGAGAGGGATATTGCAGATGGGGTTCAGCGACAACTGAACCAGCAAGTAATTCCAACTACCAACCATTCCAAATGAAGATTATATCCTGGAATATCAGAGGCCTAAATGGAAACTCTAAGCAAAGAACCATCAAGGAGTTACGGGATTCCAGTAACCCCAGCATTTTGATTCTTCAAGAAACTAAAATGAAAGCAATGACCATGGTTAATATTAAAAAAAAAATTTGGGATAGTTCTGAAATGGCGGCTGTCAATTCTCAGGGAGCTTCCGGAGGATTGGCTACTCTTTGGGATAGAAGACACTGTACAGGTATGATTCTTAGTGCTAATATTAATCATCTAGCAATTAAATTCGTCACTATTGAGAAAAAGTGTGAATGGATCTTGTCTAATATTTATGCCCCTAACTCTGCTAGTGGTAGAAGAAAACTATGGGCTGATCTTAAAATCTTTAGAAATCAACATAGCTCTGCCAACTGGCTCATTATGGGAGATTTCAATTCCCCTCTAAACCCAGGCGAGAAGTTTGGTGGAACCCCCCACCTTCTCTAATGGTATGGAGGACTTTGCTGACTTTATTGCTGAACAAAACCTCATTGATGTGGATCTGCATGGTAATAAGTATACTTGGAATAATAGAAGGCTGGGAAAGGAGTTCATTCAGGTGAGACTGGATAGGGCATTAATCTCAGCAAACTGGATTCTAAGCCAAGACTTTCACCTATCTTCCCTTCCAAGAATTGGATCGGATCATAATCCGATTGCTTTAAGCCTTCTCAATTGGACTAAACCAGCAAAAAGCACATTCAAATTTGAAAAAATGTGGATGGAGCATGATGATATCTATGATAGGATAAAAGAATGGTGGGTATGGAATGGGGAAGGCACTGCTCAGTTCAGCTTGGTTCAAAAACTCAAAAATGTCAAAAAGCAAGTCAAAATCTGGAACAAAAGGGTTTTTGGAAATATTTTCGAAAAAAAGAAAGAGTTAAAACAGAAGCTTCAGGATCTGGAGTTAAAAATGGATACTTTGGGAAGATCGGTTGAAGATGAAGTAAATGAAAAGAATATTCTTTCTGAGTTGCATACGATCTGCAGTAGGGAAGAGTCTTTTTGGCGCCTTAAATCTAGAGCTATCTTGCTTAAAGAGGGAGACAGGAACACAAAGTTCTTTCACATGACTACTCTAAAACATAGAGCCAGTAACAGAATCCTTGAGGTTTCTAAAAAACAATGGGAACAGCACTAAAGATCCAAACAGCATCAAGAAACAAGCGCTTGAATTTTACAAGAATCTTCTTAAAGAGAACAACGTCAGCAACCCTGAAGCTATTTCCTTCATGCTGGAGGCCATCCCTCAGAATATCATTGAGGACCAGAAATTCAGAGACATCACTAAAGCTGTCATGCTTGAAGAACTGCAAAAGGCTGTTTTTTCTCTTGAGGGGGATAAGGCTCCTGGACCGGATGGGTTCTCTATTAATTTTTTTCGGAAGTTCTGGGAAATATGCTCGGAGGATCTTCTCAAAGCGGTAAATGAATTCTATAGAACAGGAAATCTTCTAAAAGAGCTTAATAACACACACATTGTGCTGGCACCTAAAAAAATGGATGCAAAAGACTTCAAGGACTTCAGACCTATCAGTCTTGTTAATGCTATCTTAGAATCTTCACCAAAATCATCACTACTAGACTGCAGCTCATAATGAATGACCTCATCTCAAGGCAGCAGAGTGGCTTTATTAAAGGCAGGATAATACAAGACGGAGTGATTATGGTGCACGAAACTTTACATTCCATGGAAAACAATAAAAAGGCTAATATGATCCTCAAGCTTTATATGAATAAAGCTTTGGACAAGGTTTCTTGGGTCTTCCTTGACAGGATTTTATCTAAATTTGGGTTCACGGAAAAATTTAGAAAAATTGTCAAGTCTTGTATATCTACAGCCAGGTTCTCTGTGGTTGTTAATGGGGAGCCTGTGGGTTTTTTCACCAGCAGTAGAGGTCTAAGACAAGGAGACCCCATCTCCCCCTTACTCTTCATTCTCTTAGCTGACAGCCTTAGTAGAACAATTGGTAGAGCAGTTGAGAACGGCCTTTTAAATGGATCTAAACCCGCTTCATTCAGCCAAGCTGTCTCTCATCAACAGTTTGCGGATGACACAATCCTTCTTCTTCTGGCCTCAGTTGTGGAAGCTAAAGCTATTAAGGCTTTATTACAACTCTATGAATCTGCTTCTGGGAAAGAGATTAATTATGACAAAAGCACCATTTTTTTTCTTTAACACCCCTGAGGAAAGACAGCTCAAGATTGCTAAAATTCTGGGTTGTAGAATAGGTGCTCTTTAGGCAACGTACTTAGGCCCTCCCCCTTGGCACTAAGAAATTCTCTCACATGGTGTGGGATGATTTGTTGATGAGATTTCAGAAAAGATGGCAGGTTGGAAAGGGGCCACTCTCTCTAGTGCTGGTAAGTGCCTTCTCATTAAAAGTACACTCCAAAGTCCTGCCCATCTATATCATGTCACTTTTCAAAATTCCTTCTTCCTTCAGAGAGAAAATTGAAAGGATTCAGAAAAAAAATTATGTCAAGGCATAGAAGAGAAGTTCAAATTTCACCTAGTGGCCTGGATAAGGTCTACACCCCAAAATCCATGGGAGGGCGGGCATAAAAAATATGAGAAAAATGAATGAGGCACTCATCGCTAGATGGGCTGGAGATTGCTATCTGAGAAATAGCCTGGATTGATGTTATTAAAGCAAAATACTTGAATCAACAAGGCTGTCTACTCCTATCTGCATGAAGAACAACTACCCAATGGTTCCATTTTTTGGAATAATCTGGTCAAGAGTAGAAACCTTCATCAAGCAGGGCAGCAAATAGAAAGTGGGGGATGGCAGTGAGATAAAACTTCTGGGAGGATAACTGGTTCAGTGATAACCTCTTGGAGAGATTTGGGATAGCTAAGGACAGCCTTATAAGCAGTATGGAACTAAAGTCAAGGACTATATTGAAGGAAATGGCACCAACAAGACTTGGAAAGACTTTCTATGGAACGAATTGAGCTGAAACAAATTACTTCCTCCCTTCAGGATCTTTTAGACCTCTTCCCTTTAAGTCAGTTGAACTCCAAGGATGAGCTAGTTTGGAGCAATTCACAAGATGGGAAATACTCAGTCAAATCTAGTTATAACCAATCTTTTCTCACAGTAACCAATCTGACTTTAATTGGGAACAAGATCTGGATGCCTGAGTTAACCCCCAAAATAAAATTTTTTCTTTGGCTGGCCATTAGAGGTAGAATTCCTCACCACTGAAAATTTGATGAGAAGATGATTTATAATTCCTAATTGGTGCCACCTTTGTAGGAATGACTATGAAGACATAGTCATTTGTTCATACATTGTGCTTATGGCCAATAGAATTTGGAGCTTTGTTCTTTCTAAATTTGATGGCTCTTTGGGTGTTGCCGAAGAACCTTAATCAGCTATGGAATCAATGGAACCCACCATTCAGACATTGTGCTATCAAAAGAATCTGAAATTAAGCAATCCCACACTTAATCTGGAAGGATTTGGAAGGACAGAAATAATATCATTTTCAGAAATAAGAAGCAGAATTATAAAATTAGTATTGGAAAAATTTCCTCAAGGTATCAAAGAGGACATGGCCAGATTTAAACCCCCCAAGAACAAGTGTTATCCTGAGAATGAAGAGCACATTTTATCTAATTGGCACATTGGAAATTGGAGCAACCCTGGGAATAGTGTAGATGATCTTTGATTAAATGGCATCCTCCTGACTCTAATTGGTACAAGCTGAACTTTGATGGCGCCTCTAAGGGGAAACCCTGGGACAGCAGCTGGAGGAGGAGCAATACGAGACCCAAAGGTAATTTGATTGCTGCTTATGCTGGAAAAATGGAATCCAAAACCAATCATTTGCCGAAGGCACTATCTGCTCTCTGGGGCTTGAGAGTTGCACGGGCTCAAAAATATTCAGAACCTTAATTGTTGAAGGGGACTCCCTTTAATATCATTAAGCTTCTTAATCAGTCCTCATTCCCAGTTGGAGTATTAAGCTTTATCTCTGAATCCCATAAGCATTTGCCACACCTTCAATAGTATCAAGAAGCATACATACTTACAGGGAAGGCAACAATCTAGCGATGCACTGGGCCAATTATGGCATTAATATAAATTATTACTGTCTGGGATAATGATAGTAATCCCTAATCAGCTTCACACAGCATCCATACGGATCTTCACAAGCAGCAATCTCTAGAGATAAACCTTAATCTTGGAGGAAAATCAAAATCATCAATTCTTTCACAACGTGCTGCTTATAGTCTATAATGGCGAGGCAAATAATATCTTTTTCAAATAATAGCAAGATCTATTTAAGAAACTTCAAGGTGGGAGGTCATCCAGATTTGAAAATCACGCACGCGGGAGGTACAACGGCTGTTGATATCCGGATGCCAAACTCCACGAAAAATGATGATAATTACCAAAGTTATTGTTGACAGGGAAAGGGTTTCACACGCGACCTTCCCGCAGGCTCAGTTCAGGCAATTACACACAGCCGTTCGTGAGAAGACCAACGGCTACAGTTCCCAGTCTTATGTGATCTTCAACAGTAAGAAACAAACTGTTCTTCACGCTCAGCGGCATTCTGGAATTTGTTGCAACCTGCACACCACTGAGAAGATGGGAGGACCTCCCTGTCAAATTGATCTGTGCGCGGACCCTGACTGGAAGGAAAACACCGAGCTTTGGACCATTCTCAGCATAGGCAGCTTCACCAGCTTTATGGAAAGGGTGCAAGGACATGATCAAAGTATTTCAGTATGCTTTGCTAAGGAGTGGAAAGAGAGGACTGTCAACTATGGGGGACAGAAAATTCTTGTCAATGACGAGCTCATTGCTGAAGCGACCGGTCTCAGCCTGGATGGGTACCGCTTCTTCAACAAAAGGATTATCAAAGAAACTGAAGAAAGAAGATTTGTGGAGGAAGATGAGAAGCTTATTTTTAGCACAGCAGGTCTGCTTGTAAGCTCAATTCCATCACCGTTTGATGAAGTCACTCGCATGATGATTCGTTTCATCTCCTTGGAAGGTAGGTTTGTTACTGTCCCAGCTAAGCATCTCATCTTTTTAAACCACTTCCGTAGGAATAGATTGGTTTGCTTCCCTCATTATCTTTTAAACTCTCTTGAGCGCTCCATTTTGGAGTTCCAGAAGCATACCCGGGTGGTTCCCTTGCATCAAGGGCTTATTTTGCTAATTCACAAATACTGCCTTCTCAAGTACCCCGGTCTTCCTTCCTCTCCTAGCCCGGCTCCGATGGGCTCCGCTGCTGCCAGTCCTACTTCTCCTGATGCCTTTGCTACCCTTGTTGCTGCCCCTGCCACTGGTGCTGCTACCCCCATGCCGGCTGCACATGTCTCTCCTTCTATTCCTCCTACTGCTCCTCCTGCCACCCACCTCGCCTCTACCTCTAAACGTCCACTCACCAGGGCTTCTAGGAGACTCAACCTTGAGACTCTTGCAGCAGGGAAAGAGCCTCTTGATCTTGACATTGCACGTGACCTGCTAAACATAAGTAGTGCCAGGCCCCGGGAAGCACAGATGGATAATCCTTCCAAGAGACTGGAGGCCTTAGAGGCTGAGATAAAAATGCTGAAGGATGAGATCAAAAACCTAGCTAAGCAAAAAGGTAAGAAAAGCATGGAGGGGGAAGGGAGCATTGACAATAGTCAGATTGAAGACATATACAAAAAGCTGACCTCCTTGGACTCCCGCCTTGGGAAGACTAAGACTAGGCATGATTACAACATTGCCGCCTTTAGGGCCATTGAGGAATTCATCGTGGGGCATGCCAAAAGTGTTTCCAACCTCAGTGGTGTCCCGGCTGCACTTTGGGGCAATGAAAAAGAGAGCAAAAGAACCATCGAGGAGCTCGATAAGACGGATGCTGCCCACATGACCGCTTTGGGTATGTTTCATGCTTGGAAAAAAGTCAAGATCAGTGTTGATCAAGCAGCCAAGAAGTAGTCCTGCATGCTTCTACTGCACTCTTTTGTTATTCTTACTGTTTCTTGGTTGTCGAGTTACTGTTTTTTTGCTGTTGTTTTGCTGTTAAGTCTCACTTGTGTAGCTGTTTCTGGGCTACGTGGAATTTCATTGTATTACCTGGACTTGGTTAGTCCTGCTATGTTTCTCACTCTTATTCCAGCTTAAAGGCCTTATTTTGTATTCAAGGGTATAGTCCCTTTCAAAAAACTATTTGCCATTATTAAAAAAAAAAATATTAGGGAGGTTATATTTTAATACATTAAATTAACCTATTATAATTTATAATGTAAAAATATATTCACTTTTTAAAAAGAGGTATATAGTTTATATAATGTCAATAAAAAACAACATATAGTCTATAAAAAAATATAAACTATAGTATATATACTTTTTTTTTAAATAAACACATGTAACCCTTATTACGGGGGCCCCTCATGAAAAACAAGATTTAAAACATTTACCAAGCCATGTAATTTTAAATTCTACATAAACCTTAGAATTTACAGAAGAGAACATTTTTCCCACTTCCAATGGAAAAAATTCAAATCCTATTTTGATGGATCTTTGTCTCCTCCTTAATTTACCATTGAAAAAATTCAACCTGCACATATTAAAACTATAGAAAAAAATATTTCAAATATTTTACCCTTACCTCTACATAAGTTTTCACGGAAGGTAAGAAGTTTCCAAATTTTTCACCTGTGAATTCACCTTGATTCTTCACAAAGCCAAACTTTTAGGTTGCACAATGGAAAGAAGGGGCCAGTTATTTTAAATACCTTTCCGGATTGGTTGAAAAAACCCATACAAATTAAATAAATAAAATACAAAAAAAATTATCTTAATTTATTTAATTTACCCTTCCAGTTGGTTGAAAAAGCCGTACAAATTAAATAAATAAAATACAAAACATTTGATCTTAATTTATTTAATTTACCTTGCTCTATTACCATGTTAGAATTTGAGGATTCTAATAAATACAAATTTAATCAAATTACATATTATATAATGTTACAAAAAATATTTAAATAAACGTTACATCATAACATAAGTAAATAAAGAAATACTTACATGAAATAAATAGCACATGTGACACATTATTTATAGTGGAAAACCCCAATAGGGTAAAAAACTCTTTGAAAATAATCTTTTACTTCAGAGAACTTATTTTACATCCAGTAAGATCACCTCCTCATTTAAACCATATTTACCAAGGGTAAAACCAAATCACTTGATTTGCGCACCTTTAATATATTTCCCGAATATATCAAATGAGGACCTAGAGTCCTTTTTATATAAGGTGATTGGGTATGTCTCCTAACCCACCTTTTCAACCTAAAATAGTTGACACATATACCTAGGTAAGTGTATTTTATAAATATAAACATAAATGATTCACATTATTAAATACTTACCTAATGTATATTACTTAGACCTATAAATATTTAATAATAGAAAAGTATTTCATATTATTAAATATTTAACCTATATAATAGTGATGAACCCATATTAATTAAGGGTTGACCAGACCACTTAATCATTATGTCCCCACAGTCGTTACATTTTTTACATCATTCTAATACTATTTTGATACTAATATTTTGTTTTTTCCTAAAGAAATTGATTAACGTATCCAAGTAGTGTTGTTACGCTGCTCGCATTTGTAGCTTCCATTTTCAAGACTTGGACTTTGTGGGTATCTAAACTTGTTTAAGTATACCTTGCTTGGAAATCATGTCAACACCATCTTAGTACTTAAGTCTTGTTTATCCCAAACTCGATCTAAGTATTGATATTGAGTGTTGTCATTATTGCACCAAACCTATCTTTGAGACATAGGGAGTAGTTATTTTTGTGATTGGACCTTGGTCTTATACTTGATTGATTTTTCCTAAATACTTCTTACTATATGGTTTCATATCAACGTGCCATTATTTATTCTTTGGTATTCTTGATTTATATTTCCTTGATTCTTTGGATTCCTTTCCATTCATTATTTATCATTCTTTGTGACGATTTGACGTCGTTACACAGCCTGGTTTTACCTAGGGTCCATTTTAATCAACCTTAGTGAAATCTTTCCTGTTATGCCCCTTCTCACAAAGATGTGGCATCAAATATTAGGGTCAAACCCTTTTTTTGATGACAAGTTAAACCCTTTTTATGAAGACAATAACATGGTTGACCATAGTGGTGACGAGGGGAACTCTCCTCGGAATGACTTTGAATTTGATCCTACCCACATGGATAACTTTTTATTCCAAAATAGGAATGAAGTCCTTATGTGCGTTGTAGAATTAGATGTTGAATTTCCACCTATATATTATCATTCTCGCTCACAAGCATGGTTCATGGAGAAGAAGTAGAGTGTCCTCTTCACAATGTTGATGAAATCTTAAACCTAGGAAATGCTTCTACTTCCGGTCAATGGAATGAGGAAGAAGGACCTTCTCAAAATAATGGTGGTTATCGCATCCACGTTGTTAAAACTCATTGCGAGGATCATGAAGAACATAATAAATACGAACAACCCCCTTGTGAGAATCGTGAAGAGACACAAAATAAAGAGGTGACAATAGAACAACAAATACAAGATCTTACTTGTCAATTGGAAAGTTTAGCTTCACATGTTAACAAAGAGCCTACAAAGACTCCATGACAATAAAAACTTACAGCTTCATATCATGACTTTCAAACTAAAACTCTGTGTCAAGAAAAACATAAAGAGATGTATCATGAATTATATATCGATAACAAAGGTGGTGAAACATCTATGACTTAACTATGTATATATGCCTGCTTCACCTACACATGGTCAAATCTTCGACTAGGAATGGTTATCTATAAATAATTCGCTCTCACTTCTTTACAAGAATTAAAGTTTGGGACATAGACAAGAAGTGTCAATTTGAGGAGTTATGTCTCGTATCCATTTTTATAGAGCTATGTTGAGAACACCTTTCCCTCATCACTTTGATTGTCCAAATTTCGATAAGTATAAAGGTAAAGGTGATCCACGGGACCATGTCAAAGACTTATTTATGGTATGTCAAGAGGTTGGATATAGTGATAATTATCTCATTTGACCTCTTCCCATGGAGTCTAGGGGGACAAGCACTTGGAATGATTTTTACACATACCTAAAGGGGTCAATTGCTACATGGCCAGAATTAGCAGAAAAAATTGTACGTCACTTTTCCTTTAATATGGAAAATGACATCACCATGATAGATTTATGTAATGCAAAATGAATGAAACAATGAAAAATTCACTAGTTTATTATAAATATGGTGAGGGTTAGCTAGTCGCTTCCCTTGACTCCATACCATAGAAATAGCCTGGTTAGCATTTTTATGCCTAATCTACACCCTGAGATTGCTTTCCACTTGCAAATGCATTGTGGAAACACCTTTGAAGAGGTTATAGAAAAAGGTGGCCAAATCGAAAAAGTGTTGTTAGCCAAAGGGACCTTAAAACCCTTTTCAAATAGATAACCATGAATCAAAGCCTATAGATAAACCAAAGTTATTTTAAAACAAGAATAAAAACGTCATGTAGGTGATGGTATAACTGATTCTAAACGTGTGCAATGAAGTTCTAAATAATGGTCCTTTGAAACTTACCAAAGGAACTGACTGCACCTAAATGTAAGCGTTCATGCATTCACCCCTCTAACATATTATTTATCATCTATATTAAAAAAGTTAGATGCGGTGAACATGGTAAATACATGGTTAAATATCTAAATAGGTTAAAACCTAAATACTATACCTTACAGAGATGATGTGCTGAAAGCCAACATGGTTTCCGAGAAAATGAATATTGTGGGTTTCATCATGTTAGTGGTCACAAGAACTGATAAGTGTTTGAAGTTAAAACACTTCATACATGATCTAATCAATAGCAGGAGATGTGGAAATGGATTCCCCAGGACCTAAAATTCTTCCAATAAAAACTTTGGGAATTTACAAGGAAAATTTCCCTAAGCATAATAAAGGGAAGAAAAATTCAGATCAAGGTCAGTATTCCCAGAACAAGAGTACCAACTATGTTTCCAAAACTAATAATCCTTTTGATTCTCTAATTGGTTGTGTTAACCCACCTATTTAACATATCAACACTATTAAGATTAAAATGAGAGAGTGTGTCATGGAAACGTAACGTGCTCACCTCGTTATCCCATAACCTCCTCTACCTACCCCTCAGGATAGTCATTATGACATTTTATAACAACTTGAGAATACCACTGCTAAGATTTTGATCTTAGATCTTCTCAAAATATCTAATGTTCACAAAGACATCCTTTGCAAAATGCTATAGGGGTCAGGAGTGTCAGTTGATATTGATCCTACGCAATTTCAAGCCTTGGTCATACAAATTTCTCCTACTGAGAACATAACCTTTAGTCCGTCAAGAGATTCTTGAAGAGGATCCTACGCATAATCTACCCTTACATATTGAAGTCATTTTCCATTGTAATGAAGATAAAAAGGGTGCTTATGGACAGTGGATCAGGCCTAAATGTTTTTACTCTGAAACTGGTTTGACAACTGGGTCGCACTGATGTTGATCTAGAACCTAAGGTCATCACCATCAAGGCCTATGATAATGAAGAGCATAAATCAGCTAGCATGGTGACTTTTCCTATGGAAGTGGGGCCTACTACTCATGACACCAAGTTCTATGTTTTGGACTTGGAACTTCCTTACAACATGCTCCTCAACCGACCATGGATTCATGCCATGTAGGCCGTGCCTTCTGATGTACCACCAGTGTCTAAATTTATACCATGAAGGATAGACTATTACCATTCAAGGGGATCCTCAACCCTTTTCTCATTGTAGAGCATTATCAGGTTATTTTCCCACCACATTTGAGTGTCCTTCTATAGAAATGGTCCATTCAAGTTCAATCAAAGGTGCTCACCTCACGCGTTGATCTGGATACCTTGGGCTCTCGTAAGGATGGTGCTTCTACATCAGACTCTCCTTTTCTTCATGGGAGATGAAAGTTATTACAAATGGATACGGAGAATATGATCTCCAATAGGCCCTTTTAGTTTCCAAACTCCCCCTATCACCCAAGACACGGGGTAGGCCCAGCTATAAATATCAACGATCCCCGAGAGCATTGTAGCATTGAACAATTTTACTCCTGGTGGTCTATTAGCATATGAAAAGATCACTTCGACAATATTATATCCCAATCACTTCTAATGATGAGATGGCTCCATGTTATCAATCACCCAAGTATGTTATCCCAAATAAAATGATGTATGTTATGGGATACAAAGGATATGGATATGAACATAAATGAAGCAAGGTATGTGGGAAGATCTTCTGATACCACATCGCAAGGTTTGTAAGTATGGTATTGGTATCTGACCATATGGGTCTAATCCTTGTAGAGGTCAAAGAAACCTCTTCTGAACAAGAAGATAGTTCGTCCGATTATGAAAGTGAAACACGGATTCCTGGTGTAGTCTTTATGAATACCTTGCCTCTATGAACTTATTTTCTGACATGGCTATATTAACCATATCCCCTTCCATTCCTGAGTTAAATCTTTTCTATCCTTTCCTTGTCCATTGGGACCAACAACAACATGTACCAATTGAATTTCTTTGAAAATGACGAAGCAATTGGTGAGTTTATGGGTCTCCATGATGGAATTCCTGTTGGTGATCATAAGAAAGGATTCTCCATTAATCTTGACGCATATGCACATACTTCGGGGAGGAGGCTGAGCTTCATGGTCAGAAAAATCAAAAGAAAATCAAGGGAAAGATATCCTCAGAGAAGCCTTGTACAAAGAAAAATCCAAGTCCTATAGTGAAAACCTCTTTGAGGCACTTTGCAGACAAACAAATGGAAACATCACTGGACATAAAAAGTGACCACTCTAAAGGTGAAAATACTCATCGAGATAACCTTAGATGAAGATCTTAATCTCCCCCCTGATCCTACATATATGGAGGAAGAATCCAAATTTCTAGTGGAGGATACTATAGATGTAAACATTGGAACAAAGGATCAACCTAGAATGGTTAAGTTGGGAGCTTCACTTTCAACACAAGAACAAAACACCTTTTTTATGCTTCTACATGAATTTTTAGATATATTTTCTTGGTCCTATGCAAACATGTCAGGGTTATATCCCTCATTAGTAGTGCATAACCTAGTTATGCATGAAGAAGAAAATCCCATCAAGCAGAAGCTCAGAAAGATGCATCCTCGTGTCACCCTATTAGTAAAAGAAGAACTCGAAAAATTATTGGTTGTAGGCTTCATCAAGCCTATTGATTATTCAGAATATATTTCTAATATATTCCCTATACAAAATAAACCCATTGGTATCAAGATATGTACAAATTTTAGAGATATTAATAAAGTGTGTCCTAAGGATGATTTTCCTCTTCCTAACATCGACATGATTGTCAATTCAACTGTTGGTTATGAAATTCTATCACTCATGGATGGTTTTTCCGGATATAATCATATTAAAATTGACAAAGGAAGATCAGCACAAGACAACTTTTACTACCCCTTGGGGGACATTTTATTATCAAGTCATGCCCTTCGGCCTCAAGAATGCAGGCGCAACCTATCAAAGGGCTATGACTGTAATATTTCATGACATGATAAATGATATAATGGAAGATTATGTGGATGACATCTTGGGAAATCCATAGGACTAGAGAGGATCATCCAATGATCTTACAGTGCACATATTTCAGCATCTTAGAGATTATAAGGTTAGACTCAACCCTAAGAAATGTGTCTTCGGGGTGCTATCAGGAAAACTGTTAGGTTTTATTATTTCAAGGAGAGGAATTGAAGTAGATCTTGCAAAGGTTACTACCATAACAAAAATTCCTCCTCCTAAGAACATCAAATAATGTAACAGTTTACAGGGAAGATCCAAGCTATCAGAAGATTTATCTCCCAACTCACAGACAAGTGTCATTCATTCACACATCTTCTTAAGAAAGATGTTGATTTTCATTGGGGTCCAGAACAACAAGCAAGCATTTACTTTTCTCAAGGAATATATGTATAAACCCCCTATTCTAATGCCACCTACTGTAGGAAAACCATTAGTTTTGTACATTTCTTCCACTCAATTTTCAATTGGTGCACTTTTGGCTTAGTATGATATAAGTTAGAAAGAAAAATCCGTCTATTACCTCAGTCACACACGTTGATCGCTTACAAGCTAACTATCCACAAATTGAAAAGGATTGTTTGGACGTCATTTTTTCTTTTCAAAAACTTCATCATTATTTTCTAAATAATAAGACCAAGCTCATTTTTAGAATTGACCCACTGAAGTACTTGTTATCTAAACTTGCACTTATAGGAAGGATGGCTAATTGGATCATCCTACTTAGTGAGTTTGATATTGAGTACATCAATCAAAAGTTCAGTCAAAGGGTAGGTACTGACCAGATCAACTAGTTGAATCCCCTTTACCAGGAACTAAATTGTTTGAGTCTAGAAATTCCAGATGCTTCTATGATGTATCTTGAGGAGTCCATTACATGGAAAATATACTTTGATTGGATCCTTTACTTTCCATGGTTCAAGGAGTAGGAGTTGTGCTTATCAATCCTACGGGTGATCATATTCCTCAATCATTCCAGACTTGGTTTCCCATGCACAAATAATATAGTAGAATATGAATCCCTTATGCACAGGAATGAAACTGGCTATTAAGTAGGACATTAGGACAGGTGAATGTAATAGGTGATTCTTAGTTAATCATCAAATAAGTAAACGATGAATACAAAGTTAAGGATGAAAACATTCTTCCTTACAAGAAATTGGTTGACACTCTGAAGGAATTCTTTGAAAAAATCACGTTTCAACAGATACCTAGAGGACATAATCACTCAGCAGATGTTATGGCTACAGTTGGGTCTTTGTTACACATCCCACCTAGAAACAATGACATGTTGTTCTTTATCTGAACATCTACGAACACCATGCATATGACATGTTAGAGTCTTGTTTGGTATGTGAAGTTGTTGGTCCCTTTTCCCCTTGGTATAATGAAATTTTAACTATCTCCATGATGGAACCTTCCCTATTGACATTTCTTGATCTAACAAAAGAAACCTTATCTAGTGCATATCCCTTCTACACCCTACTTGGGGGCACTCTTTATCATAGAGGCTATGACGAGGAATCTGCTACGTTGTCCTTAATTCAGACGAATCTACCTTAGCGGTTAAGGAGGTGAACGAAGGCATATTTGGGGCCCATATAAGTGGCATGGTTCTAGCTAAAAAATTGTTAAGAGTAGGATATTATTGGCCTACCATGGAAACTGATTATTGTCAGTATGTTAAGAAATGCTTGTTGTGCCAAAAGTATGGGAAATATGATACATGCCCTGACATAGTCTTTGTAACCAATCACAACATCATGGCCTTTTTCAAAGTGGGGACTTGATCTCATTGGAAATAATTACCCCTACTTCATCTGATGGCCATATGTTTATTATTACTACCACTAAGTATTTCACAAAGTGGGTAGAGGTTGTTCCTCTTACCTATGTTATCGGTGCCCAGATTTCAAAGTTCATCATGAACCACCTCATTTGTCATTATGAACATTCCCTCTTCCATTGTAGTCTAATAATGACAAGTCTTTCAAGAACAAAACTGTGAAGGTGTTGTGCCAACGTTTTCAAATCTAACTCAAATGGTCAACTCCCTATTACCCTCAAGGTAATGGATAGGCTGAAGCCTCAAATAAGACTCTTGTTCATATAATGGAGAAGATGGTTAACAAACAAGATTGGCCATTCAATTGGCATTTACATATTCATCCTTCCCTCTAGGCATATCAAACATCTATCCACACCCCTACTGGTGTTACTCCATATTCCTTAGTTTTCGGCACATAAGTCGTCCTACCCCTTGAGATCAAGATCCCTTCTTTGTGCATATCTTTACAAGACTATTTAGATAAAGAGGAGGACTATAGAGTTTTCCAAACTTGCAAAACTAGAGTTATTGGATGAGAAATGCCTTCATGCCCTTGATCACCTCAAAGTGTATCAGAATTGATTGCATTGAGGATACAACAAAATATTCATACCTCGCCAATTTGAGGTAGGAGACCTAGTCTTAAAGGAAAATTAGTTTAATACCACCAAGGATCGTGAGAAGAAGGGTAAGTTTGAGCCTAACTAGTTAGGACCATATGTTGTGGTTACTAAGTTTGGTTCAGAGCATACAAACTTGTTGATTCTAATGGTGATGAGTTTGTGGGAACCAATGAATGCCATGCACCTCAAGTGGTTCTACACTTAAGCATGGAGGTCCTTCAAATATCAGAAAAAAATAAAAAAAGTATAAAATCAGAAAAAAAGATATAAAAAAGTAAAGAGAAATCAATCCATCTAAGTGTGAAAACCATGCAATTGTGGCACTTTGGACAAGTCCTTTGGTGAAAACTGGTTTTGGTGCCATTGGAGGGTCCATTGTTCACAAGCATCTCATATCTAGGAATACGGTGGTTTTATCCTAAGCTATTTTTTTCCTATGTCTGAGATACTTTTGAGCCTATCCTTCATGGCCTTGATCTGGCTGATCCTACTAATGTATGCAAAGAGTTTTCCTTTGTACATTCCCATCTCATGCTGGGGGAATTTTCACATCTTCACTTTCTTGCACATATGCGTGACGTTTTCCCTTGTACATTCCCATCTATCACTAGGGGCATCCACGTTTCTTCATTTTCTTGCACATAGTTTTGGAAAATGTTTGAAAAACTCTAAACATTTCGCATAAATTTTCAGAAAATTTCAAAAAAATTCATATATGTTTGTTCAAAAATCCCTAAACATTCAAATACGTTCCATAGAAAACTAAAAAACAATATAACATTGTATTGAGAAAATACATAAACAACGTAAAACATTTCAAAACTATCCCACAAAAACAAAGTAGTATTTTCTTACTTTATGTTGTTTTTTTGTACATGGTTTTGTTGGTTTGTTTTTTCGTGTTATGTGATTTTATTAGGATTCATTGGTTCTTTGCTTACTTAGATTAAGTCTTACTTTAATCTATTGTGAAGTTCATTAGATTAGTTCTATTTGCATGCTTGTACATAGTTGTGTTGTTATATTAGATTTGATTAACTTTTGCTTGTGCTTGTTTTTGTTTGCTTGTACAGTTTGTTATCATTTCATCATCAATATCATCTATCATCACATCTAAACATCATCACATATCAATAAATGCTAAGCTACATCATCATACAAATGAAAATTACACATGTATGCTAAGCTAACATCATATAATATCATAAAAGAGGGGCAAGAGGGATTATCTTTATCCCCCTCATCATAGACCATAATAAAAACATGGACTAAACATCATATCTCATAAAATAACAATGTGATATCATAAACATGTTATCTCATAAAAAAAACATGTGATATAAGAAAAGTCCATCATCATCATATATCCATATAAAATCAATGTCCATATACAAAAAGTGTCTCAATGTACATCAGATACAATATACGCCATCATGGGCATGGATCAAAAATGTGCCTTCATCTCGAGGCATAATAAAAAACAATACATATATATATCATGACAAAATTGTGCCTTCATCACGAGGAATACATCAAAAATAATACATGTACATAATAAATGAGTCATGGATGACTCTCACTGAAACTAGGACTGCCTAGCCTATGACTTGTGGTGGCCTAGCTCTGACTGGGTGGTGGCATCTGTACTGGATTTGGTAGACCTAGATGGTCAATGTGATCTGTGATCTAGAGAAACTACCTACTAATTTGACTATATTGAATATCCCTCTGTCCCTATGGAACTTCTCCACATGATATAAGAGCTCTATAATGTGTCACCTCACCTAAGCCAAGGAAAAAGTCATACACTAAATCATGAACTCCATCTATCTATGGCTTCATGGTAAATAACATCACACTCTCCTATAATCTAGCAGCTATCTCCACCCCTGTAGTTATGTCCTAAGCTTGGCTCCCATTTTTCTATCAAACACTGATCCCTCTCAATGGTCATCTGTTGTACCTACTACCCAAAGAATCTTGATCTATGGTCACACTGCTCCACCTGTCTCTGAAGGGAATGTACCATAATGCATGTTATATCACCTTGCCTCATGGCCATGTCTCACTTATATCTAGTAATGCGGCCACGGATGTCCTGCCTACTCCTAAAATAACACTATGTCCAAGCACCAGTATCTGAGGTAATCTCAAGTGGTGATCCCCATTTGTCACCTATACATCTCTATCATCCCCATCCTACATTATCTATGTGGATCCATCACTACTCAAGGTGGTGAAGGTAGAACCTGTACTTAATGGTCACATGTTGTGCCTAAGCCTATGTAACCGGCACCTGTTGTGCCTACACTTGTACACCTTATATAGGAATCTGTTGTATAATGGGCACCTGTTATGCCTACACATATGCCTGCTATAGTAATGGCATCTGTGGGGGAGAACCCTATGGTGGTATTTGTACCTATGGAGGTGATTTCTAGGTTGGCGCCTGTATCTGTACCTCTATCTATGGACCCTAGCCCTATGCCTGTAAATCTCCACCTTGGCCTTGGGTTTTCCTAATCTGGTTGTATATCTTAAGGCTCAACCTTATAAAACCCATGTGCTACTGCGGTTATACCTACATCTATCACAGTCATGCAGGATCATAATATATAGAGGGTACAGTTGCATACTAAGGCTTGTAATCTAGAGTGGTCTCTTAGGGTCTATCACCTATGATTGTGTAACACATGGTTGCGGGATGACACCCATAAAATTGTCTATCGTACTCGTCGTTGTCTAATGCATGGCCCAAAATTAAATGTCTCACGTGTCATGCACGCATACCACATCCCATATCCTAGGTATACCCTAGATATGGCCTAAGTGTGACTGCACCCGGTCGACATGGTACAACTCTACTAATATGACTCTGGATACCAATAATAAAGTGTTAAACCTCGGCAATGTTAAGTTGTTCTATCCCATCACCATACCACTAGTATACAATCAGTATGGTTGTCAGGTGACCATCTCGCAAGCTATAAATCATCAAAGGCACATCTATAATAGTATGTTTCATCCATGTGCACTCAGGTGTCCTCTCCAATTGGATCCCATCCCATGAAAGATGGCTTATCTAGAGCCCTGGCTCATAGAACTCCTAGATGATTTCTGATATTGCAATATGGTCACATGCCTAGATCTGTAATAGTGTGGTTGGTCCTATGCTCCTTATGCCTTGGTAGGAAATCAAATAAAAATCCCAGTACATAGTGCGCCAAGTATACACTGACCCCAACAGAAGACCTCCCCATCCATAAGCCTATGCACTACTCATGTCAAACCAAGTGGGAAGTGTGTGTTATTCTTGTCAAGCAGGAAGTAGTCATTGACAAGAGCCATCAAATATATGGGTATCCATGCAATCCATCAATCCTCAAAGCATCTATATAAGAACACTGCCATACCCTTCTGGGGTATGTCCCATCATAGAAACATGTCCCAAATGCAAGCTTGGATCTGGTCACGATCCTTGTTGTACGTCACCAATCTGCCCTAAATTGGCACTCTAAGGATCTATCATACATCCTCTAGAGTCATGGTCACCTCACTAGTTGGTAATCTAAAAATCAGAATCTCACTCTACCACCTCTCTACTAAGGTAGTCAAGAGGGCGTGATCTAACATAGTATGAAGCATCTGTGTAATGTAGGAGAGGCTTGTAGCCTCCAGCTGTCGCAATCACAAAAATTTTACTCTCGGTGTGAAAAAAGTATGTTCATAGGCTCAAAGGTTCCCATGTCACTCGTGTACACTCCAAATTACATAATCTCACATGTAAGATTACACAAAGTATTTGGTTAACCTAATTTCTTCTCATAAACATCTTCCTAAGGTGTTCTAATTGATTCTACGTTCTTCTATTCATTCCTAAGTTTTTCTACAAATCTTCAAATTTCTTCTAAAATTTTTTAAGGCACAAATTCTACACTAGCACAAGCCTATTTACAATAGCACACCTCTTTTGGCATCTTGTGCTAGCACATGCATTTTTACACTCACTCACTCATTTTCGCACTGCAGGCTTGCAAGCTTGTGCTAACGTGCGCTAGCACCCATTTTCCCACTAACTTCACTCAATTTTTCAATAGCATGTGCCTAACCTAACCTCACAACTAGTTTTACACATACGTGTTACTTCTTTTCACACTAGTGTGTAACCCCTTTGCACCAATGTACACCCTAGCTAATAGCATGCCCTAGGGATTACGCTAGTGTGACTCCACGTTTTTTCCCTAGCCCTAAAACCATAATAAATGCACTCAAAACTTTAAAATTTTGGTTTGTGTACCGGTGTAGGTCCGTAGGAGGCCTTCTGAACTCTCGAATTCGATCAACGTGGTGTTTATGGTTCTAAATTGAGCCATCTCTCTCCAAGGTCAGAGCAAAAAATCTCACTAAATCTCAAAAGGGTCTAGTAACAATAACTAGTCGTAATGGATTTTAGCCCTCTTGACCTCCTATTTATACCCAACTTTGACCTAATTCATCATTTTTCTCACCTTCTAGGGGCTAGATAACTAACATGATTCTTTTATATTCTTTCTATGTGATGGCATTCTGTTGTGATGATTTTTTTATTAAATAGTCATTTTCTGGCATTTTCACTACGTTGGGGCATATTTTTGCTTCCCGACGACCTTGTCTTCTACCCGAGGCATGTTTTTGCTTCCTAACAATTTTTGGTGATGTCCCACAACATCATCATTCTTCTACATCGTTTTATTCCTAAAATTTCACAATATATGAATATATATTATATATATTCGTTAAATCATTAAAAAATCCGAACAAATTGGTAAAAATTTAAAAAAAATCCAAAAAAGTTTGGTTAAATTTCAAAAATCCAAAAAAAATTGTAAAATTTCAAAAATTGGTAAAAAAACATGCATGCATAGCTGAAGCATTTATCAGACACATCATCCTCAAACATCAAAATTTTTCTATAAAAACATATTTCTTTGGTCCTCAATATTTCTCACAAATGACTTGCAGATCATTTGGATCTACCTCCATTAACAAATCTAGTTTTCTTACTATGTTTGTACTCTCTTGCACAATGAGTTGTTTGGTACTATTTCATAGTGCATGATTGCTTTTTCATAGGACCCTTGTGTCCTCCTTATATTCCCCTCAAATGTATCCTTTCTTGGGGTGTCATTTTTAACCCTTTTCGTTAACTCGAACATTTGGGAACTGAAGCTCGATAACAAAAACATTGGTACAATTATCTTAAATGTTGTTTTGTTTGAGTATGTGTGTTTGTACTTTTTTCCCTATATGGTTAGCTTGTTTACTTTCTCATATTGCATTACTTTATGTATGTTGCATTGGAGTTAGTGTTTTAGCAATGAACAAATGTTAGTATTATAGATTTTCATGTTATTTTACACTTTTGTTGTATGTTATATTTATAATAAAGATTCAGTGACGTTGATCATATGAGCAAAGTGATGAAACAAAGTTATTCATTGAGCCTAAGTTAGATGAAATATATTTCCATTCTCTTCATCTCCATTTTTCTTCATTATCATTTTTTCTATCACACTTTTTCTTCCAAATGTATCACCTAGGGCAATATGGATTATTTTTATCCCCCTTCCCCATATGTTATTCCTTTTTTCTTCTATCCATTTCCTTCATCTTTTCTATTGTCGATCGACCTCTTTCATCACCCCATCGACACTCAAGGGGTCATCCTTCATTCTACTAATTTTTCTTCTATCCCTTCAAAATTTACTTGTATGTAATTGTCTACTATCTTTGAAGTGGCATTGCTTATGCCACCTCAAAGAGGGGCAAATGTAGACACCTAAAATCTACTTATGCAGTTTTAATACTAAGATTGCACTAATTACCTTATTTCCCATCATTTAAATTATAATTAGACATTTTCCACTAATTAACTAATGTTTCCCTCCATTTTGGTCAATTAACGACACTTTGTTAATTAACTAGCATTTATCACATTCTGGATGCCAATTAATGACACTTCGTTAGTTATAATCCTCTTCAAATTGAACAATTAACTATTATTAGTTAATTAAGCCTATTTAACCTTGTATTTAATCAATAAACCCTCTTATTGGTTAAATCCCCCTCTTCAAATCCTCTAAATCATACATATTTCCCTCTAAATCATCTCTAAATAGCTTTCTAATCTTATTCTAGCCTATTAATTAATCCTAGGTTGATTGATTAAATCAGCTCCAACTCCCATAAGTTGTTAATCACTTGTTACTTCCTCTAATAAAGTTTATCTCTTCTAAATCTACTTTATCCTTTATCCCACATGCACTATTTTTCAAGCTTCTCCCAAATTATAAAGCTATATAAAGGACTCTCCTACATCCTTCACACCTTCACACCTTTACAAATACCATACTTTTACTAGTGAAATCATATAAGCTTATGATAAGAGCCTTCTACATTATTTTGGAATAGCTACTTCATATTTGCATCCATTTCTCTCATTTTTGAGTAGAAAGGAAGATCTAAGTATGGCCTTGTATCCATTTCTTGTTGATATTCTTCCCTCTCTTTAGAGATCAAACACAAATTTTATTGCTCATGATCTAAAAAGGTTCATGTTCAAAAGTAAGCATACATTACAAGAGGAGGAATGGTTAGCATTAGATGGTTTCCTTCATATATATGCAACTAATTAGCTAGTTCCTTTAAGTTATTATCATAATGTTAATGGTAGATTTAGCTTTGCTATGAGACTACTAGGTGTTAGTTTCTTTTAATTAGAATATCAAGTTTAACATGAACACAGCGGTCGAGGACAGTCTGACACCTCATTTTACATCTTTCTTTTTTAGTATTTGATGTCTATTTGAGGGTTTTAAAGGTCTGTACTTCTTTTTAGATTTATTGTGACCTCGGAAATCATTGTGCAAACTCATAGTGACAAAAGGAAAGCATCAATGAACATCTTACAACTTTGAGAATTCAAGTTTTGAGCATTTTCATAGACCTAGGCGCCCAGAATTAGTACCAGGGAACCCGCAGGTGCCCATGTCCCTCTCTAGATGCCCCTATCCAGCATGTTCCTCTAGTTATACCATTTTCTAAGCTCCAATGTGAGGATCAGTGCTTTGCATTTCTCTTCCTTCCAACTTTGTGCACTTTCCAAAACTTGGCGAATTAGCTAAGGCATCTTACCCTTCTTTGCACATTCGAGTTTTATTATTTATTGCTTAGTTTTATTTGGGATATTTATGTATTTCATTGTTGCATTCATTTACTGCTACTATAACATCAAGTTACGCTTAGATTTTACATTTTATCTTAATCACATGCCAAGCTCCAAAGAAAATACGTCAAGCACAAATTTCGTACAAAGGTGAGCTCTAATATTCTACAATGACCGAGCTCTTTTAATAGCTACTGAGTTAGGAACCCCCACATCGAGTCCACAATAATGTATAGGAAAGATCTCACATCTCCAATCTTGATCTCGAGAAGAGTAAATAAAGGGGTGAGTTGGAGGTACCCATTGAACGCTGAGTTACCAAACCCTTGTGCAATCCACCAGAGAGCTCCAAGGCGAGCCACAGTGAGCCAACTCAGCACAAACACAAAGATCTTGAACCACATTGAAGACTACGGTGAACCATTTAAATGCACAATCCAAGTTAAGAAAAAACCAACACATATCTATAGAAATGGCAAGCTGGTAACTTTTCCCAAAATCAAAAAGTGTGAAAGGGGCGCAAGGCAGATCCTAAAGCTAAAAAATTGAAGGCCCAAGCTCCTAAAAGATGACAGCCATGGACCTAGAAAAATATAGGCATAAGCTCGTCCATAACTCCAAATACAAATCCAAACAAAACAAAGCTAGGAACGAGCAAAACCAAAACTCCAAAAAATTAATTCCATGGCATCCAAACAACAATACAAACACAGAGCTCTAATAGAATATAAATGGCGGCCAATGAATTAACAAATATAGAGTTTCCTCCACATAAACCCTCAACTTTCCCAAGAGGAAATTATAAACAATAACAAAGTAAGAAAAATGAGCTCGTGCCTCGATAGAAAAACCAAAGAGCTCAACCTTTGCAAAAATGGTGAACAAGGAAATTGTAGCAAGGTCTACCCAAGCGTAGAAGCTTCCAGAAGATGCAATAAAATGAAAAATCTTTTAGGGTTCGAGTCCTAAGTGGGAATGATTGACCAAGTGGTTTAACAATGGTTAATTTTGACCATGTTTAAGCCACATGTTAATTAATACCTTATAATTTCCTTGGCATGCTCGTGTGTGGGTCTTTTACTTTTTTGTTTATTATTGCTAATATCATGCATGTTGGGGTGGGTTATAATGAATAGCTTAGGTCAAAGCAAAACAAATCATACACTCATGTATTTTCCTAACCTGAGGTCAAAGTGAAAGTATTTTGCTAAGTCAAATTAATCAAAACAAGCCAATTATTCACCTTGTGCATGCTAAACGAAACGAGGAAAAGAAAAAACTACCTTAATTTCTCCAAAGTGAATGTACCATTACCTTAGCCTTTGCAAAAAATAGTTTGATCAAGTCAACAAGGAAGGATAAAATACCATGTAGGGTATTTTTTATCACCATGCAGGGTATTTTTTATCCCTTATTACCTCATGCATGCTAATAATAGCCTTGTTGTTATTAGAAATTTACATTTAATCAAAAGGGGTCAAATTGTGCATGTGAAATTGGATAATATTGGATTTGTCTCCAATTAGTAAACTAGAATTGAACTAAACTTGGGGTGATATTTTTAGAATATGAGTTGAGTTAACTCCTCTTTATTTTTTCTCAATGCACCCTTACTTTTCAAGCATGAGATAGGGGCTTATCATTCTGTCATGCTTAGGCTATGCAGAATTTTGTACTACAACACCTTTTAAAGTAATAAAGACTGATTTTCCTCCATTTGTAGCTTGTTAAAGTATGTCACAGCAGGTTATGGTATGTGTTAGTGAATGTATTATTTCCTTTGCATGCTAATAAATTGTTCAAACACCTCCATTAAGAAATTTTACAAGATTTTGTATATCATTTTAAGTGTATGATAATGCCTTTTGTGAATCCCATCAAACAACAGATGATGTGATTGTTCGCAGCTCTTTGGCAGTCAATTCAGTGTGTTTTGTGTAGTCATAGGTCTCCAAAACATTGGTGTATCACCTATTTTACATGCTTTCATTAAGTTTGTGTTTATTTATCTCCCTCAACCCCACCAGAGAACTAGTTTAGGTGATTAATCTAGGGAATCAGCCTGCTTTGGAGGTTATTCTCAACCCAAGTCACCCACGGCTCTAAGAAGTTATCATTGTATCAACTGAAGAGAAGGATTTCTTTCAATCCTTCGCTTAGGGTGCTCTTCATAGTTATAACATGTACAAACATCCCAAGCCACCTGATGGAAAGCATCTTGCTGATGATTAGACCAAAGATAATCTCGCAAAATATTGGCCAACTTTTCAAAAGAATCCCAAGAAGGATACCAACAAGCTACATAATACACTTGGGTGACAGCTAAAATTTTGTTGCAAACTTGGAATTTACCATCTAAATAAAACGGCTTAGAGATCTAATGCTGAAATTTTTGCTCCACGTGATCAATGAAAAAATTCCAAAGAGTGACAGAGTTGTTATCAAAGGCAAAGGGGATTCCCATGAATTTGAATCTTTCCCCATGATTAGTCAATTTCCAATAATAAGCTATCAATCAATTGAGCATAAGCTAATAAATTTTCCTAAATCCAATAGATTTGGCTAATTGGACCCTAGAATCAGATGCTTTACAGAAGATGTCTAAACACAAAAAAGCTGCTTTAATGTTCTACTCGTTTTCAGATAAGGTAAGGAAAGATTAGTTGAAAAAATTCCCATTGATAAGTTGAGAAGCATGATCAAGGAGGAAGATTCCCTAGATGTGTCCCCACTCAACCTGTTTTGCAATAAGATAACCAAAGGCATCAACTACAAGAACAAAAAGGGAAGGAGTGAGAGGACACCCTTGCTTGATAGATCTAAATAACTCGATAGATTTAGATTGATTTCCATTAATAGTAAGGCAAGAAGAAGCTTTAACAAATAAATTTTCAACAACATTGACAAAAAAGGGTCTGAACCCAATGGATTTGAGCATAGCAAGAATAAAGGGCCATTCAATCCGATCATAAGCCTTATCAAAATAAAATTTGAGAGAAATAACCCACTCCACACCTTATGAAATAGCTAAAATACTATCAAGAATGTATTTTCCCTTAACACAACGTATTTTATCAGGGTGAATAATCATAGGAATAAGTCCAGTGATATGAAGAGCAAGTGCTTTAGCCAAGATCTTATAGGAAACATTAAGAAGGGTAATAGGTCATAAGCTAATGATGAGTTTAGGATTACTAACTTTAAGAATAAACTTTGTATTGCCATTTTTAATAAAATTTCCAAGAGAATGATTCTGTAAGGCCTCCCTATAAGCGTGAAAGAGATCCTTACCACCCACTGACCATGTTGAATAGAGATTTATCATTAGAAAGAAAAAGTAAAACATTGTAGATCTCATCTAAAGAAAGAGGATCATCACAATATGTTTTTTCTGGAAATGACATCTTACAAGTAACCACCTCTACACAGTGCTTCAAGGCAGTTTGACTTTCCTTGGAGGGTTATTGAGCCTAAAAAAATAGAGTATAATGATCCACAAAGGCATTGATAATATCAAGGATATTAATGACATGATCATGAGCCCTTTGAACAAATTTAATTTTTTCCATGGAAAATTTAGTCCGAAGGGATTTAAAGAAGCTTTTGGAAGATTTTTTTCCCACTTTAAGCTAATGATGTCTGGCACGGATCTAAGCACCTTTGGCCTTGTGATTCTCAATCACCTTAAGTTGATGACAAAGTTTAGCCACACAGAAATAGGTGCAGATGTAAAAGTGTTAAGCTTCAAACAAAGTAGAGACTTGTTGAAACTCTTAATGAAGATCGAAATCCTCCCTTTTTAAAACTTGAGCAACTTGCTAACCAAAGTGGCATAGAAACTTGGCAGTACATTAAATGGCGGAATTCCACCAGTCAATCCATCTGACAGCATAAGGAGGATGTGCTGCCATATTTCAAACTTTGGCCCAATAAGAGAGATGACACTTGCATGAATCAACAACGAGACATTAAGATATAATTGATTATTAGGCACCTTTAATTAGCTCCCACTCCATTGTGCCTTAAAATAGATGGGACTATGATCTAACAAAAGAATTCCCATTGTTTTCCAAATCAAAAGCTTGTTTATGCGAGATCATAACATGATCAGTATTTTTATGACCATTTCAGGACCTACTCAGAAGTTGGACCAAGTAAACCAATTTTGAGATGGAAAATCACTCGGTCGATGAAAAAGAGGGTCATAAAGACCCCAGTGGATTTTTAAATAAAACCGGCCTCACATTCTCCCATGCATCAACTTATGGGAAGAGTCACCAATTTATCCTCAAGATGTTCAACCATATTAAAGTCTATGCATACCAACCAATAGGAGAGAGTAAAATTATCTCGCAACCATCACCATAACGTAGTCCTTTATGTACCATCATTAGAAGCATAAAGATTAATAACACGAAAAGAAAAAACCATGAATTTCCAAAATAATCTACACAACTCGATTATTAGGATTATGACCTGTGGAAGAAATCATAGCAGAAAATCTAGGAGAGAGAGAGATAGAAACACACCCTTTTCCCTTCGTATGTGAAGAATAAACATGTTTATAATCAAGATCAATACACATTAAATTGGTTTGAATCATAAAACCAATAATCTTAACTTCTTGTAAACAAATAATATCAATATTACCAATAATTTGACAATACGTTTTCAAAGATTATTTTCTTGAAGACTCTGTGAGACATCACACATTCCATGAGAGAAAATTCATGGAATTTCACTCATGTCAAGCTCCCCCTGGCAATCTTAAAATCCTTCCCTAGAGCTAAGAAAACTAAAATTGTTAGAAAGCACAAAGAATTGGTTTGAATTGTGTTGTTTAGCCTGAATGGAGTGCCGTTTAGCCCCATTTTCACCTCGTGCCCTGGTAGACACCTCACGAGGTGGACTAAGAGAGTGGTGTTGAGATAAAGAGAGAGGTTGAAGCAACAATCACAATTATTTGTTTTTTCTGCAAAGAGATAGATTGACTCTACGAGGGTTAAGCTACAAGTTACGTTGGGTCTTCTTGACTTGGCTGCATATCAGGTTTATTAGCAGTTTTCAGTTGTGGGTTGAAAGAAGATGGGATCACCATTGGAGAGGATTTTGAGCAAGATGAATTCTTACTACCAACAACAATTCAGCCATCAATCATAGACTTAGATTTGGGCTTAAGGGCATAGGGGATTTAGCATCTTGTTTAGCACACACAAGAAGTCAGAAGTCGCAGATGAAATTGTCTAAAGCTTAACACCTAAAATAAGTGTTAGGGAGATTGAAGTAGACAATATTTTGAGAAAAATGCCTGGACCCAATCTGAATGTCAATGTGGTCCCATAAATAATTGGCAATATCAACCTCCACACAGATCTGCTTATAAGGGCAGACATGATAGAAACATTTGGGTTCTTGACAAATAACTCTACCAATGGGTTGGACTATATCATTCAAAAAGGACAAAGTTGGATGGGTAGACCAGGAAGATCAACCTAGACAAGTATCCTAAGCGACACTTGACTGGAGTGGTTAAAATTAGGTGTCCACCGTGAAATCACAAGTAAGGTATTACCTAGATATCAACATGTAACACATAAAAACAAAGCTTAAACCTAAGAAGGTTTATGGAAGGAAAAAAAATAAAAACCCTTGGCGAGGTTCCGGATACCAGTGATCTCAATACCACAAGATTCCCAGTGGTTCTTGATCCATCCTTGCAAGAAGGATTCCGAAGGAATGCAACTGCAGAAATAGGATATCAAATAATTATTGCTATAATATTTAACAATAAGACCAATAAAATCAGTAGCTATAACAACATTAGGAGGTGATTTAGGGTCATTACCTTTTCATATACTTTGGGAACAAATTTCAATGCGCACTTTGGAGCCATCTTCAACATCGTTAGCAACAGAGGTTACCACAGTTGGTTTAGAGGCCACTATATAAGTGGTCCACCACCATAAAAGGGTGCGTTATTTACCCAAGGATGTGATGAAAAGACCTAAAATTTCAAATAAAGTATAGTACAATATAAATTGTGCTTTCATAAACATGAAGAAAAAAACCCTAGCAAAGCCAAAGTTGTCTCAACCATAAAAATGTTGTTTTGATATTTTTGATTTACCATGTGTTTATATTTTTTAATTCGTGCATTGACCCTATTTAATTATTTTTTGTAAATATCATCCTGAATTGGAGCTACTTTTTTAATTATATTTTATCATGAAACTTTTGTATACTCTGGATTCCCTTCCCCCCATCACCTCTGTATGCGAGGATAAATTGGGATTGATAGATTTATATTAATAGAGGTCACAAGTTCAGATCCTGCAGGGGGTAGGGTATGTATGCCTCATTTTTAGCAAAGTTAGTTACCTCTCGTATGTGAGTACGATGTATTTCCATATGCTATAAGCCACTTGTAGATCCAAAAATAGGCCGCTCGGCATCGTGGACTGTAAAAACTTATTATTATTATTATTATTATTATTAAAAATATAGTCCATCTTCCTACCATGTGGGAAAATTTGAAGTGGTGGAGATTTAATTACTTCTCGTAAAAGGATAATACAATGAAATTACAATTATAAGATCTCCACATAAATGCACACAAAGTGGGGTAACAATTCGGGTCCAACGGTGAGTCCACAACTAAGGTAAATCATTGGCACGAGTGTGGTGGCTTGCATGCTCTATGCACTCGATGAGTTCTTAGCCCTTAAAAAAATTAACTCAAATATCTCACATGTGAAAATATAAACACTACACAAGTGTTTATATACAAAAATACTTACATTAAAAGTTTCCCCCAACAAGCGCTTTTGTCGGTTTGTAGATTCTATAAGCGTTAAGTGTGAGTGGCATAAGGAATTGATTTGGGTGAGTAAGATAATTGAATGGCTCGATCTAGGTTAGTTCAAAGTAATTTAGCTAGTCATTCATAATGATAATGAACATTCAAAGTGAGCTCAGTCTATGAGGTCATTCAAAGTGATCTTATTCTATGAGGTGATCTCTGTTAGATTCGAGCTAATGTAACTTAGGCTCGAAGCCAATAAGAGTAATAAATGCTTACTTGGAAAAGCTTAACTTAGGGATTTAATCCCATTTTTTTGAAACATTTATACGATTCCTATCAACAAAAATTTTAATCAACCATTGTACACTGACTCTTAATCCCTTCATAAAGACAATTTAACACCACAAAAGAGTGTTATCGTCGATTAATGTCAATAGGTTACTTATCCAAAATGCAAGTCCAAAACAAGTCCAAAATTACCAAAGAAAACCGGAATTAATATTATAATAATAATACAATCGAGATAATTTTTTAAAAAATTATAATAATATAATGTGATAATGCAAAATAATACTATATCGTGGTTACAAAAATTTAAAGGGCAAAAATGGCACGAAGCCACTTAAGCGAGCCCTTAAAATATTTTATTTTACGGCGATTAAAAAATTACAGTGGGTAAAATTAAGTACATTAATTTAAATAATAGTAATGAAATTCTCGAAAACAAATAAGGGGTAAAAGGTGCCCATAGGGTTACAAGAGTTGGGCATGGGTTCAATTTGGTCCCCCAAATGGACCCATTAATCTCCTAAGTTAAGATAAATTTACTCCTAACAATTAATTAAAAGAGCAAATATTAAGTCACTAAAAGGCCTAGATTAGGAATGAAGGAGAGCCCTTGAATCAAAAGGCCATCCACCGTAGGATCTTAGGGCATCTAATAATGCCCTAATTTCCTTATGGGCTACAAAAAATCACTTGTATTTCATTTTCATTCTTATTTGGTTTAAATTTTATTTGCAAGTATGGGGAAGAGGAAGAGAGCTTTCATGGAGCTTAAACAGAGAAGCATGATCATTCATTCATTTTATTGTTTCCATTTCTTTGGAACTTCATTTAGGTTTGAGATATTCAAGTTTCTTGTTTGCAGAACCGCCATTTTTTTGCATTGTTCTTACGATCTCAAATCTTGTTGGGAAAACAAGAAGGACTTTCATGGTTTTTTTTTTAATTCTTCTATTATCCAAAATAACTCCCCTAGTTATTTGGACAAATTGCATCCCCATTCTGGCTCTGAAGGTTCTAACATTGTAGGTTGTGCGCACTTCAGTTATCTCCTTGGCACATTTCCTTAGCCGCAATTCTTTGTACGCTCTGCTCATCTTTTGTGCCTTCCATCTTTTCCTCTCCCCTTCCCTCTTTATTTAATTTCTCTCGCGCACACTCTTTGTGCATTCACCTTCTTCCAAGTATTTCATACATCCCGTACGCACGCCTTAGACTTGCTTCCCAAAATCAGCTAAGTCCCTAACATACTCATGTGCTTCCTTCCTTACTATCGTGCATTACTTTGTAATGATTGCACCTCTACCATATGTTCCTCCGACATGTGTTTTCACATTCCTGTCATATGCATTACCTTCACATGCCCTTTCCCTTTGTTTTCCTTTTACACCTCCTTCCGTGCGCATCTTTGCACCTTCTTTTGCGCCCTTTTATACCATGTCTTATGTTTCAAACTTGGAGTTTGCTACACGTAACCAATCAAAGTGCACCAATTGGGTGCCGAACCCTGAAGACAAACCAATTTGTGACACGTGGCTGAAAATGAAAAAATGAATGAACAATTAGCCATCCTTCAGCCATTCTCAGAGTGCCACGTGTCTTTGCGTGTCTGAGTGACCTATAAACTTTAGATCGTCATAACTTTTGTTACAGAGCTCAGAATAGGGTGTGGTTGGTATCATTTAAAAGTTGTTGATGTAGGATACACTCCAGGTCATTCAAATTCAAATTTCAGTAGGATTAGGTAGGTAAGAAGTCTGGAAAATGTATATCATGCCATTAATATAAGATCTGATTGCTCCAACCACCCGATTTGATTCAGATCTTGCCCCTTTTCTTATCCCACATGCTAAACAGACATGGAGAAGCACATTTGAAAAAATTGTAGGCATTTACTACTTGTTGTTGGCGATTTTGATTGAAATATGAGTTTTCCTTCCTTCTCCTCTTCTGCGCTCGTTTATTTATCTATAAATGTAAGATCATGGCTCATTATAAAGGGTTGGACATTTTATATCCTTTTAGTGTTTGCTAAGGATTCTATATCTTTGCATTTTGAGTTGTAGACCTCTAGATCTTGGTTCTTGCATGTGGATATCGGCCTCATACACCATTGTAACAGACTGTGCATACTCATAAGTAATAGAAGCATTATTTTGTGGTTATTCCCTACCTTAACGTGATTGTATTCTTATTTCTTGCCTCTCCTTTGTATTGTGGGCTTGTTGTGCCACTTTAAATCCTTTGCAGCTCCATTTTATTATTGTGTCTCATGAAATCGATCATGTGAATGCATTCTGGTCTGTGTTGCATGTGCTCAACCTCCCTTTATGCTCTATCCTTTGTTTTCACTCAAAATATATAATGTTCATCCCACTTTTTCTGGTGTTATCGCCTTCCTTACTTTAGTTTTCCATTTCTGCATATCTTTTTATCCCTCGTCCCTTGGCATTGTTAGATTAGGTTTTCCTTTCAGCATTAGGAGTAGCAATAGTAGTAGAAATAGGTTGAGGAACTAGCCTTCTCCAGAGGTCTTTCTTAAGCATGAAAGGTCCCTCAAATTAGAGACAGTCCCATTGTTGACTCAAACGACTCAGTTCTTTCAGATCTGAGACACGGGTGCAAGTTTGAACAACCAACATCTTCCTAATTAGTTTTTTTGGAAATTTGTAGGTTAATATCTCTCACAAGAAGATATATATATATATATATATATATATATATATATATATATATGTTAGAGTAGGTATTTACCTTAGCTCATGTTCACCTAGGTACTTTATTTACCTTTATTGTATTTATCCTCACCCACTTATGCGTGTGGATATTTTTATTTATTTATTTAGATATTAGGGGGATATTATCTAGTTGTTATGTATAGTTCTTTCCTTGATCTATGGTATTGACTAAATCTTTGATGTCTAGTTGTCTCCTAAATCTATGGTTCTTTGATGACTAGTTATTTCCTTGATTTATGGCTTGATCTATGACCTTGACTAGTTCTTGGATTGTTATTTCCTTTCCTATATAAGCAAGGCCCATTCTCATTGTATTTCATTGAGTTCCATAATAATATATGATATTGTTGCTCATTTGTTTGCAAAGGTTTATGTAAAGTTATTCTAGTGAATTGCTTTCATCTTATTGATCATGGTGTTTGATTAGCATATGTGTTCTTGGCTTGGTACGATCTAGTTATCATTCCTTTTATGGTATCAGAGCAGGAGATTGTTGTTGACATCCGTCTGTAAGTTTCATTTTGCAAACATTTTTTTTGTATATTCATATATTCCGGATTTGTCTGTATTTTGTTGCTACGTGTACAATTTTTTTGCAAAACAGAGCCTTCTATTGGATCCAAAAGGTGAAAGGTGGGAAAACCCTAAGATTGACTGTAAACTTGACCATTTCTAGAGGCAGTCATTTTTTTGGTTTTTTTGTTGTTCTAGAGACATAGTGCAGGTTTGCCTCAGAATCCACGTCAGCTAGAGTAAAACCCAGAAAATCAATTTCTAGGTTTTTTTGGGTTTTTTGAGATCCATATATTGGGTATTTTTCTTTGAGGATGCAACATTTTTACGGCGATGTGAATCAAGTTGTTTTAGGAAGGACTGTTTCTTTCCATTTTTGGACAGGGGTTCATGCAAGCTATTGTGCACGTTGTACTATTTCAGGAAAATCTGTAGACTATTATGTTTTGGCTTGTGTAAAACACCCATTGAAATCCTTAGCCACTTGTCATATAGTATGGTCATATGAGGGCTTAAGCTTGTGATTCCTACTAGTATGTGCTTAACTCCAACCCCCTTTCATTTTATTTGTGTGGTGAAGGAAAGAGCATTTTATTTTGTTTTAGTGGTAACTAAAATAAATAGCAGAGCATAAACTTGTAAAGCTTGTATCTTTTGATCGGACAACTCAGTTTTGAGTGTAATTTTTTTGCAAAAGCGCTTGTTTTTTGTGCTCTTTCCATTGGAAATATTTATTTTGAGAATCACATTATATAATTTTAAGGATTCCATATTGTAACACACACTCATTATAAAGTGCCAAATATGGAGGGGTGTTGTAATCACTTGTGGACACAATTTCGGTTGAGCCCGACGTCCTAAAACTTTTGGGAGTTGCATTCTTGTATCTATCATGGATTCTGAGAATGATATGCTTTTCTTTGAAGTGTGTGAACTTTAGGAGGATATTGTAAAATTTGTGGAAGAAAATAGATCACTCAAGAAGTGAAATTCTCTTCTACAAGCACTCATTCACGATAAGGATACACTAATACACTCCTTGTAGCAAAAAAATTGCTAGCCTGCAACATTGCCATCATATTGTGGACAATCATATCCATGCTCCTAGTCCACTTGTAGCTATTTCTCTTGTACCCACTAACCTTGATCTGTCAGTTTTTGAGCTTGGTCCTACTCCTGATGCTCCTAAGCCTATTAGGCTTGTTACTACATGTTCTTCTAGTGTCTTTGCCTATTATAGTTACACATGATTTGTATCCTAGCTCCTTCTTCTCACATGCATGGCTCTTTTGAGAAGCATACCATTGCATTCGGTTCTCACATGCTCCGTTCTATGGGTTTCATTGGACGGAGGTATTGGATAGATATTCACAAGGTATTGTTTCCCTTATTCCACATGTTAAGTGGAATTCTCACCATGGCATTGATTTTCAAGCAGGTACTTCATTGGGATCACACATTGACAGAGATCCTATTTTTGTTTGCTTGACTCTTTCTAAGGATCATGAGAAACACATGAGTTCTGCACCTTCACTCAAGCTTGAGAAACATTGATATTTCAGTTGTCAGACATGATAAACTTGACACACATTCTGATGTTCCTTTACATACACCCATTGTGCATTTTTCACCAAGTCATATGCAAGACATCTTTCTTCATCCATCTGTTGATTTGAGGATGGATATCTGATCACTCGTGGCGGTGACATAGGCATTCATTGAGAGGACTCTATAGGCATGACTCCTCCACCATTCGACCTCTTGCTCTACTTTCTATACCTTTTGCATTGTAATGCTCCTTGTTTTGAGCATTTTTCTTTAGCAGGTGTAGTGTATCTCTCTTGTTTGTTGAGAGATTTTGTATCTGTATTTTCGACACTTTTGGCATGTTAATAGTATCTCTTGTGGGGGAGCTATTCTGATGAAGCCCAGTGTTATTTTGTCATTATTTGAGTAGTTTTTTTGACAACTCATACATATTTGTAGCGTCACTCCACCCATTCAGTAGTATGGGAGGGTGTGGTGTTGATCCTTCTTCTTCAGGTTTTGTGTCCTTGCCTTGTTACCTTCGATTTTCTTGGATCATGACACTCTGGATATTTGTTTTCCTTGCCTTTGGTTTGGTTATTGTTCTTAGATCATGGCACACCTATTTGTAGCAGTTGATCGAATTATGTTTGGTGTTTTTTTTCACTTTCAACATCACTCTGTTGACAGTCTCCTTATATGGAGCTATTCTGGTGAAGCCAGTGTCAGTTATTTTTGACTTTTGTGATCAAGAAGTGGATTCAGACCATAGTGCATACCAAAATTCTTCAACATTGTATGATTTTTTTAAGCCGAGCTTCTTGGGATGCCTTGCATGGGTTTTCTCTCTCTCTCTCTCTCTCTCTCTCTCTCTCTCTCTCTTTCTCTCTCTCTCTCTACTTTGTTGTTACTAGTTTTGGGTACCTTGCGACATCCCTTTTTCCTAGTTATTGTACATGAGTACCTCATCAGGCCTAGTTTTCGAGACTCATACTATGGACATGCCACTTTTATTTTGGGCCCCCTAACTTCACTTGAGGGGGGTGTTAGAGTAGGTATTTACCTTAGTTCATGTTCACCTAGGTACTTTATTTACCTTTACTGTATTTATCCTCACCCACTTATGTGTGTGGATATTTCTTTTTATTTATTTAGATATTAGGGGGATATTATCTAGTTGTTAGGTATAGTTTTTTCCTTGATCTATGGTATTGACTAGTTATTTCCTTGATCTATGGTATTAAGTAGATATTTGATTCTAGTTCTCTCCTAAATCTATGGTCTTGACTAGTTATTTGATGACTAGTTATTTCCTTGATTTATGGCTTGATCTATGACCTTGACTAGTTCTTAGATTGTTATTCCTTTCCTATATAAGCAAGGCACATTCTCATTGTATTTCATTGAGTTTCATAATAATGTATGATATTTCTGCTCATTTGTTTATCAAAGCTTTATGTAAAGTTATTATGGTGAATTACGTTCATCTTATTGATCGTGGAGTTTGATTAGCATTTGTTTTCTTGGCTTGGTACGATCTAGTTGTACTTCATTCATATATATATATATATATATATATATATATATATATATATATATATATTTATTTATTTATGAATGGGCACACAGGTGAAAGCTATGGCCTGACAGCAAAGTTAAAGGACCATATGTAAAGGTGCCAAGGATGGGGTTAGGGTTTTGGCACTAAACCACAACCATGATAATAGGGTTGGGCGAAGGGAGGGTTGTGGCATATGCGGCAATCGTAGCCATTAGTAAAAGGTAGGGGGTTAGGACGACCGGCTGTCCAACCCCTCCCACTACATAATATTTCAATTAAAAATTAAACTAAAGAAAAATTATATACATACATATATACATATGCCATGGATTATTCAAAAATCGTTTTCTGATTTTTTGCATAACAAAAATTTGATTTCAAAAATTAGATTTCAATGATTTGGTTCTTATGATTTGCATTCTTATAACTATATGATTAAAGCATTTCATATATATATAAGGTTTTCCGATTTGCTTGGTCAAGGTAATTCTATATATAGAGTCAATTTAAAAACATCGAAACTTTATAATTAAACAAAATTAAAAGAATTCCATTTTCAAAGATGAAATAAATCCTTTTAGCAAGATTTTTGGACACCAAATAGGAATGAAATGCTTTCATTTTAGAGATACAAACAAATCCATTTTCAGAGATAAACTAAGTTTATTTTATCAAGGTTTTTTAGATACAAACATAATTATGATGACACCATTTTTAGAGATAAAACAAATTCAATTCCAAGATTTATCAACACAACACAGAAATTAGGAAATTCCATTTTAGAGATATAAATTATAAGATAAAAGTATGCAATCTTTTTTTTATTTCTTCTTGAGGAGGAGAAGAAAATGAGACAATTCCAAGATTAACAAAGTAAGGGGAAAATTTGCACATTTCAGTTTTCTTGTAACAACATATACATTTGTTTCTTCCTATCCTAGTTATTTCAACATTATTTCGAAAAATGAAACTAAAGGAGTATGAGAATAATTTAACAACAGTTTGCATTTCTTTTAATAAGATGAAAAATTCACTTTTACAATTCAAAACTTGTAATTTAACAGAACTAAAAACTAATTCCTTCAATAAGAGATTCGACACTCTTTCTCACTTCAACAAAATGCAGACTCAAAAGTATATTTTCTTACATTTAACCGTAATAATAAGAAGGAAAGATTATACTTAAAATACAAGTACAAAATCCCTCCACAAAGTGGAGACAACATGACAATTTTTTTTACAAATTTTCTAACTTCAAAACCTGCAACTTTCTCCATGTTCCCAAATTTAATCCATGCTCCAAATTTATCACAAAATCTCCCAAAAAATCCACAAGAACAGCTTGGTTGACCACCCATCCAATTGACGTCATTGCATGCCTTAAAGTGAACAATGAAAACATGTTAGCCTCCCCCCAAGCCCACGGAAGTGAGGAAATACATGTATCTAACCAACACATACTATAAGGAAAACAAACAAAGAAATGTAAGACTTTTAATTTCACAACATAGACAAAATCACAAAAGTTATAACAATTATTGAGAACCTCCATGCTTCTACTATTAGGGAAGAGGGGATGAAGTTATCCCAATTTTTTCATAACATATTAAACAAGAATTTCAAAAATAAGCCTCCAAATCTACTTATCTCTCCATTTTATCCCCTTATCTCTTCATGCCCCTCTCCACCAAGGGTTTTCAAACATATAAGTTTCCTTAGGTGAAGATGCGAGGTGATTTCAAAGAAAGATGGAAATCAACTCCCACAACAAACCAAATTTAGGGGGAAGTATGAACCCACAAAGCTTGTCCATCAAACAAAGAGGGTGAAAATGAAAGGGATTCCTCCCTTTTCCCAACACACTCCTAAATCCACTCCCCTTAAGAGTGGATGGATAAAAACATAAAAAATCAAACACAAATACATTTATTTTAAAACACAACAATTTCACCATAGAAGTAAACAATTCCATTATAAAACATTAAGCGAATAAGAATAAGATCCTACCTAAAAAAATTAATAACTCAAACTGAGAGGGGATGAATTAGTCTATTAAAACTTTAAACCATTTCAATTCATCATTCATTAACAATCAAATAACCAGTCATCCATACAACAACCATATGTGTGTTTAGTTAAGCATTAAATACACCATACACAAGAGTAAGAGAGTACATAAGAACACCAAATATATGTGGTAAACCCATAAGGGGAATAAAACCCACTAAAAATTTATTGATATTACACATAACAAAGAAATTTAGTGAAGCACTAACTTCAAAAGGAGCACCAACCCCTAATTTAGTGAAGCACCCACTCCACAAGGAGGCTAGAACCCCCTAGGATCACCAAGCACCAACTCAGCCACTTGTAGATGTTTTATCTTTGATGTTTCTTCTACTACAACTGATGGAGATTACCAAGTCAACTCATAAACCCTAGGTCTTCAATCTTACACAATCTTCTTCCTTCTCAACTTGTCTTACCTCTAATCTCTTACACACATGCCCTCAATCATTCATTAACCTATCATGCATATTATCAACTCTAAAACATTTCCTTCATACCTTCAATTCACTCACCTATGGGTCGCACTCTTCACCCATGCAAGACGAGCTCAAAAAATGAGCTCAAACTTCACGTTTATAGCACTTTATTCTCATTAACCCAAAGGATGTCGGCCCCTCATGTTGAATTCAGCCCATACATTTCTATAAAATTTAATTAAATTCATTACAAAAGTTACATACGACCTAAATAGTCCAACCTAGCTGAAAACCTCATTACATGTGCCAATAATGGCTTAAAACCGGGAACAATCTTAAAATTTCCCTTACATCAAAACCACATTTAGTAATGACCCATAACCCATTAATCATGAGTAAAATAACATTTAAAATCCATATATGGTCTCAATTTAACTCAAACAATCAAATTATTTCGTTTAAGGGGCCCAGTTCACTTTGTAAATCTCAGAATAGTTGTTTCCTACACCCTTTAGCACCCTAGAAAATTCGTAAGGTCACCAAATCACTTAAACTTACCTATTTGAGTGGGGCCCACATATGACCACAGGATCTATCCTACATTTCTAGAAATTTAGCAGAGTCCTCTACAACATAAAATCATCACTTTTGCACTAGCAATCAAAACTGGGGTACTACAAGTAATTTTCCGCAAACTAATCTTAGCTAGGATTTAGCTAGGGTTTTAGACCACTTTATCTTCTTAATGATCATTCATAAAAATGTGATGATCAAACCACCTCATTATTTTTATGAAAGCTTCGTAACTGAACTTAGAAGCTATTCCCAAGATATATAAGGTAATGACAATTCACATCGAGCATCATAAGGTCAACTTTTGTCACCAAAACACACTGTTTCTTACTTAGTTTTTCCAAACTTGCATATATTCAAAAATATTCAGCATACTAACCTGAAATTTGGCATGAAGCACCATGAAAACATCCTCTAACTACTCAAACTTACCACATATCTCAGGTATTCCTCAAACTCTCCAGCCACTGAGACTTACCTATGCCAAATTGTTTGTTTCTCACTCTTTGCTTCCCAAGGACCTCAAATATGTATCATACCTCTGAATTCATAATGTAAAACTCACCACATACCTTAGGTACACTATCACCATGTTGTAACCATTCTCCAAAAATAAATATATGGTCCAAATATCACATCTCTACTTCATTCTACATGCACCAAGACTACAAACAAGCCTAAAATGACCTGACTCGACACTAAAACCACATGACCTGACCACGATGACTCAATGAAAACCCATGTAAACTCATAAAACATCATATGGACATGTATGACCTCATAACAACCTTCACTCATCTTGGGAGAGCACAAATCTTGACAAGACCTACTCAAACCTTCTCCAAGACACCATGACCAACTCACTAAAACCACTTAGACTTCATGCTTGACATCTGAACAACATCATAGGAAGACTCATATGACACCATGACACCCTTTTACATCAATGGGGCTTGACATCAATGACAACACAACCACACAATGGCCAACATCTCCCCCTTTGTCATTGATGGCAACCATCGTTAGAAACATTGATGGAAACCAACGAGACAAACACCTACATGACTCTTACCATGCTTCTAATGTCTCTCTCCCCCTTTGCCATCTATGAAAAAGGAAATAATAACTCTACAACATGTAAAATGGTAACAAATTACTCAATACAATGGAAACAATGCAAAAATACAACTTACTTGACTTACTTGATCCCCCTAGGACTGAACTTGGTTCACTTTGACTCCATTAACAATAGATGAAGATCTTTTGGACCCGATAAATCAAGAAATTGAACTCCCCTTGAACATATTCTTCTCATTTTAGCCTTCAATCATGTCAAAATCACCTTCTAGGTCTATTTCATGCTTCAAGACTGCAAACTTTTCCTTTAATACTTTCATGTCACACCTTAGATCAACTGTCCCTGATCAATAATTTCAGTGCATTTGTGACAAACTTTTACCAGTCCTAGACATCCATATATATCATAGTTTCACTCCTTATAGCTCCCCCTGGGCTAACAACACCTTTCTCTAATGGAAAAAGAAAAAACTTGTGTTCTTACCTTATTTTGAAAACCATATATACAACTCAAGCATTTAGATTCATCCCTAAAAAACATTATAATTCTTCACAACCTTCCTTGTAAGAAAATACAATTGTTTACACTTTTCAAGAGACATTATCAGGCCTAATACTCTTTTGCACTATATTGACCTCAGACACAACTCCCCTACAAGACTCTAAACAGTTTCTCAGACCTTGGTAGCACATTATCTATATGCAAAAACCTTCTAACATAGGTTGTACCTTTATACTTACTTGACATCTTGCTCTCTTTGATGGGACTTCATGAAACCCTCAACAAGATGTTGACAAACCTATAGACAAGCTTAGAATACATCAACTGAAACATCTTATAGCATCTTCATAAAACCACTCACATCTTTTAGACTTTGCAATACGTCAACTTATGATAAGATCAAAGTTTACTTCCACTATTTTGGTGAGACTTCATAGCTCTTGGTGAAGTAAGAACTGTTCTTTCATAGACCTCATAGCTTAACAATGTGCTCCCCCTATATTAAAACACTCATAAAATCATTTCTAGCACCTTCTTACAAACATCACTTGTGTTTTTCATATGATGTCATAGTCCAAACAACTCTTCATAGTTGTCATTCATTCATGTTTTGAAGATCTCTACCCTCACAATCCTACATGTTTCGCTCCCTAGGCATAAAATTTATATTGAGTCTTGAATCATCTTAGTTGTACCATGCACATATTGTAGATAACCCTGTCTTGTAGAGACTTTCTTCATCATTAATAGTCATGTAACAACTAATTTCAACTATCGATTCATAACTAAACTTACACATCAAACATGTACATAATTGTACACAGTCTCATAGGCTTTGACATATTGTGCATCTAATGAACTTGAAAATTCTGGCAAAGACAATTCTTCTGAAGCAAAATACTTTGATATACTTGAGACAATTTCAAGTTCTAAATGTCCTGTAGTCATCCTTCACAAACATTATAATCTCGTTAAAAGTCACCAAAAATGGCTTTTTTACCTAAAAACCATATTATAATCTGTCTCAAGACACATCTTTCTCATAATGTACTGTCAAATACACATGTATTATCTTCTAGAGGCACTTCTACCATGTGAATACCTCTGCACAATCTTTAGTACCACTGAAAATCATTCACACATGCTTATACAGAAATTGCCCTGACCTGTAGAGTCCTTTTTCTCATGCACATTCATAAGAACCACCATCAAGAAGCAACACAAACTTGAGAAAGAGATACAACATACTTATACATGGAAAACACTCTCATATAGCACACATACAGCTAGATATAAGTTTCCATACTTTGAACTTTCATCTTGAGACCTTTTCCACATTATACCAAAGTGACTTCTTAAGAGTTAGATTAAGTATACACTATAGCTGTTCCTAGTTCAACAGACCTTATGCCTTTCAACCACTCTTGTTAAGCTCTGTTTAATCTTAAAGGACCTTCAAGAATCATTGGAACCCTTTAACAACCATGAAGATAATGAGTCTATATTGACATCTCTGCCTGTAGGTGCTTATATTGTTGCCATCAACCATTTCTAGCTTTATAAGCTTCTTTTTAGGCCCAAAAGTACACATTAAAACTTTGTATGTCATTCAATACTATGTACTTCACCTTCTCAGGTCTTGTAGTACTATATACCCTGGCATATAGCATGACAATTTCTTCCATTCATCATTATCTTTCCCATAAAAAGGAATCTATGTAGAGCCCTACATACCAGCTAGATTGGCCTCTCATCTCTAACATTGTAACACCTTTCTTGATACTTTCAAAACTCAATACTCCATTTTTTAGGAGGATATGTAACTAATTTTCAATCATCTATTTCATGTGCAGTTGCTTGAATACAATATTTTTGAACTAAACCCTATAGACTACCACTGATGACAGCATAAGCTTCTGATTGTACTTTTAGGATGGATTGTCTTCTTAATAGACCACTTTGGCCTTCATATAATATTATGACCCATTTTAGGACTTAGACACCCTTAAATCTTCTTGACAAACTTCTACATATCACTCAGGATTTTTTACAGCTTCATGACATGATAACACAAACACAAATCATAATATCCACTCCTTGCTCAAAACACCATTTTGAACAACTTTGATTTGATGCACAATCATATTCATCTTGATATCACACCTTAACCTAACATTAATGACTTTGTAATGTAGAACAAATGTGAGAAGACCATACCTTTTTCTCAGACCTTTGAAACTCTTAAGGGCTAATCATTATATCTTGTTATGACTTTCATATGTTCTATTTGGCAAGTTGACTTTACTTAGAGCTTAGACACGTTCATTACCTGTAGAGTACATTCCCCGTCAGTATATAGTAAATTAACATCATTTGTAGCTCTTTGAGATACACCCACACTTTGAATTATCTTCATACACCCTAGCTTGACTTTACACATTCCATATATTGACATGTTTTGCACAACATGTCAACATTCTCACATACAACATGACACTTGAAGTGTATTATACAACACCACATGCCTTTGACTAGTTTTGACACAAATGAGACACAACAATCATAGATACACTAACCTCTTGATGAATGAGGGGAGACTTCCTATATAAGACACAAAGACCAATGCACTTTTTAGAACCATGAAACACAGTGAAAAAAGGCCTTGAAATACTTCATGACATATTAACTTCTTGATCAATGAGCAACACAAACTTAAGACAAACTTTTAGACACATTTTCAAACCTCTAATACATTCCTTTTGATTTCATGTCTTGACATAGCCATCATACTGATGTGGACCTCAAAACTATGCTCACAATATACCAAGAACCTTTAACTGAGATAGTATTGAGACTGTGACAGACCTGGAAGACTTCAATCATGATAATGTACTTGAATGATGACTCTTAACAAGACTACATACTTGATGCATGACCTTATCAATGGAATCCACAACTATGATCTCATCACGATGATTACATGCTTTTGACAATTGACAACATGACCTTAAACTAATGTTTCATGAATACAAACACTTAGAGACACTTTTCTCAACTTGACACAACTTGAAAACACTTTTGATACAATCTAAAACACTTTTCATGACAAAACTTGTGATGAAAAGACAAAGACATACCTTAGATGACTGAAATAACCTTGTAGAGACACCCAAACTATGCTTCCTTCATTTGATGAATGCCAAGTTCCAGAAGCTTAGGGAATGACATACAAAGCGTATTAGGATACTAGAACAATATATAACCCTCAGATGGCCTTAAGGATTCCATTTTTTCCTTTTCATCCTTTGTGATCTTGGATGATCCTCTTTGAATGGTAATCTCATCTGAAAATCCTTCATATTCTGATTAGAGATCATGCATAAAGGCACATTATGTTCTTCATTCATTTTTTCTTTCTCAAGTAGGCTTAATAGTCCTTCTTGACTTGCAAATAGGCTTAACAAACTTGATTGCATATTTCTTGATCATATCAACATACTTTGGTAATCTAAAGGGGCTTGATTCTCCCTTGGATACCACTAATTCCTTATCCTTCAAACCATTATCTTTTTCAACCTTCTTGACAAGTTTGAACTCATCTGATTTCACATTCTGTTCACTAGGCTAGGGTCAAATTCTTTGACCTTGGTTATTTGCTCAACACATTTGATGTTCATATCAGCACTTGCTTCACTTTTGGAACTAATTTTCATTCTATGGGAAAACCTTCTTACTTTGTCCTTTTAATGCATGAAATCTGTTATCATTATTCATAGATATCTATTTTATAAGAAAAATTTGCAATGTGGCCTTGTTTGTGACAATTGATAACACACAATTCTATTCCAATTTCTTCTAGGTTCATACACACTTAGATTCCAACCACAATTAACAACCTTATACCCATATTCACAACATGAGTAACAATGAACCTTGAAATATTTTCCACCATTCATAGATAACTTACCTCTTGAGAGCTTTATCTTGCAATCCCTAGCTCTATGACCAAAACCGTTGCAAACATAACAATAGCCATTAAATGAAGAACCATACCTCATAGCATTAGGTTTCCTAATGGAGTTATACCTTCTTGGATATGCCTTCTTGGTCACCTTCATGTTTGCTTGAGATCTTGAACCTGCTTTATCATCTTTCTTCACATATTCACTTGAGAAACCTAGGCCTGTTTTGTCATTGTCATCTCTTTGTACCTTTAAAATTCCACAAAGAACTTCAAAACTCTTTTCTAACTTCTCATACCTTTTCAGCATGTTAGAATATTCTTCGAGATCAGATTCTAAAACCTTCAACTTATCTCCATAGCTAAGACAAGTATCTTTTTTGTCCTTTAGTGCTTTAGACATACTTTCAACTTGAGATTCTAACCTTTTGATGGCTTGACCATGATCATTCTCTATGCCAGTTTATTTGATCTTACAGCTTTGGATTAGGAATTCAATTGAATCTCATTCACTTCTTCCTCAAGGCTGCTTCAACATCTGATGAATTTCCCATTGTTTGTGCTTCTAAGATCTCCTTCAGGTGGTTAAACTTGCTTCTCAAGGACCTACTCTGATACCAATTATTGGAAGCACAAGAGACTAAAGAGGGCGGGGTGAATCATTCTATTAAAACTTTAAACCATTTCAATTCACCATTCATTACTAATCAAATAACCATTCATCCATAAAATAACCATATGTGTGTTTAGTTAAGCATTAAATACACCATACATAAGAACAAGAGCAAGAGAGTAAAAAAGAGCACCAAATATATGTGGGAATCCATCAAGAGGAAGAAAACACACTAAAAATTTGTTTATATTACACACAACAAATAAATTTAGTGAAGCACCAAATTCACAAGGAGCACCAACCCCTAGGCACTTTAGTAGAGCACCAACCCTACAAGGAGTACCAACCCCTAATTTAGTGAAGCACCCACTCCACAAGGAGGATATAACCCCTAGGATGACCAAGAACCAACTCTAGCCACGTGTAGATGGTTTATCTCTGATTTTTCTGCTACCACAAGTGATGGATATCACCAATTCAGCTCACAAACCCTAGGACAAACCTAGGTCTTCAATCTTGTACAATCTTCTTCCTTCTCAACTTTTTTTACCTCTAATCTATTGCACACATACTATCAATAATTCCTCAACATGTCATTCATCTAATCAGCTCTCAAATACTACCCTAATACCTGCAATTCACTCACCTATGCGTCACACTCTTCACCCATGCAAGACTAGCTCACAAAATGAGCTCAAACTTCACTTTTATAGCACTTTCTTCTCATTAACCCTAAGGAGGTATGTCCCTCATGATTAAACCAACCCATAGATATCTATAAAATTCAATTACATTCATTACAATAGTTATATATGACCCGAATAGTTCGGCCTAGCTAAAAACCTCATTACACGTGCCAAAAAATGACTCAAAACCCCTTGGGCACAATCTTAAAAGTTCCCTTACATCAAAACCACACTTATTCATGACCCATAACCCATTAATCATGAGTAAAATAAAATTTAACATCCATATATGGTCAAAATGTATCTCAACAAATCAAATTATTTCGTTTAATGGGCCCAGTTCATGAAAGGAACAATGAACAGATCGTACCAAGCCAAGAACACAGATGCTAATTAAACACCACGATCTATAAGATGAAAGCAATTCACCAGAATAACTTTACATAAAACCTTTGCAAACAAATGAGAAACAATAGCATATATTATTATGGAACTCAATGCAATACATTGAGAATGGGCCTTGCTTAAATAGGCAAGGAATAACAATCTAAGAACCAGTCAAGGTCGTAGATCAAGCCATAAATCAAGGAAATAACTAGTCATCAAAGAACTAGTCAAGACCATAGATTTAGGAGAGAACTAGACATCAAGGATCTAGTCAATACCATAGATCTAGGAAAGAACTAGTCAGTACCATAGATAAATTTAAGAATTATACTTAACAACTAGATAATATCTCCTAATATCTAAATAAGATAAAATAAATATCCACACACATAAGTGGGTGAGGATAAATACAATAAAGGTAAATAAAGTACCTAGGTGAACATGAGCTAAGGTAAATACCTACTCTACACCCCCCCTCAAGTGAAGCTAGGGGCTAAAATAGATGTGGCATGTCCATAGTATGAGTCCCGATAACTAGGCCTGATGAGGTACTCATGTACAATAACTAGGAAAAAAGGGACACCGCAAGGTACCCAAAACTAATAACAACAAAGTGAAGGGAGTAAAGACCCACTCCAAGGCATCCCAAGAAGCGCGGTTCAAAAAACTTATATAATGTTGAAGAAGTTTGGTGTGCACTGTGGTCTGAATCCACGTGCTCGATCACAAAACTCAAAAAAAACTGACACTGGGTTTCACCAGAATAGCTCCATACAAGGAGACTGTCAACGGAGTGATGTCGAAAGTGTAAAAAAAAAACACAAAACATAATTCGATCAACTGCTGCAAATAGGTGTGGCACGATCCAAGAACAATAACCAAAACAACAAGGCAAGGACATAAACTCCAGAGTGTCATGATCCAAGAAAATCCAAGGTAACAAGGCAAGGACACAAAACCTAAAGAAGCAGGATCAACACCACACCCTCCCATACTGTTGAATGGGTGGAGTGACGCTAAAAATATGTATGAGTTGTCAAAACAACTACTCGAACACTAACAAACTAACACTGGAATGCACCAGAATAGATCTCCCATAAGAGATACTGTCAACATGTCAAAAGTGTCAATAATACAGATACAAAATCTCTCAACAAACAAGAGAGATACACTACACCTGCTGAAGAAAAATGCTCAAAACAAGAAGCATCACAATGCAGAAGGTATAGAAAGTGGAGCAAGAGGTTGAATGGTGGAGGAGCCATGCTTGTAGAGTCCTCTCAACGAATGCCTATGTCGCTGCCATGAGTGATCTAGATATCCACCCCAAATCAACACGGATGGATGAAGAAGATGCCTGCATATGACTTGGTGCAAAATGCACAATGGGTGCATGCAAAAGAACATCAGAATGTGTGTCAGGTTGATCATGGCTGACAGCCCAAAATTCAGGTTTCTCAAGCCTGAGTGAAGGTGTAGAACTCATGTGTTGCTCATGATCCTCAGAAAGAGTCGAGCGAACAAAAAAAGGAGCTCTGTCAATATGTGATCCCAATGAAGTATCTGCTCGAAAACCAATGTCATGACGAGAATTCCACTTAACATGTGGAATAGAGGAAACAATACCTATGAATATTTGTTAATGACTCCGCTAGTGAGACCCATAGAACAGAGCATGCAAGAACTGAATGTAGTGGTATGCTTCTTAAAAAAGCCATGCAGTTGAGTAGAAGTAGGATACACAACATGTGGTAATGTAATAGGCATAGATGTGGAAGAGCATGCAGTAACAAGCCTCACAGGTTTAGAAGCATCAAAAGTAGGTTACAGGCTCAAAGACTGGCAGATCAATGTTAGTGGGTACAAGAGCAATAACTGCAAGTGGATTAGGAGCATGGATATGGTTGTCCACAATATGATGGTGATGTTGTAGGCTAGCAAGTTTTGTTATGTAGGGAGTGTATTATTGTATCCCTATCGTGAATGAGTGATTGTAGAAGAGAATTTCACTTCTTGAGTGATCTATTTTCTTCCACAAATTTTACAATATCCTCTTGAAGTCCACATACTTCAGAGAAAAGCATATCATTCTCAGAATCCATGATAGGTACAAACTGTAACTCCCAAAAATTTAGGATGTCGAGCTCAGCCGAAATTACATCCACAATTGATTACAACACTCCTCCATATTTGGCACTTTATAATTATAGTGCAATTCTCAAAATAAATAACTTCCAATGGAAAGAGTGTGAAAAAACAAGCACTTTTGCAAAAAACGGCACTCAAAACCGAGTTACCGATCAAAAGTTACAAGCTTTTTAATATTTTGCTCTGTTATTTCTTTTAGTTGCCACTAAAACAAAATAAATTGTTGTTGCCTTCACCACACAAATAAAATTAGAGGGGGCTCAAGTTAAGCACCTACTAGAGGAATCACAAGTTTTAAGCCCTCATATGACCATACCATATGACCAAGGGCTAAGGATTTTAATGGGTGTTTGCACAACTTACTATTTTGGGGGGGTGTCGCGTGTTTTCGAGAAAGTCACATCCAACTGCCACTTCTGGTAAAAATTGTCTATTTCTGGACTGTGTAGACAGTGACCTTGATTGCCGAAAACAGCAACCTTCGGATTTGTCCTGAAAATAACAAAAAAACGTGTACAACATCTGTGGACCCCTGCCAAAAAAGGAAAGACCCGAAAACCTTCCTTCACGTAAACCGAGACAAATACGTCGCAATAGAAAATTGCTCTGTGCAGATCTTGAAAAAAAAAATAGACCTGTTATCCCGTAAAATTGACAAGGGCAATTTTACCGATAACCATACCGAAAATTTTGTTTCGATCCCTCGTTAGGGATCCTTCGCGTTCGAAACGTTGTAAAATCCCTTCCTGGGAAATCTAGTTTTCGAACTTAGTCTTTTTTGAGCCTTTTTTGGCTGGGCGCATGGATTTGCCTTGCAACACAAAGTTTTGGTGCGCCCCCTTAAAAGCCTTTGGTGCATGATTTTCCATGTTACCACATCTTTCGGTGCGCCAAAGGATGTTGAGTCTCTTTTGCGTGCGCCAAGGCGCATGCGCCTTATTATTGACATTGCTTTTGTTGCGCCACTTCTCGGTGCGCCATGAGGCGCACATAATCTCGCTGCAACACAAAGTTTTCGTGCGCCAAAGGGCGCACATAACTTCATGTCGACAATGTATATGGTGCGCCAAAGGCGCGCTCAATCTTCTGTTGTCAAATACTTTCGTGCGCCAAAGGGCGCACGCTTTCCCCTGTCGACAGCAACTTTCATGCGCCATTTCAAAAGTGGTTGGCGCATTGATGACCAGTTTTTCTATAAATATACGTGCGGCGCCCAACGTCATTTTCATTCTTTTACAAAGCACGTGATCGTTATGGACTTGTCAGCCTCTGCTTCGTCGTTTTCATCGCCCTGTGGACCCGCTCTCCAAACTTTTGCTATATATCTAAGGTGAGAGGTTCTCCCTCTTCTCCGTTTTTTGTGCTTTCGGTTCTTTGAGTGTTCTTGGTCTGTGTTTTGGTTTGTTAGCCGGTGTTTAAATAAGAATTGGATTGAACTAGCTTCCCCCCCCCTGTGCTGTCCCGTCTCATTTTCTTCTTTTCCTCCTCCCTTCCCTCCCTCTTTCCAGATCTGCTGGTAAAGGGGTGTTGTTTTGAAAATGGCTTGGTCTGATAAACTTTTCTCTGAAACCTTATATGTCCAAGCAACCTTTGAAATGGAGGAAAGAATGAAAAGGTTTGAGCAAAGAGTTTAGTTCTATAGCGCACTGGCGCGTCTTGTTGCACTTAAGACAGTTGCGCCCCTCGGCACATCTATCCACCTTGCTACAAGTATAAATCCCGCACCTCCTTAAAAGCCTTTGGCGCACCATTTATCCATGTTACATACCGTTTCCATGCGCCAAAGGGCGCACCTAGTTTTGATGCAACACAAGCCTTCTACGCGCAAGTATAAAGCTATAAAGGCGCGGGCGCACCCCCGATCGCCAGTAACATGATGTTGTGTAAACCCTTCATGCGCCGCGCCATATCCCTTTTGGCGCACGAAAAATCTATGTTACACGATCCATCAATGCGCCAAAGGGCGCACCGAATACCAATGTAACATACAATTCCCATGCGCCCTGCCATAAAATGCAATCTGCTACATCCATGCGCCATGCGCCTTTGGTGCCAGTTTAACCTCTGCAACATTCCTTTTCTGTGCGCCTTATCTATTTGGCCTGCCAGTTGCATTTTTTCATGCGCCCTGCGCCCTGAGCCTTAAAATCTCTAACTCTTTCTTCTGCTAGCATTCCAATGGAAGATCAAATGACTAATTCAACCTTTTTGGATTGGGTCTCACTTCTTCTTCATGCAGATCAGCAACTGAGTTCGAAAGAACACATGTCTACGTCAAGCAAGAAACCCACCAAACCAAGAGGAAAGGCTAAGCTGACAAAGGAAGAGATGAAGTACAAATATCAGAAGGTCAGGATGCCCGAATCACAGGCTGAAATGCAGTATGGATGTCAGAGACTCAGAATTGGGTCACATTGACATGGATGAATTCTGGGTTAGGACTCAGAAAGTTACAAGAAGTCCATGGATGGACAAGTTAATAGGCAGTGCCCTGCACTTCGCCGGAGGAATCCCCGTCAGCACTGTCAACAACGAATTCATGATGGTGATTGCCCAATGTTACAACAAAGACACAAGATGTGTTGAAAATAGCAAGGGCGAGGTAGTCATAAACCTCACTGCCCGTCATTTTGAAATAATGCTCGGCATCCCTCACCACCGGAACTTCGTGACTGTTAGCCAACGAGAATGCATCAAGGCCTGGGAAGACAACGAAGACCAGTGCATGCAGTTGATGAATGAGGTCTACCTAAAGAACAAGAAGGTGGTGACCCGGTGGCCACAGACTATCCACCGAAGTGATTTCTCAGAGGAGCTCAGCGATACTATCACCTTCCTGAGCAGAGTCTTCGGGCTTTCAGATGCCCACTATTTCCATAAGTGGATGCTGCGGTACTTGGAGACAATGAATAAAAATTTACCCGATCAGTGCTTTTGCTGGGGTAAAATAATAAGCGAGCACCATCTCTGAGTAGCTACAACAGTTCGCCACAATAGGAGTGTTCCATATGAACTCCTATGTAGTCTACGCTGCAGCGTCGGCAAGGGATTATCCGGGGCTGAACCGAAGTGGAGTATGGCCTCAGGCCAAGACATTTGATTACTACCCAGAGCTGAGGCTGGAGAATAGCATCCAACATTTCGCAAAAGTTAACGATGCATTCTTCTATCATGTCATCTGCCTACTGAGGCCAAACATGACTCATAGCCGGATGACCAAAAACATAGTGGCAGTCACAGAGAAATGGGGGGCCCTGTTGACCCAATTTCCCACGTTCACCTATCTGAGGGCTGCCAAATTTTTGGGGAGAGCCAACCAGGCTACCAAGGTATGCTGGGGCCTAAGCTGATTCTACTAGAACTGTCAAGGCAGCTGGTCACATACCATGAGAAGTGCCTCAAAAGAAAGAAGGGTGGAACTCCTTTCCCCCTCAAAGTGGGCCGATACACATGCTCCACCCACCATAAGGTGAAGGAAATGTTCGCAGAGCTGGAGCTACTCAACTTGAAGCATGACTTCCCAGCCAGGCCTACCTTCGACCCAAGAAGCTGCCTGCCAAAAGCAAAGCTCGATCCGATCCATGTCCCTCAAATTGAGGATATTTACATTGACGTTCTCCATGAGGCGGAACTCAGAAGAAAGGATCACTCTCGCTTGGCATTGGCGGAAATCATCCAATACGGAGTGGCCATTGTCCCCGAAGGCTTCCAGACTATGGAAGATGAAGTAGATAAGGTGTATAATGACACAGATGGGGACAATTGGCCCTTCCCGGCCATTGACAGGAACAAGGCTCCTCAAACAATTGAGGAGAGGGTCAAAGAGACTATGTGGAGAACAGAGCATTGGTGCCGCATGAACGGACTAATCTACCTAGGGGTAGATTTCACAACTTCCCCGTTGGGGCAATGCACCTCTAAGGTCCAAGAAGCAGCTGAAAGGCAAAGGTGCAGAAGGTGAAACTAGCATCATTCAGGAAAAAGCCCCTGAAAGTCCTCTTCCCTCAGAGCCAGAACAGGTTATAACTCTGGAGGAAGAATTGACAGAGGATAGTCCTATACGCCCATCCACCCAGGATGTCGGCGTTGCTACAACTTCAGAGGTCCCTTCTATCCCTTCTTCTTCTCTTCCTTCCCCTCCTCGAGTGACTCAAACGACCACCCCTTTGGTCGTGTCCTCTGCCCCTTCTTCTACCCTTTCCCCTGCCTCTTCATCTATCTTCTCCTCCCTCACTGATTTATCTTCTTCCATTTCTTCCCTCATCTCCGAGCTCCCTTCCCTTCCTATGTCTTCTGCAGTTGCGGTTTCCCTTCCTCCCGTGGACACTTCTTCGGCTATTCTTTCCATGCCGCCGCCGCGTGTCTCCACGTTTTTCCCCTCTTCTACCGTTGCTGCCTCCCCCTCTGTCTCTGGTCCTTCTTCTATAGGACCAGCTCGGATCTCTCAACAGCTGAGCCAACAAAAGAGGAAAGTCCCCATCGCTCCGATGGACTTTTTGGTCATTCCAGCTAAAGGAGCAAAGAAACAGAAGCTGGTTACACGCTTCTCGAAGAGCGCTGCAGGTGAGAGAGTCATGGAAATAGCGTACCCCAACCCCCTCAAAGAGAAAGAAGATTTGTCTCTGAAAAATTTCACCGTGACCCAAGTCACAATGGGGACATCCTCTGAAAGTCTCCAAGGGGAAGCTCTTTCCGCAATTGATGCACTCTGCAAAAAGCTTCAGGAAACGAAAGAGGGAGAAAAGGCTACTGAAGGAGCAGAACAAATACCTGCTTCAAGCCTTACAGAAGATGGGAAGTGCACCTCCCACAACTGCCGCCGAGACTCCTGAGCTGCTCAGTCAGGAGAAGATCAATGAGTATTCAAAGATCGGCGAGCAAGGTATGGCCGTTTCTGCTTGGAGGAGCCAAATCCTCAAGGATAGTGAAAGAGTAATCGCCGAGTATACCAGTTTATACCTAAACATCGGAAAGGCGAATAAGGAACTCTAAGCATTAGCGAGTCCGATATCAGAAGAGTTAGAGCATGCTAGACTCCAGCACGAGACCTTCCAGCAAATGTTCGACTGTTCAGTCGAAGATCTGGTCAAGTTCGGAGTATTCGGCCATCCAAGGGCCCTTAACAAAACTATGTCCACTCTGGACTATCGGATAGATCAGCTAGATTTCATTCTGGAAAAGATAGACAAGGTAAAGGAAGAGGCCCTGGATGCAATGCATCAAATGGAGAATTTTTTTCTCGCCATGACTCCAGGGTTGCTCACTCCTTCCCTTACCTTGAGATCAGTTGATGATACTATCCAGATTTTCAAGGAGATAGCTTCTCAAGGGACAGGGCCAGAGGTCACATTCGACACTGAATCTATCAACAACCTACTGGCCTATAGGGACTTCATCGGGTTCCTTATCGAGGTGGGGAAAGATTATTCCAAACTCCCGGGAAAAGCTCATAGACGAGCGGGAGACTTGCGAAGCAATCAGTGAACGGCACAAGGATCCATCACAGGATCAATTTGGGGCCAATGATTAGCAAGTTTTTGGAATACCGCGCTCAGCTCCACATATCATCTCCTGAGCAGCATCAGAAACAGGCAACCCCTTTTCAGGCCGCAAGATGATGATGATGAGTAGCTTCTTCTTCTTCTTCTTCTTCTTCTTCTTCTTCTTCTTCTCTCTATTCTCCAACTTTCTTTTTGAAATGTCTAAAATGTGTTGATACAAATGATGACATCATCCATGTTGCATCATGGGATGATGTCATCCACCAAGTTGTCAAAGTCAACATGACTTTTAGATATTTTGTAAATATCTTTGTAAATAAGTGGTTGGCTCCATTTTGCCTTCTCTCTCCCTCATCTTCTATAAATGTGGGAATACTTGTTGTATTCAGAGAGGAACATCTTTTAGATAGAAATAGAAGTGAGGAGAGAAAGACTTTGAGCTTTCTTGTAACAGAAGAGAACAGTAATACAATTATTCAGACTTTGTGCTCAATAGCTGTGTTATACATTAGATCTTTCTTACGTTAGATTTGTATGTGTTTAATCTGTTGGATTCATATCTACTTTTCCGTCATTTGTTTATCAGTATTTCTTTGTTTATTTATGCAAGTAGGTTTGGCTCTGTTTACTACCAAACTAAAAACATAAATCTTCTGACCTTTCTGCTTTGGAATTCATTTCTTTTCTCCCTTCGGATCTGTTCTTTCTCTTCTCCCTCTTTCATTCCTTTCTTTTCGCAGCCTGGAACACTCTACTGGGATGAGATCCCAACCCCCGAAGGCAGAATCTGTGAGACTTGCATAGGTTCCTGCTAGTAGAAATAGCAATAAACCAGTTTCGCTTTGCTGTCTCAAAGAGGGGCTAAGCCCTGCACACTGTTGGCTCGTCTATCCATAGATCTGTCCACGCGATAGATTTTCGGACCAACAAGACCCAAAAAATGATCCCGTGATTTCTTTTCTTGTGGGTGTGAATCCTGAGGCGATCCACTATACTTCTCTGTAACAACAAAAAAACCACAAACCGACTGTCTGTAGAAATGGCCGAGTTTACAGTCGATCTTAGGGTTTTCACACCTTTTGGATCCAATGGAAGAATTTTTTTTCCATAAAAATGCATGTAGCAATAACATATGACCAAATCCCAAATCTATGAATATATAATGAATTTATTTACAAAATAAAACTTATAGACGGATGTCAACAACAATCTCTCGCTTTAATACAATGAAAGGAACGATAACTAGATCGTACCAAGCCAAGAACACAGATGCTAATCAAACACTATGATCTATAAGGTGAAAGTAATTTACCAGAATAACTTTACATAAAACCTTTGCAAACAAATGAGAAACAATATCATATATTATTATGGAACTCAATGCAATACATTAAGAATGGACCTTGCTTAAATAGGCAAGGAATAACAATCTAATAACTAGTCAAGGTCGTAGATCAAGCCATAAATCAAGGAAATAACTAGTCATCAAATAACTATTCAAGACCATAGATTTAGGAGAGAACTAGACATCAAGGATCTAGTCAATACTATAGATCAAGGAAAGAATTATACCCTAACAACTAGATAATATCTCCTAATATCTAAATAAGATAAAATAAATATCCACACACATAAGGGATAAATACAATAAAGGTAAATAAAGTACCTAGGTGAACATGAGCTAAGGTAAATACCTACTCTAACAATTCACTTTGTAAATCTCAAAACAGAAGTTTCCTACACCCTTCAACACTATGAAAACTTCATAAGGCCACAAAATAATTTCAAGATGAGAAAAACATGCCATGTAACCACTTAATAGAAATTTTAGAACCTATAGAACACTTATAAGCAAGTTATAATACTTTAATAAATCTCATGCTCAAACCACAAACACTTTTGTCTTCACCAGATCAACCTGCCAAAAATGCATTTTGCAAAGGTTAACTCATAAAAGAATTTATACATAAATTAAATACCTAAAAATGGATTAATTATATGACCAATTAATCCCTATTCACATTATAGGTAATATAAATCATCATAAAATCCATATAATTCTTCAAACAACTCCAAACTCGCACCAAAACACATCATGTCTTGCACTGCCAAAAATATTCCTATCCAAAGAATGACCTGAAAATCCTACCAAATTACCTAATCATGAGTAAAATATTATATCAATTTAAATATATCTGAATAATATTTCCAACACAGCTTGAATCATCTTCAAACTCCACCTGTAGCTCAAGTTATGGCCATTTTACTAAACCCTATTATTTGAGACCCCAAAACTGCACTTTGACCAGTCAACTTGTATGGACCTCAAATGGCCATGTACCTACATGAACATGTCCTGAAACATTCATGGAAATAAATATCATATCACATACATTGTGCATCATCAATTTTTCATGTTACTTCTTTGGACAATATTGTCCCAAAACCTTCTTCTTTAGAAACTGACACATTTGAGTGGGGCCCACATATGACCCAAAGATCTATCCTATTTCTTAAAATCTAGAAGATTCTATACAGCATAAAATCATAAATTTTGCACTATAAATAAAAAATTAGCTTATCCAATCATCAATTTTTCACTAGAAATCAAAATTGAGCTTCTATAAACACTTTTCTGCAAACCGCTCCTAGCTAGGGTTTAGCTAGGGTTTTAGACCACTTTATCTTCTTAATTATCATCCATAAAAATTTGACAGTAAAACCACCTCATTATTTTTTTTGAAATATTCATAATTAACCTTATAATATATTCCTAAGAGCTCATGTCTCTATGCAAAGCATACAATTCACAATGAGCATCAGAAGGTCAACTTTTGTCACCAAAACACCCTGTTTCTTACCTGATTTTTCCAAAACTTGCATATCTTTAAAAATATTGAGCATACTGACCTGAAATTTGGCATGGAGCAACATGAAAACATCCTATAAATTCTCAAACTCACCACATAGATTAGGTATTTCTAAAAATCTCCGGCCACTGAGACTTACCTATGCTAAACTCCTTATTTCTCATTGTTTACTTCCCAAGGACCTCAAATATGCACCATACCTCTAAATTATGACCTAAAACTCACCACATACCTTAGGTACATTGTCACCATGGAGGAACCATGCTCCAAAAATAAATATCTAGTCCAAATATCACATCTCTACCTCCATTCTGCATGCAACAGGGCTAGAAACAAGCCTAGAATGACTTGACTCAACACTGAAACCACATGACTTGACCATGATGACTCAATGCAAACCCAGGTACACTCATAACACATCATATGGACCATGTATGACCTCAAAAAAAACCTTCACTCAAGTTGGGATACCACAAATCATGATAAGACCTACTCAAACATGCTCTAGAACACCATGACAACTCACCAAACCCACTTAAAATTCATACTTGACATTTGAAAAAACATCATAGGAAGACTCATATGACACCATGAGACCCTTTTCCATCAATGGGAGTTGACATCAATGACAACCCAACCACACAATGGCCAACACACTCCCCTTAAGGGTGGATGGATAAAAACACAAAAACCAAACACAAATACATTTATTTCAAAACACAACAATTTCACCATGGAAGTAAACAATTCCATTATCAAAAATTAAGAAAATAGGAATAAGATCCTACCTCAAAAAGGAATAACTCAAATCCAAGTCCAAGCTTGTTTACAATTTCCTTCTTCTTTCTCCAAAGCTCCCCAAAGCATCCCCAAACCAAAAAATGAGTCAAAAAAATCCCAATCCCTTGAACATGAAGGATCATATAGAAAAGAGACAAAAACACAAGAAAATGGGAAGGTGATGTAGACACCTATAATTTAGCCTAAACAATTTAAATACTCAAATTGTGTTGACTATCCCCTTTCCCGCAAATTGGCGACATATCGTCAATAAGCGCTCATCATCTTTCCTATCATCGTTAATTAATTGCATTGCGTTAATTAATTAAGTCTTCTATTCAACAAATACTCTAATTAACGACCTTTCATTAATTAATCCTTTTTTCTATCTAGACTAATTACTTATTGTTAATTAATTAACTTCCCCCTTTCATTAAATTAATAAGTCATTATTTAGTTGATTTAATTCCCTTCTATAGTCTAAATCATGTTAATATTCCTCTAAAAAGCATTTATAAGCTTGCACACCTATTAATTAATCAGTATGGTTAATTAATAAACCCCCTTTATCCACATGAGTCACTAAAGGACAAATTAAACTCTCCTAAAGTTAACTCAACCCTTTCTAAACCCCCCTTATGCACAACTAACTCAACATCTCTATTATCCCACATACAAAGGGATGTAGAGATTCATCTATCCATTGGGCTATATAAAGAGCCCTCCTCCTACCTTTACACTTACACCTATTCCTTGAGAAATAAAAGTGAAGTATATAGAAAATACACTATAGCCATTTTGTCATCTTGAGAGCATTCTTCATTGGAGAGGCTAGCTACTTTCATTTCTTGTATTCATCCATCCAAGTTTTGAAGTCATATGGGAATATGTCAAATGGTCTTGTAGCCATGGATTGACAAGACTCCATTCTTGAAAATCTTGGGGTTTAAACATACAATCAAACCTTTGATTGCTAAGGATCTAATTAGGTTCATTTTCATTTTTAGCATTCAATAGAGATAGAGATTAATAGATTAACATGTTAGTTTGAATATTTGTTCATGTTCTAATGCAAGGATGTTAGTAGATTAGTTTTTCTTAAGCTCTAAGCATGATGGTGCATTGAATTTGATTTAGTTTGGTTATAGGACTACTAGGTGTTAGTTCTAACTTTCTTAACTTTGCTAAATTAAATACATGCACACATTTGGCACACCCGGTGGGACGAGTCCTTAGTCCCTTAGAATTCTAGCTCAAATTTTATTGTTATTTCAAGTTTTTGGCTAACCCTTGATATACACATATGGCAAATAATGTTCAATTTCTTAGGATTTTTCTAATATTCCATGTGTAGGATCTCATTTAGAGCTTTACTTCTAATGGGTTGTTGTCAATTTCAAGCTAACATACTAAGAATTTGGAGTGTTTTGAGCTTTTTGGTGTCTTTTGCTAATATTACATGTGTGAAATAATGTTAAATTTCTCATATTTTTGCTAACTTTGCATGTGTTGAGTCTTTTTTAGGGGTTTAGTTTTGATGGGTTGTTGTCAATTTTGAGCTAACATATCAAAAATTTGACCTTTTTGAAGTTGTTTATGTTAAAATGACTTATTTTTTACTGTCACCCAGGAAAGGGAGTGCAGGCACCCAAACCTTGGCGCAGACGCCCTAACCTTAGTGTAGGCACCATTATGCTGGTATTACACACCACTATAGTACTATACCTTTTTGTCAAACTAGCGCAAGCATCTCTCTGATAGCGCACATGCACTGTCATAGCTTTTGTACCTTCTAGTTTTGCTTCCCGGGCGCGCACACATGTAAATGGGTGCACATACACACTAAAGGGAGCACACACATCATTCTAGCTGCACGTAGGCATACTTATCATTATGTTTTATTACACAGAGGTGCATAGCACATGCTTAAAAGGGGCAGGCACACACCAAAATGGGTGTGCATACACCCTGAAGGGCGCACACACGCAAAACTGTGTACATAGCCTATCTTCCGGAGGCCATAACTTTTGCTCCCTAAACTCGAAACGACTCCGTTTTTGTTGCGTTGGAAAGTATTGAAGTCAAAATAAGCAATGGAAACATAAATTTGAGTTTTTGAGTTACCAAAAATTTAAGGTTTTCATTTTTTATAAAACTACTCATTTATAACATGTCTAAACGTTTTGGAAAATTTGGTCATTTGATGTTCTAACACCTTGCAAGTTTTATTTTGAATATGGGGTTCTATTTTATACGGTGTTTTTACATGTTTGATGGTAATTTGAATTATTTAAAAGGTTAATGAATATTGCATGTTTAATCATGAGATTAGAGTTGTGTATGCTCTTCCCTCGCACCTTTTAGGTGATCTTGGGAATCAGAAATGATTTCTATGTATCATTTTTTATTTTGAAAAATACTTGTTCTATAAAAGAATGAATGTCAAATTTTGTTAAAAACAACAAATATTTCATTTGTACTAAGTGTTTTCCATTTTTGATTTCATAGTTGGATTCCTACGTCCTACTGTATGCTCTTCTCTTGCGTCTCAGGACGATCTTGAGAATCAAAAATGATGTTTTATCCTCTTTAGTATTTTTATGGAAAATTACTAATCCATTGTGCATGACCAAAAAACTTGTCAAAGAATTCTGGAATCAAAAAAAAATCAAACTACTAATACATTTTCCATTGCAGGTTGCTAAAAGGTGTTCAAGCAAACCACATCAAATTAAACAAGATAAAAAGAACACCACATTCAAACAATGTATTTGTAGGTTCGGATAAGGGTACATCATGTCCACTTAAAACTAGGACATAACCCCTTTAGCATAAGCCTTAAGCTATAACAATGGGGGTGGTCCTAAGAACCCCAAAGTAGTCCATGCAAGAGGGAACCTTGTGGACGAAACAGGAAGTGCTCCGCACAACCTACTTGACTAGTTGTTCCTTGTGAGTTAGCGTTACCGGTTGTCGCGTATGGTGGCCCCAATGATAGTACATGGTGGATGCACTAGTTGCCCAATGTGCTTGAAGGGGGTAAAGTAAACCCAAGATACTCCCAAATTAGTCATTGCGACTTTTTGGGTAAATCGAGCTCGCTTAAGAGAGCTTTGTAACATTCTAGTTGAGAGAGCCACCTAGGAAGATATCTTTGGCCAGGAACCCACTTTGACCATTTTAAAGCCAATTTTGAGTTAAGAGCTATTGTTCATCACGAAACATTTGAAGCATTACTTTTGCTTAGTTTTTCACTTTCCTTAAGGCGAGGTGAAACTCTGCCAAAGTGAGGCTAGCATTTTTCAACCCCAATTGATCTACTTCCTTCACTTTCTTTTGACACTTTGTTGATCAAAAGAAGAGTGACTACCTTTGCGTTATCAATTGATTGTTTTTACCACTTTTATGTCTGTTTATGCCCATCCATTTTTGTAATTCAATTGTTAAAAAACTAACAGTATTTTGTGATGTGTAGATTATCATAAGTAGCCTAAATTCTATCAAATTGATACCGTCAAGTCAACATTATTGAACTATACATAGTCTAGGCATGGTTCAAAATTAAGATAATAATTTAAACAATATATCTTGTATATATTGTGAAAAAACATATCTTTGGTATTTACATCTATGTTTCTTGTACATCTTTGACCTAAATACTTATATTGTAAGGTTACACTATTTACACTTGAATAATTCCTTTTTATACTATAGCTTTACGTTTGAAAGCAATTAAAAACTCGATAAATTCAACAAGTGTTCAGTGTTACCACTTGTGGTGTTATATGCAAGCATGTATGTTAGGTATCAGGTACCTTCCAAGCCCACAAATGTGGCTATTATGTAAGGATAACTTGATGAAAAAGATGTGTAATTGACAATCATAACTGACACCTTTTGCATATAGGTCTTGCATTGAAGTGTGCACTTGCTTTTAGTGTAATGTATTTTCCAAGGAGGTCGTGTTAACTTCTTGTTATTACTTATGCCTTTCATTTCTATGAACTTGACATAAATAGGGTACACACCTTGTATATTTTCATAAGGTACAATCCCCTTTAACTATCGTTTGGAAACAGAATTAGGAACCAATTTTATGATTGAGGTTTACATTACAAACATGCTTTGTGTGGATGAGTGCTCATTTTTAAAAGGGTGACTTACCCATTTTGTTTACAATCACTTTGATCCATGTGATTCTTGATCAGTCATTATTTTTTGGTCATCTCATTCTTCTGTACATTTGACCTAAACATGATAGTTCACTTGTGTATTATCCATAATATGCACTTATTGATAGCACATAATCCTCAAACTTTTGAGATCCTCTTGATTCTTCATGTTTATATTACATCTCAAATTAGGGTCAGTTATTCCACTTATCTTTCAATCTCTTAGACTCTAGGAAACATGTCACTCTATACTACTTTGTCTCCTATAGATGGGGTAAATTAGATCCCTTTTTTTCCTATCCATGTTGCCAACATATTACGCTCAATCCTTCGCCATGGGATACATTTATCCCATTGCTGGACCCTAATTAGTCTTTATTCATTACGATCAAATCTTTTCAACTTAGCTTCCCTTTTAAGAAAAAAATGTATTTATAAATAGCAAGCACATATTCTATGACATTATAAAGTTTGGATTGTAATGTTAAGCATGCTCCACAAGTTTTAACATGAAACCAAGTGTATTCAGTTCTGAAATTCTTCTTTTCATACATTTTAGGTACTTATACCATTGAATTCAACATGTGACATATATTCACTGATTATCATAATGTCCCTTTTGCATACAATTACAAGGGAATAAAATTTTTTTGTATCAGATCAACACATGAACATGCCCATGCTATGACCACAACCTATTTGTATCACTATACCATAGAGAACTCATGTGGGTATCTCTATTCCTTTTGATGTTTCATTTAATATTTTTTGGTATTGTCTTTAAGACACTTCTGATCCAAATTTTTAAATATGAGTTTACCTCAAAATTCTATTTGATTCTAATTTTCAAACTTTTACTCTTCATATGTATGTGCACACACACATCCAAAGTGAGTCATTCCTGTTGACACCTTATGATTATATCAGATCAACTAGTTATTTGTTATACATCTTATTTGACTTCTAAGTGTACAGTCCTTGTGTTTCTTCGATTCTTGACCTCTAGTATTAGGCTCTTATTGACATATGTTCCTCATTTTTGTTATCTTATTATATGTTGCCACATATGTATCTTCATTATTCAGGTAATGCGACTTCTACGTCGTTCGGTCTCTCTCCTTTCATATTTTCTCTCTTCCTATTTTTTGGGGATTGCCTGCATACGCCATACTTCTTGGACAATAATATGCACAACTTTTTTATGAGGGCCCTTCGGATCAAAAATCTTATTTTATTCTCTAGAATTTTTTTCACTCATCTTTCAAAATTCGCAGGACTTGCTTGTTAGCATGTGCACCACGGGGGGTTCACCTAGTAAAACTATGGTATAACACGTGTGTTCGGAGGGTATTAAAGAATACCCTTGATTTTAATTTTTACCTCTACTTATTTAATTGATAATACCCCCTCCCGTTATATTATTAAAATGAAAATACCCCCTATTTTTTCCATGTACCTCACTTACCCATTTTTCCATTACAATTTTATTTACCCCTTTTTTATCTCTACCCGTATATGTCAAATAGAAAATATATCATGTTTTTCACTCAGATATTAGTTTTGTAATACATATTTTCTATAGAAAGTGGGTTTGTAGACATTCAAGACCTATTACCAATTACCTTAATGTTATTCTTTAATAATTTATTATTTTTCAAGTAATTAAGATGGTGAAACAATATTATTTAAGATGAAAAGAATACTCAATCTTAGTTACTGACAAAATCGGATGTTCCCTTTGCATCTCAATATTTCCTAATTAATAATCTTCTAATTGAGATTTCCTTAGTCAATAAGAGACTATAATTTAATTTTGTGACCACACTCCTCTTGCACTTTTTGAGTCTTTCAAATAGACAATGGTAGATAAATTGGGAAGATTATCAAGTATAATTGCTTAGATAAGTCTATTTTTATATTAGCACTTATCAATTATTAGTCATGGTCTCTTTATTATTATATGTCTGTATAAATATCTATTTAAAAAAAAAACTCATTTACATATAAAATAAAATAAAATAATTTCAATGGATGTAAACTCATTTACACAAAGCATTGAATTTAATTTAATACATGAAATTAGAATGAATGAGGATAATTCCAAGTCATTGATTCAAAGTCATTGTTGAATTCATAATAAAAGAAAACCTCAAATGAGATATATGACATGCAACACAACTAACTAAATTGAAATATGGCTTAGCAAAAGTAAGGGAGCAATTAAAATAAATCAAGTTCCATGAAGAATTTATCCATTTCCATAGACAAAATGAACTAGTTCATATCATCACAAGTTGACGTAACATGCCCAAAAAAGGAATCTTGAGATTCCAAAAAATAAGCTTAATGTTCTTTTTATTAGTTTAGAATATTTATAAATTAATCTAAGTTGACATTAATATTATACAAGTATGCATGTGTTGTGGGCGAACATCTTGAAAATTGTACCGAGTTATCTAGCCCCATTTTAGAATTTAACCATCATTTACAAGTCTTGGAGCCTCATCTCCGTAAGTTTCCACAACACACCAATACTTGGAATAAAAATAGAAAATTGATCAATCACCAAGAATTTCAAGAACAAAAATGCTTGCATTGTGATATGATGAAAATAACACCTCTTTAACTTTGATTGAACCCACCTTACCCCATTTTATATGGTCTTTTTGTATGGACTGCTAGTAGCACCCTTTACTTGTGTCTAATATACCATTCGGGCCTGAAATTACTTGTCTGAAATTTATTTGAAAGGTGAAGATGTGTCATTTTAGACTCTTAGAGTAGTAGAGAAAAGTACATTCTAAGTTGTATCCCAACACATTTTTGTTAAGTTAATTGATAGACTATTTAGATTTGGTTAATCCAATTTCTTATTAAGGAATTGAAATTCATCAAATGGTGAATGGGGGTTCAAATATCCCTTCATCATTTAAGCAAGCATGATTTACCATCTAAAAAAGTAATGTATAGACAATGTGTCTTTTATATAAATAAAAAAAGGTGACTACATGGTCTCCAAATAACTATGGATATGCAAAAAATGAGCTTATCAAAAAAAGATCAACATAAGTTTAAGAAAATGCAATTGCAGATGTAAATCCCAACGCATCAATGTTTGCTAGCATCATAAAAGCTTGTACAAAACTTAGAGCTTTGGTATAAAATACAAATGTACATTAAAAAAATAATTGAGTACAATTTTTTTCAAATGTTATAGTTTTGGATGAAACCCCTCATAGGCGCATATGCAAACTAGGTAGATTAAACAACACACATGAACTCATTGAAAAAGCCATCAAACTCTTAAAGATTATTATGGAGGATAATTGTTGATGTATATGCACAAAATGGTCTTGTTGAAAAAGCCTAAAATATATTTATGCAAATGGTCAGATGTAAAGTCAGCCTCATCAAACTTGGATAACATCATCCCACCAAGTGTTAAAATTGGAGCTTTGAAACATAATGACCCATCAATAAATAATTGAAAGTAGATTATTATCAAACATACATGAGGAAAAATGTGCTAAAGTGGGTTCCTTTGCTTATGATTATTCCAAAAGATTCACAAATGTCATTAGAGTAATGACTACACATGGAGTAATTATTTAGTGAAACATATGTCCATATGCTGAAGCTTAATAGTTCAGATATAAAACTGAATTTTTGAAATAGGAAACTTGATCTCTGAAAATGTAAATCTTAACTAAAAATATTTTGAAATAATAATAGAATCTTGATATCAGAAAAATACTTTAAAACCTCAACAGATTTAATGTCTGAAATATGAAAAATAAAATGCATCTGAGAATGTGACTGCTGGAAATAAAATTCAAAAATTCTGGAGAACTAAAATTTGTAACTGCAGAAACAAAACTGAAATGAGAAGTTGTAGAAAAGTCAGAACTAATTTCTTTGAATGCAATGTCTAGGCGGAGTTTTCTTCTTACCCCCTTTTCCTCAAGGGAATCTTAAGGGCTATCCAAACTATGAAAAGTTGAATCTTTTAGTAAGTGCATGCACTAACCTATAAAATATAAAAATACATTGTCTTCATATGATCTCAACGAGCACCATTTTCATTATTATCCAAACCTTTCACTGCACACATGCCAAAAAAATATAATTAATATTATAGTGTTACAAATGAATCAATATAAATGAAAATGCATAAATATTTTTAAATAATCTATAACAAATAGAAATTAAAAGAATGAAGACAAAATGATTTAAAAACTACATCTTGTTTAATTTTTTGATAAAATCTTCAAAAATAGTGTAATGATTGTCTTCCAATTTTTGTATGTATTGCTCTTAGAATCATACGATAAGTTGGTATCCATGATAAAAGATTCAACAATAAAGTTTTAATAATGAATCGTACCTGGATTTTATTTTTCTAAAAAGGATTAATTATATTAGAGTAAGAAGATAAAGACATCAAAAACATCCCTTGACTTGTATGTTACAGCTTGTCACAAGTGGGGACATTAGAAAAACCAATGAAGCTTCAAGATATTTAATACAAAGTTGTCCTTGGAAAAACAAAATATAAGCTAAAACTACAAAGCAAGTAATTTGAACAAAAACATACACAAAGCTGATTTTACAGCTACTAATACTAGAGTTAAAACTTAGAGGCCATGTCACAAGGTTCTCTGAATTTCATCAAAAAAAGTACTATGAAAACATTTCATGAATACTATGATCGACATAATGATAAAAAATGCATTGGGACCCTATTGTAGAAGGTCTAAGCACTTTATTTGAGATCCAAAGGAGTTAAACCATGCTAAAACCCAAGTTAATGTTGTAAATTTAGCAGTAATTGGATAGTTGCAGCGAGTGCAGAAGTCAGAGTTCGGATTTACTAGCAATGGTAAAGAATGGTTCTCTACTCTCATAATTAAATAAATAGAATGTTACGGAGAACTATGCTAAACAGAGTTCTTGTTAATAGTTATCCTAAAATCAATACCATTATGGGTTAAATCAGCTATCATATGAATTGTATAGCTTTAAAAGTATCGTATCTGCTGTTATTTTCTCCATGTATTGAACATCAAAAAAAAGTTGAGTGGGAAAAATAGACCCATGTCAAACAAACCCATCAACCGGGTTAAGCACTCTTCAAAACCCAAAGTAGAACATGGAGAGTGACACATACTAAACAACCTTTCAGACCTCTCATTTTCCTTGCATGATAATACAAGCACTTTATTTGAGATCCAAAGGAGTTAAACCATGCTAAAACCCAAGTTAACATTGTAAACTTAGCAGTAATTGGATAGTTGCAGCGAGTACAGAAGTCATAGTTCTGATTTACTAGCAATGGTAAAGAATGGTTCTCTACTCTCATAATTAAATAAATAGAATGTTACAGAGAACTATGCTAAATAGAGCTCTTGCTAATAGCTGTCCTAAAATCAATACCATTATGGGTTAAATCAGCTATCATATGAATTATATAGCTTTAAAAGTATCGTATCTGTTGTTTTTTCTCCATGTATGAGTGGGAACATCAAAAAAAAAAGTTGAGTGGAGAGTGACACATACTAAAAATAGATTTTCCCATGTCAAACAAACCCACCAACATTAAAAATTTAGCAATAATTGGGTTAAGTATAGAAGTCATAGTTATGATTTTCAAAACCCAAAGTAGAACATGGAGAGTGATCAGCACATAGCTTTAAACAACCTTTCAAACAAACCCACCAACCAGGTTAACCTCTCATTTTTCCTTCAAACCTCTCATGCATGATAATACAAGCACTTTATTTGAGATCCAAAGGAGTTAAACCACGCTAAAACCCAAGTTAACGTTGTAAATTTAGCAGTAATTGGATAGTTGCAGTGAGTGCAGAAGTCAGAGTTCTGATTTACTAGCAAGAGTAAAGAATTGGATAGAAAAAAGGGATTATAACCTTTTGGTATGTCTCATATTTTCTCTCATGTTTTTTGTAAATGGAATGCATTTCTCATTCCTGGCAACAAAATCCTAGATATTCATGACAGTTGGGTAGTTAGCTGTGACTATCCTCAAAAGACCTAGCAATAGACCTAAATTTGAAGGATTGAGGGACTTAGAGATTGAGAATTTAGTTGAAACTTGTAAGATATCACCTGAGAGGTGTCTTCTAATGCAGAGGACCATATCAAATTCATATCTAAACAAGATCAAAACTAATCACTTCCTTCATTATAAAAGCTTATCTAGTTTGTAAACTTGGCTCTAGTAGTCAATTTAGGCTCCTTCATGCACTCTTTTATCTTTGGCTCATGTACATACCCTATTCTTCCTTCCCTTTCCAAGCCCTTACAGTCATCTTTGACCTTGAAATCAAGAAACCTGATTTGAACTTCTTCTTGTTGTCTTATATTCACTTCTTGCCCTCAAATAGTCTTAATCAAATCTAGCCCAATTTGGTCTTCAAGGAGTTTTAGCCTTCTCACATGCTTCACACACTCACAATAACATTGGATTCAATAAGGAAAAACATTTACACTTCAACTTCACCTTACCTTTACTCAACAAGACTGCCCTATGAATTCTCAAGACAAAGTCACTTGCTCCAACTATGCATGCACACTTCCCAAGGCATACAGATGGTTCTGAGGGTTTCATTAGTTTTCATTTGACTATTTAAACATGCTCCTAAAATTTCAAGACTTGAATCAATCTCCAACTCCTAATACTTGACTTTTTGCAATCTTGACAACAAACCCTTACTAGGTCTGTTCTCTTACACTGTTATGTATATAGTCACTTTTAGAAGGTTCCAATACATAAGAAAGTGGTTTTTGAGTACACTTTAATTGTTTCTAGGTGGATACAGGATTTCAAGTGTTAACTCCAAATAGAAAAGGTACTTCCTTTGTAAAATTCCACTCACAGTTAGGTTCCTTCAACTGTGCACAGTCGATCCTCTGAAAACTGGTAAAGATATCTTGAGTTTTCTCCAATGAAAGTTCTCACTTCCTTTTTCAATACCTACAATACACCCCTCTAATCATTTCTTCCAATTTATAGAGAAAAATTCCAAGTGTAAGGTTTTTTGCCACTCAATTTCTTAAGAAACCCAAACTATGTAACCTACAAGCCTGATAAGTCAATTCTTGCAATAACTTTTATCATGCATCAAATCAAACCATAAAAATTCAACTGTAGGTCTGTTTTGAAGGTGTTCAAATTATGTCCTTACTAGTGGCCTTTGAAGAAACACATGCTAACCCCTTTCTCTTGGATTCTTCATTACCTGTCCTATAAATGATCTCCTTCACAGTCAAGGAATGAATTAAGCATTCAATGATATTTTCACAACCTAATTTGCACATCAAAATCACAATCCTTAGGTGTAACACTCCCTCATTATTATTTCAAGACTTCATTATTCTTTCAACAAAACTCTTCTTTCCCACTGTCATAGACTAGCCACTCAGGGAATGCAATTACAACTCACAACATGAAGTAGAAATCACCTAATCACTTACTCTGAAGTTTCAATGTCTTCCAAATCAAAGTCTTGATACCCTTCCTTATTCGAGCCTATAGCACATACACATGTAAAATCACAAGAGAAACCTTATTTCAAACCTTTATCACCCATGACACCCCGAGTTTTTTCACAAGGATACTTGCATGCACTTATAAGGAATCAAAAAAGTTTCTTTCTTTTTGGCCAATACCTAAATCATTTCCAAAACATTCATATCACAAGAAATTTGACAAATTATGACTTTACCTAATAGTCTCAATAGAAAACTTCAAAAATTCTTCCCAAGAAGGTGTACAGTCTCCTACACACAGTTTGTCTACATTCTTCAAAATAGAACTACGAATAATGAATCTTCAGCAACTGTTAAGAACATCTACCCATTTTCCAAGTGTTTTATGAGAGCATTCTCTAAATATACAAACCACAAGTTTCATTGCACAAGCTCTTTGAAAATCCTATAAATCAGAGATACAAGTCTTGATTATAAACTTTGACAAGGACATTCACAGCCTATATGTCAACAAGTGATCCAACATTTTGACCTACCAAGACATCCTCAATGATGTATCATGACCTCATTACAACCTGCCATATGCTACTTTTCTCTATCTCCTACTTACTTTTCTCTATTTTCCTCTGGTATAGTTCATCATACTCCATGGATATTTCTCAGTGATTGTAGTGATGATTCTTAGTATCATGATTATCATTGAAAGGTGTATTGAAGTCCCTTATCAACCTTTAGTGGTCAAAAGCCTTGAAAGTTTTATTCATACTTCATGGAGCTATTGGTTCATATGACTAAGATGAAGAAATTACATGCACCTACAGGAAAGGGATGTACTCAGAGACAGTGTATGATGTTTTGATAAGGGATAAACATGGATTTACATCATTTTTTATTAGTTTCAGTCTAATGGGAGCATGTACATAAAATGTGAAGTGTCATTTAAGTAAACATGTGACCTTGACTTTCTCAGAGACATTAGTAGGTTCAAGAATCAGACTACTCAGAATTGTGAGTCTCTTGATGAATGGATAGGAAGGTTGAAGTGTCATTACTGAGTCTAACATCTCTGTTTCAGTCTAAATCATGTAGCAAGATCTTTGTAGAGGAGTCTAAATAGCTTCAAGGTGTGAACTTGTATAGAATGAGGTCATTATCTCAAGTGTGAAGAGGTTCAAGTGAGCTCAAAAGATAGAGGGTGTTAGGTCTGAGAAAACATACTCCAGTGCTCCTCATCAAGGTACAGTGACTCTACAGGCATCTCATTCCATCTTAGTTCATTGGGAAGAAAAGTATGCTACAACTCAAGTATAGAAGGGCTCATGATCAGGTATAAAGTTGTCAAATTTTTGTGCTATAAGGTCTATGATAGGGTACAAAATCCTATATCAATGCTCTTATGTATCTGAGATTGTAATTTCACGCCTTTAAAGGACTTAATAATGTGTTTATGAGATTGAAAACATATCTCCATAGTTCATCAAATAGTTTAGGGTCTCTAATGAAGTCAACGTGTCCTGCATCAACTTGAGAAAGTGCCTCAAAGCAAGTCTAATGACTATAAGTGGCTTTACATTGCAAAATGTGTGTCTAGTTGACCCTACAGGTATGAGTGGTTATTAAAAGTATGAGAAGTAGGAAAGAAGCTTAAAAACAAGGTATACAGGTTTTGGAATCAGTGTGAACTAAGGTTGTGTGTGTTCTTCAAAGATCTCAGAAGGTTGAATGTCTGTTGATACCATAAGTGAATGGTTAATGCAAGTGGACTGTAATTAAAATTCATATAGCTATACTGAAACAAATTATAAGGATTGTGAAAATACAATGTGTCGAAACTCATGACATCATCTGAAGTTGTCAAAGAACAAGAATATTAAAAGCTAGTTCAAATGTTGACAGTGTACAACTTGAGTGAGGAGTAAAATCACATGAAAAGAATGGTAATTTGTTATCGATTATTGGAACACAGTGTTAAGAAGTCTAAATCCATGATAAGATTAAAGCATGATCATGGGTTATCATACAACATAAAATCACGTATCAAATAACTATATTACAAGTTTCAGATATTTTTGTAGGTTCAAGGAGAGGGAGGATGTTTGCACTAACCTGTAAAATCTAAAATTGCATCATTTTCAGATGGTATCATCAAGCACCATTTTCATTAATAATCTGAACCTTTCACGTGCAGCACATACCAAAAAATATATAATTAATGTTATACGGTTACAGATGAATCGATAAATTATTAAAATGAAAATTAACAAAGATTTGTAAATCATCTATAGTAAAAATACATTCAAAGAAGGAAGACAAAGTGATTTTAAAACTACACCTTGTTTGGTTTTTTTGTAAAATCTTCAAAAACAATGTAATCACTATCTTCCAATTTGTAGGTATTGCTCCTAGAATCATATGGTAAGTTGGCAACCACAATGATAGATTCAAGTTGTACAAAAAGATGGTCTGTAGAATCATACTTGTATATGTGTTTCCCCTTTATTTTATTGTACCAACAAAGTTGAAGTTTAATTCCTTCTTGTCTATCCAAAAGATCAATGTCATTATGGTAATCAAACACTTTATTACCATCTTTTTTCCGTATTCTTTGAACCCTTCCAATGTACCATGTTCCGCATGAAACACCATGATTTGTACTTCGAGAAACCCTTTTCTTGTAGTACGTTCAGCTATGGGTATAGAATCAATGTCAAACAAAACCCCACAATCTGACCCAATGCCAAAGCTAACTGAAACACCCTTTCTTGGTGCTCTCTCATCTCGTCTAAAGTACACCCCATTTCTCACTTTGGTTAGCCTATCCTTGGATAATGTTGGATTTCCATTCAATTGACTAACCAAACATGATTTATACATATCCTTACCATCGAGATCAACAACTAGTTTAATGGCTACACTTTCATTATCCTCAATGGAATCTAATATTTCATCCAACTCATGCCTCCACTCACTTTCCATTGTTTGAAATTCACTTCCATCAACTACCATCAATGATGAAGGTTGGAATATAGAGATAGAATGCTCTGGAAGAGAGTCATGAAGTACTTCATCCACAACTTGAAATTTTGGATAATTTTGATCCTCTTTCCATGGTTTAAGCCACCAAGAAGATTGAGTGTTATTAATGGGTTTCATGCCAAGACTTGATAAAATGCCTTGTGCATCATTCAATCCTTTTTTAGAGCTTCTATAATTTTATCATCAGTAGATATTGTATCATATTGTGACAACACAGTAGGGTTATACTTCATGTTTTGATGCAATTTACTCCATATGTTTTCTTGCTTCTTATGAGATTTATTAAAATGAAGTCCTTGGGGACTTGCTTCTTCTTCAGCAACCCTATTAAGAGTTCCAACAGTGTGAAGTAAATCAGTGAAATCGTAGGACCTTTCTACTCCAACCATGCCACCAACTTTGCTAAAGAAGTTTTCACATACATCTGAACCAGTTAGGTGCAATACACATGGCAAGTGTGGGTAGTGATCCCGAAACAATTTCATCAATAAAACTACAAAATGGCAAGAAATTTGCACATCAAGATATGCCTCTTTGCTGATAAAATTAATGCTAACATCTGTTTGGGACTGATTTTGTACCCAACACATCCATAATATAAAGAAATGATGAACTCTTGATGCATTCCGCACTCTTTCCCAAAGATTCAGAGTATTAGACAAAAAAATGTCAATGTAATCAACAACAATTGATAAATAAATCTATGTACCTAATGTCCTCTCTGTCCTGCCACTTATTGTACTTCTCATATCTTTCAAACAATTTTGAACATGCCTTGAAGCAATGCGTTGTGCTGAAGCCCAATTTTTTCGATCTATCCTCTCTATATCTTCAACTTTCAACTTGTGATCATCCACTTTAAAATTATTATAAACCATTCGAACATGATTAAAACTAATCAACTCTTTTCCAACTATCAAATCCCGCCAACCACTAAATAAAGGATTCACTAACTTTTTTCCATTATGGATGTAATCTTGATCATGAAGTCCTGTTACATTTTTTTATCAATATATGAACCTGTTAGCCTCCATCCTTCCCATGGAATTTGATATCTGGATCCCATTGTTGAAGAATAATCCCTTAACATAAGATGTCTTCTTCTACTATCTCCATCTGAGGAATGGCCAATAATAGGTCCTAAATACATTTCTACATGTTTCTTCCACATCACTTCTATTGTTTTCCATTGTTGATGAACAAAATCTGCATTGAACCTATTACATGTTGGATGAAGAACCACAACCAAATGAGGAAGCATATCATGTAAGGGGTTTGCAATAATAACACATGCATAGTGTCTAATCACATTGTTCTTAAAAGCATCTGTAATATTTTCATATCCTACTGCTCCTTTGCCAACCGTCACTAAGAAATGTGATTGACATTGGTGTTCTTCTTTATTTCCACAAAAACCCACCAACGTATCACTTTTTGCAACCCACATGATATATTTTTTCACAATTGTTTCATCTTCAACAAGGCATACGAGGAATTGGGCCTTCTATCCCATACTTGGACTTATAACTAGCATAAATATTTCCTATTGCCTTAAAAATGTATTCATGTTCCCCTGGAATGTATGTTAATGATTTTCGAACTTGCCTTAGAGTTGTAGATATTGAAGGACCATCTAGATTCAAGCTAAGAAAGCTATGCAATCTAGGACCTCCCCATAGCTTAATCATCTTGTAAATAGATTTGGTGGATTTACTATACCTTTTTCCTTCCTTAGAATGCACAATATTGTGAAAGATATCTTGTACAAATTCCCAAATTACATCCTTACCCTGTAATTTTCCTTTTTTATGTGCCTCACACACATCTTTGCAAAATCGATATACATCTTTCCTTTCTATAGATTCAAATAACTTTTCCTTTAGGGATCTAATTCTAATAGATAATGAAGCAACAATTGTCCTCTCCCACCAAAGAGCACACATTGTTATTCTTAGGCTTGTATTAGCATCTCGTGAAACTCTTTTGAGTTCACTTTGAGTCAAAAAGTCTAATCTTCCCCCTCTTCCTGTATCTCTCCCATGTATTTTAGTGGAGCTTATCATTTCATGATATAAACACATCTTGAAGTCATCACAATTGGGAACCAACTTACAAAATGTACATGTCAATGAATCAAAGGGGAATCCTAACTCAGAGACCCTTTTACAATGAATATGCCTATAAGTTCCATTGATACTACATTCAATGCCATTATAACATATTGATCTCTTGGTATGCTTCTCAATGGCCCAAAATTTCCCATCCCTTTGATCATCCATTAAGATCTTAGTGTCTAATCGCTTCCCATTTCTATAAATATATGGTTCCCAAAACCCCCAACATAGAAGTAATATGTGAGATCCATGAGCTATAAAAAGGAAATATATAATTAAAAATACTATTAAGTAATAATACATTAGAGAAAGTGATAATCCAATAATAATTACAAGTTATGCAACGTACCTGCATGTGAAACTCTTGTGCTTGTAGAAGCTTCTTGCACTATTGGTTGTGATGATGGGACCAAAAACCTATTCAAACTTTGTTGGGACTTATCAATGGTAGGCTTCTTGGGTCTACCAACTATGTGCCACTCCTCAACTCAACTGTAGAAGTCTTATTTGTAGTAAGTGTGTGTCTTCTTTGATTTCATGTGCTCATTTATAGATGAGGCAATACTACCACTAGCAAGCACTAAAGAAAACCATTTATTGCAGTGTGTACACTCCACTTTGACTTTTCTCTTGTCTGCATATTCTCCAAGTGTTGCTTCCACCACCTTGAACAAATCTGAATCTTGTGTCTTGTTAAGATCATGTAGAATTTTGATTGCATGTTCAATCTCAGATCGATCTCCAGACACCTTTTTTGGTGTTATTTGGTTGCATGATGGACTTTCACTATTCCCAATTGTTGTAATTTTATGTTGATGCTTTTCAGATTTCATATGAGAATTCTTATAGTTACGGATAGTTTGACTTGTTGATGATATATCCCCTGATCCATAATCAATTCCACAAGCCCCACAATGAAGTTTTATTTGAGGTTTTCCCTCTTTTAAACATTGTTTCAAACTAAGCTTCTTGAGGAAAAACTTTTCCTTTAATTCATTCAGTTTGTCTTCCCATTTTTTCAATAAATTGATATCAATAACTACAACCTACTCTACTGATTCAGAACTTTCAACAAATTTTGATTGTTTTTACATGGGCTCCTTCACATTCTCAGAATATTCAGTCAGATCTTGATTGTATAAACATGGACTCCATCACATTCTCTCCAAAAGTTGCAAAGTTTTCTACCATCTCGCTTATATTTTTTTCAATTGTACCAATATCCAAAGTTTCAAGTTTCCTCTTGATGCCTATAGTTGATGAAGAAACTTTCCAATTTTTCTCTTGCTTTGGGTTTAATGAATGCCCTTTACTGTTAACAAACTCAAATGGATATTCAACAACATCATCTTTCACCATTTCATGATGAACAATAGAAAATGTAGAATCCCTCGAACATCTAACTATACCAATGACATGATTCTTTTCACCAGTTACAATATCAATATCCAAATCATCCCCTGGATCCATCTATAATTCCATCAATATGTACCATATTAGTACAATAAAATTATTTGAATCTAAAAAACAAATAATAAAAATTATAATACAAATAATACTATTGGTTGCACTTGAAAGAACACGAGTGATTTATTAGTATCTAACAACCTTCTTAAAATATTTTAAATGAAATGCAAGAGTATGTTTCAAAACAGGATTTGTCAAAATGGATAGAACATGTGGCTTACATGCAATAGCAATAAGGAGAACATGAGTTCAAGAATATCTAAATGAGAAATGAAAGCAATTACTAAATTGATCTTACATGTGGCCAATGACTAAGCCCTGAAAATGAAAATAGAAAACCTATTGTCAGACAATTCATAAACTCTAGAAAGAACATTGATTTTCTATCTACTGCAGGAAGTAAAAGAGACTGGGGTGACCCTTGAGTTTGCACTTAAATTCATATGGCCTGGTGTTAGATATATCTATACCAGTCATGCAAACGGCAGGGGATATGTCTTTAACATCCATGAGATGCCTTAAATATGAATAGACCACATAACACATGCAACATATAAATTTGAAAATAAATTGTTTAAATATGAAAAGGTTGATATTCTGATTTCAATTTTGCTGCATGTTATTCCAGGTGATTTGGATGAGCACAGTGACCGAATCCATCCAAGAAGCTCTTAATTCTAAAGATGTTGGTTGGGGTGTTATGGTTAGCCATCGAAGTGGAGAGACCGAGGACAATTTCATTGTAGATCTGGTTGTTGGTTTAGCTAGTGGAAATGTACAAGAATGAAATAATAAGTAAGTTTTGTAAACTATACATATAAAGGACCCTTGCAAAAAAAAATAGAACATGAGGGCTTTGACTGGAATTGAACCTCGGAAACTCTTTGTGAGATTCAATATTGCCAATAGACTCCCAAGGGTCAAGAGAGATGAAAATGACTTCATTTGGTTGACTCCATCATTTTGGTACTTATATTATGGGTTATAACTAGTTATTTATTATGAAAGCACCTAGAGATCAGTTCTGGTCAAGTTATGCACACTTGACATCTATCAAACATTTTTGTGGATGTTCTCTCTTTTAAACGACATGTTATCTGTGAGTCATAAGTCATTTTATTTAAGTATCAAAATCGAAACTAAGTGTTTGGAAAGTCGTCATTGCTTCAAAATCAAAACTAAGTGTTTGGAAACTCAAGGGACATGTAAGGTCAATTTAAAGCTAGGAAGGAGGGACTGTTACATGGATTAGTGTGTGTGTATTTTGGAGAAGTTTCTAGCATTCATGATTGTTGTTTTCATGTGTGTGTATGGCAGATTGTGTTTAATCTATTAATACCAAACTGATGCAGACCAGTTGATTCCTTCAAAATGCAACTGCAGAAAATGAACTCAAAATATGCACACACAAACAGCCGAGTTGCTCAAGCAAACAGAACCATTTCAAAATGAATAGAACAGTCCTACAAATGGACTTGAATTTCTCATTAAAAAACACATCATTACAAGCAGTTGATTATGCTAAGCTACTCACACTCAGCTACACTCCCAGCTCCTTCCCAACTACTTACCACCCTTATTTCTAACTCCTCCTCACCCCTAAATACATTGCAACACTCTAGTATAAATATATGAACTATAGACCAACTAAATAAAACTATTCTATTTTTTTTGACATGCATTAACAAGAAAATGTGTTAAGTTTAGTTGGCATAAATTTTAATGGTCTTAGTAAAGATAAAGGTAAAGGTGATTTTTTATGCCCCAACCTAGTTAGCACGCCTATTTGGCACACAGTACTTCCCTTGTCAGAATAAGTTAAATTCCTTTTTGGTAACCCATGAGGTTTTTACCTCGTGACAAATCTCGGGAGTAAACTAGGCCTTGCAAATCCAACTACAGCTTTAGGCCTTCTTAATTTCATCAGATATATGTACTCTTGATATCTCTCAATATCCTTTCATGAACTCTTGCCCATTAATACATCCCAATAGTGCCAATGAAGCATCCAAGAACCTTCATGGCTACTATTCTTGTCATGAAATGTGTGCACTATTTCTTTTCTGATGTCCATTATGTATAAACTATTTACTAGTATATAAAAATCCATTTTTTGATAGTCTCTGTCCTACCTCCAACAAACTATTTTTCCTTATTTCTCATATGGATCCAGGTGTTCCTGTGGTATATGCATAAGATATCTTGTCCTTTGGAACCTTGTTACATGTTGGACATGTAAGCATAAGATATCTTGTCCCCAATATTAATAGAGAATTGTGAAAGAAATAAATCAGCCAAGTGAGTAAAATCATGAACTGCATTAATAGGAAGGTTATATAGCCATTGTAAAGAAAACTCCTCGAGGATTATAGGAAAAAGGTCAGTAATGTGTCATTATAAGCATAATCCAATAAAGTAACATAGAAAACATGAAGGTACTCTTCAAGACCCCCCTTTCCAGCATAGCTAGGAAGCTTAAGAGTAACAAAATCGACAAGCATAGGACAAGTGGCCACTTCAGGTTCAAGTGGGCAGAGTCCATGACAATAGAAGGATGAGCATTACTTTGTTCCAACTAGGAAACCTTAACTTGTAATTCAAGGATAATATGCTCAAAATCTTGTGTAGGCAAGGGGCTAATGTGTGCCACATGTGTATGTACATAAGATGTGGGTATAATGGACCATGTAGGCATAAACATAGTGACATTCCAAAAGGGGATAGAGGATTCCCCCAAAGATATGGGCATAGTAGTTACAAGAATAGTATATGTGGCAACACAAGATGATGTGGGATTTAGAACTCAAAAATAAGTGTCCTCAAAAGATTGCTTATCATGGGACAACTTAGAAGTAAGAAGAACATCAATGACATGATCAAGGTGATGAATTATTCCTTGAAGATCTCAAAAAAAGTTATATATAACCATGAGTTGGTTTGGGAAAACCTTATGAGTATCATGATCATGAAAGGGGTTGTTAAGATCAACACAATTATCATAGGTATCTTGTGATGCATCATTTACATTGGTGTCAGAAGTGTAAAGGGGAAACATAGATAAGAGAAGAAGCCATACTAACCCTATGCTTGTGACTAGGAGGAGAAAATTGAATATGCTCACGGGGTGTATGACTAAGTCAATTTCTATGCCAAAAGGACATATAAGAAAGGCATGAATCCTGAGAGGTGTTGAAAAGAAACAAGATTTGGGTTCAACAAATGATTTACCTAAATTGATTGATGAATATGTTAAAAGGGGGTTTATAGCAGGTTGTATATTAAGGTTTACTACTTAAATAATGAACATGCAAATAAGAACATAGTTTCAAGAAATAAACATTATAAATGATAAGATATAATTGCTTAAATGAAAACGAGTGGATGTGCATATCTGATACAAAGGTACAAAAGACAATATGGATGTGCAAACTGACTATGGAGACTAATGAATACCTAAAAATGGACCTGGAAGATGACTTGAGACGTGGCCATATAGACTAGGATTGTAATGGATAACAATCTAGTCATTTTCTTAGATGGTTTGAACCTTTTTGTGTGAGGATTCTACAAATTTTGGTGCTTAATAGTGGTATAGAAATGCACTTCACTGTCAAAAATTAAGGTTCACACAAATGCAATAATGCCTATAATGACTTGCAAGAAATAGAAAATTCTAGATGCCTAGAACAAATTTCATTTATTGATTAAATAAGCAAAATAAAAATCTGTGTGGTGAGGATGGAATGACCTTTGTGGTCAATGTGTGCTAAAACAATCCAAATGTTATACTGCATCCCCTTGAGTGAATGTAACTCTAAGTCAACCCCCTAATGTGCCCTCAAATATCTTGACCCAAAGATAGTAATCATGACTATAGATTGACTCAAATGTACCCTTCGTGATTATGTAACTTAGATGTATGAAAAAATTCAACTGTAATAATTGTCAAGCCACACATACCTAATCTTTGACATATAAAATGGTGATAAAATGCTCAAAATGTGCTAGTGACCTCTGTTTAAACAGGAGAAATACTTTCTCATCATATCCTCTGTGGAGTCAGGCTTTTACATAATAGATGAACTGGACTATTATAATCTACTAGAAGAGTTAGATTATGTTTCCTCAAGTCACTACCAGTTGATCCTATAATTGGGGTTTTTTGGGAGAAAGCAATTAAACCTCAAATTAGTTCATGAGCAGTTTTAGGTGATTTTGACCAAACTTATCTGTTACACAAGGAACCCATATCAATTTCTTTATGAACTAAAAGATCGGTCTGTTAAGATATCAGTCTCAGCATTCCCTATAGAAAATATTTCCAACTTTCATCTATATTATTGGAAGAAAGGCTTATCAAGTTTCCTTGACACAACCACCAAGAAGAAGGTACTTGAATGTGTCAACATTGTTAATAAGATAATAGGGAAGATGAACTGTAGATAAGAAGTGATGTATGTAACCCTCTGTTGAAAAGTATACTCCTCTGGTAACATGTCAAACAGATATGCTCCCCTGCAAATTATGTCTTGTATTCTTAAAGAGTCTAAGAAATAAGAGAACTTCACTCTGTCTACATGACTATAAGCTTTCATCTTAAATATGAAGTCAATCTACATAACTAATGGGTTTATAAAAAATCTACAAATGTAGGTGATAAGCTACATAACAAACCATAAATTAGTCAATCTTGTTACCCAACTATGGAAGAAAAAGCATAAAAAGTAACCATATATGGGTCATGAGTGAATGAAAACATAGATGACTTGCCTCCATGTTGCCTCCACACTATTCCTCGGATTTGGCAGGAATGACTGAGATCAAAGCAATGATTGTTCCCCTCCAGATAATTTAACCAAGGTGAGTCATGCACATTGAATAACCAGTATCTGTTCCTATCTAGAAGATTAGAGGTTCACACCAATCCCACTTTTATGCTCTGATAGAAGATCTGAACACAATCTGAATAACCCATAAAATATCTATTAAATAAAAGGCCACAAATGCAACCAATCCCACTTTGGGATTTATGGAGCCCAAGAAGACGCCCAATCTTGACACCTGCCTCTCCTCCCCGCTCCCAGAATGAAACCTTTGTTGTGACTTTGCCTCTCCTCCCATATCCCACCTCTGTACCTGACCCCCAATACCTAATCCAAAATACTAAAAAATTAAACCCTTTCACCCCCATTCGCATACCGGTATATTGGGATTTTTTGGCCATTTTTAATACATCAATATGAATGGATGTGGTAGTATACCATTTAGTTAATGAATCCCCCATGTTATTATTCATCCAATACGATTCTTGAATCATGATCGTCCCCTTCTTCACAGGACCTTCTTCATCAATCACCCCCACGAATTCTTCCTTCTTTGAAGATTCGTGTGACTCAAATTTCTTCTACTCAAATGTCTAAATCGGCCCATGCATCATAATCTGCAGACTTTGGACTTAATCCTACTGGTTTACAGATGATATACCATTGTATAGGTAGGTCCACACCACCTTCTTCTACTCCAGAGACATCTAGCTACATATCTTCTTCATCCCCCACATCATCTTCTTCTATCAATCATCATCAAACATCTTATAAGTCTTCCACACCAAGTGAACCTCTTTATTCCAATCAACCCCTGGTGATCGATCAACAACTCATACTGATTGACCTCTATCAGAATGAAGAAACAATCAGGGCATTTATAGGGGCCCATGAAGATATTCCTTTAGAAGATTATGAGAAAGGATTCTCTTTAGACTTCAATGTGTCTGCATATTCTGAAGAAAATGTTGATTCCTTTTATCAAGAAATAGAGGAAGAGCCTCAAAGCATGCAACTTGATCCTCCTCTTATTCTTCCATCTTCACATTCTTCATTATGTGATGAAACTCCTTGGTATTACATTGATCCATGGCCTATCTTCTCATCACCCAGTCACTCTTTGTCTATCATAATTCCTCAATCATAATCTCTTATGGGGTCAACATCAAGTAGCCCTTCATCTTCATCTAGGTGTGGGTCACCTTCTAGTATCCCCCCCTCTGCTATTTTTGGGACATTTTCGAGTAGTCCACTATCGTATATTCTCGGGGCATGCCCAACTAGCCCCTTGTATTCTATGTACGGATCACCCTCGGGTAGTCCATCATCTTCTATTCTTGGGCCACATCCTTATAGCCCATCATCTTACATCTATGGGTCACGTCCTAGTAGCCCTTCTTCTTCTATTCTTGGGCCACATCCTAGTAGCCCTTCGTCTTCTATCTATGGGTCACATCCTAGTAGCCCTTCTTCCTCTATTCTTGGGCCACATCCTAGCAGCCCTTCGTCCTCTATCTATGGCTCACCTCCTAGTAGCCCATCTTCTTCAATCCTTGGACCATATCCTTTTCATCCATCACATTATTCTTCTACCAAAGATTGTGCCAAGCCCACTGCCATTCCTCTCATCAATTCTAAATGTTCACGTTCTTCTCTCACTTATTGGGATCAGACAAGTCAATAATTAGCTTATAAGAAACCCATACAGGTTCTTTATCAAGCCAAGATAAAAAATCTGAAAGAGATCCAAAGCTACCAACAACTCCAATGATCATAAAATCTAAAATCAAACATGATTCCAGAATGCACACCAATGTACCCATCAAGTATGGCGCAAAATGCAAAAACCTATGGATAGGGAACTCAAACTCCCACATACGAAACCCATGTTTCAAAACAAATCACGGTCATTTGTTGAGTGTGAACTCATCACAATCATTGAGAAAGGGGATAATATCACTCTTGATAAACAAATGCGCTTAGTATCCCTTATTAAGGAAGTCATACACATCATTATTGGATCCTATCACGCAGAGTGACATTATTGGTCCTAACTTCCAAAAAATCTAAAAATCATAAAAAATCATAAAATAGTTCAAAATTACAAACAAAATGAGAAAACATTAAAACATTACAAAAATAAAATCAAAGGTACAAATATCAAAGCATTACAATCAGGTATTACATACGCATGGATGTTATTTCCTCCCTTTCTTTCATATTCCTCTGCAAGTCATCCACCACTTTCGTCCCTTTGATGTTATTGTGGTTAGCTTATTCGCACATGCATTTTGTGACATTTATCTCTATGGTATCCGTTTGACCTTGGTCTTTCATAACCTTGGTAAATTAAAGAACAACTGACCTCTTAAAGATCCTATCACAATTCTACATCTAATAAAATTGTTGTGAAGAAATTTTGGGTGTATTGTGTTGACACTATCCAATGTAAACATCACAATCACTTTCCACATCCTTTCCATCAAACCATCAATGGTTCTTAACCCCTTGTCAAACAAGAGAGCTGAAATAAGTTTTCAAAAAGCAAAAGAATCAATATCAATAAATCAAAAAGCAAAAGCTAAAAGAAAAATCACATTGATATGTAACTCTCTCTTGGGGTATTTCTAATAATATCTATCGGGGCTATGGATGCCTGACTAGCAGTAGAGAAATTTTGTGATTAGAATCAAATGCATCTCCATCGGGGCTATGGATGCCTGGCTGGCAGCAGAGCAATATAAAGCTCTCCTTCCACAATCCATTCACAAAATCAACTTTGGTAGTAGAGCAATGTTGTGATTAGAATCAAATGCGATCTCCGTCGAAGCTATGGACGCTTGGCTGGCAGCGGAGCAATATAAGGCTCTCTTTTCACAATCCATTCACAAATCAACTTTCAAACTAAATCATTCCTACACATTGTCTAGTGTCTTCACTTATTGTCTATTAATTATTTCCTTCAAGAGGTAATTCATTTCCATGTGCACACATGGGATCTCGATGAGTAAAACAAGATTAGTATGTTACCAAGTGTTACTTTTTGGACCTTGTTCAAACTCTTGCTTTAGCGCATGTCTTGTCTCATGATTTGTGCCTCGGGGTAATCACTTTTTCATTCAACCACCTTCTAAATATTTTCATAGCATCTTCTGTTCTTCGAAAATAATTTAAAACATCCATGTGTATAGGATGGCCTTTTCTATGTTTTTGGACACCTTTGTCCCCCTTTAATAAATCAGGTCACCCACTTCCTTTCTATCACGTGTTTCTTTGCCAGCTTACGTTGGGGGCATCCTTACTCCCTCATGATTGAACCTATTTTATATATTGGCCTTCACCCCCCTTCTACGTGTGAAGAGTTTGTCTTAGAATACTCCCACCTAACCGCTAGGGCATATCGCATTTTCATTTTCTCGTATGCGTGGCACTGTGCCTTTATACATCCCATCTATTGCAAGGGGCATCCACACTTCTTTGTCTTCCTGTACATAGCTTCAAAAAACTTATAGAAAATCACAAAAACATTCAAATATGTTTCAAGAGAAATTAAAAACAATATAAATCATCCTATAAAACATCACTCTTTGGTTCTCGCCTAAGGTTGTGTCCGACTCGCGGATCATCTTGATCTATCTCCATCAACAAAGCTGGTTTGCTTACTATGTCTGTACTCTGTGGAACAATGAGTTGCTTGGTACTATTTCATAGTGCACGATTGATTTTCATAAGACCCAAGTGTCCTCTGTTGTTCCCCTTACAGGTATCCTTGCTTGGGGAACCATCTTTTAACCCTTGTCATTAATTCACACAGGTCAGAATCAAAGCTTGAAAAGAAAAACATTACATTATGTTTTCTCTGTTAGGTTAGCTTGTTTACTTTCTTGTATTACATTGCATTATGTATGTTGTAAGGAGTTAGGCATCTTTTAATTTCTCGTATTGCATTACATTTTGTATGTTGCATGGTGTTGGTGTTTTCAGCAATGGACAATTGTTCGTAGTATGGCTTTTCATGTCATCCTACTTTTTTTGTATGCTTATGTTTTTAATAAGGACCGATGATGTAGATCTTTGGCAATATGATGACAATAAAGTTGTTTCAATACATTAGATGAAATCTTGCTCTTTCCGTCTCCATTTTTCCTCTACATCACTCTCTTATCAACACTATTCTTCTTATTCACTTGGGACATCCTGCTCCTACCCATTCTTCTATTTCCTTTCTCTCACCTTTTTCGATTGTTGATCGCTTTCTTTCATCACCCCCATCGACACCCGAGGGGGCATCTCTCACTTCTACTAATTTTTCTTGTACTTATTCAAAATTTATCTCTATACTATCTTTGAAGTTGCGTCACTTACGCCACCCCAAAGAGGGGCAAATGTAGACACCTATAATTTAGCACTGATCAATTTAAATACTTAAATTGTGCTAATTATCCCCTTTCCCACAAATTGGTTACATATCATCAATAATGCTCATCTTCTCTCTTATCATCATTAATTAATTACATTGCATTAATTAATTAAGTCTTTTATTCAACAAATACCCTAATTAACGACCTTCCGTTAATTAATCCTTCCTTCTATCTAGACTAATTAATTATTATTAATTAATTACCTGCCCCATTTCGTTAAATCAATAAATCATTATTTAGTTGATTTAATTCTCTTCTATAGTCTAAATCATGCTAATATTCCTCTAAAAAGATTTTATAAGCTTGCACACCTATTAATTAACCACTTTGGTTAATTAATAAACCCCCCTTTATCCCCATGAAGTCACTAAAGGAAAAATTAAACTCTCCTAGAGTTAACTCAACCCTTTTTAATCCCCCCTTATCCACAACTAACTCAACATCTCTATTATCCCACATACAAAGGAATGTAGAGATTCATCTATCCATTGGGCTATATAAAGAGCCCTCCTCCTACCTTTACACCTACACCTTTACATTCCTAGATGAGCATAAAGCCTAAGCTATAGCCATTTTATCATCTTAGAGCATTCTTCATTGGAGGAGCTAGCTATTTTCATTTCTTGTATTCATCCATCTAAGTTTTGAAGTCATATGGGGATATGTCAAATGGTATTGTAGCCATGGATTGACAAGAATCCATTCTTGAAAACCTTGGGATTCAAACATACAATCAAAACCTTTGATTGCTAAGGATCTAAATAGGTTCACTTCATTTGATTAGCATTCAATAGAGATAGAGATTAATGGATTAACATGTTAGTTTGAATATTTATTCATATTCTAATGCAAGGACGTTGGTAGATTAGTCTTGTTCAAGCTCTAAGCATGATGGTGCATTGAATTTGATTTAGTTTGGTTATAGGACTACTAAGTGTTAGTTCTAAATTTCTTAACTTTGCTTAATTAAACCATGCACACAGGCGACAAGTGTCACCCTCCACCCAAGATTCAGATAAACAAAACTTCCCAAAATTGCACCCCCAAATTCAAAAATAAGGAAAGAAAATAAATCCAAGCACTCATGGAAATATCCATATTCCAAAACAAACCCCAAAACCAAGAACCATCAACGAGGGTTGTTGAAAGAGAGGTATATGGGAAAATGATCTCAATTTTCCTTGAAAAGAGCCCACCCACCCATAGGGTAGGGCCTAGGGTCTCTTTTCAAGGGAAATTTAGCCCTTTTCTTGCATTGTACTCCTCTTAAATGTCACCTCTTTCCCAAATCCGAGTTTGGGAGAGAGATGACATTTAGGAGGGGTAGTTGGGATTACCTAATCCAAGATTAGGTGTTTCAACCCCCTATTAACAAAAAAAACAATCCATAAACCATTCCCAAGAAATGGGGTGAAATTAGCACTAAACTACAAGATCAAACACTAAGAAAGAAAGGGCTTGAGTTAATAATTGAAAAGGCATTAAAGGGAGTGTGCACAACCATATGAGTAGATAATAAGATAATATAAACATATACGAGTATAAATCCACATATAAACCAGTGTCTAAACAAGGTGAACGAAATACAAAAAATAGCCAAGGAAAGGAAAATTTGGCCCATCAAGGCCTAATGTGCCAGTTAGAAACGCCCTTCATGAGTCCCACATTTCTCACATAGAAAGACCTATCACTTGCACACTTGAGTCAAACATCATACTTTTCCAATACCAATAACTGAGTGATATGATATTATACATGCATCATGATGATAATCCAAACAAAGTCAACAACTAGCCAAAACAAGTAAATCATGCTATGAAAAAACATCCAATGTAGTAAGAAGAGATTACGACAATGCATCCAAGATGTATCAATAAGAAAATCACGAGATCATAATCCAAACAAATCACGACATCATTTTAATACCCATAACAATGATCAATATATATTGGCATCACATGCCCCAACAAAAACTTTTCTCAAAAATGAGTTAGCATCCTATTGCTAATATATATCCATATGCTATAACAACATCAACAACAAAATGATAGTAACATAGTAACAATGTCTCTGTCAAAATAATACTATGATACAATGAGTCAACATAGTCCAAAATGGATATGAAAAATAGGTGGGCACTACACATGTTATTTCCTCAACGTGAATTCTCATGAGGTTTTTCGTCATAAGGAAAATCAACCAACCCAACGATACGAGCAACTTATCTAAAGAAACAACTAAAACTCACAAATAGATTTTTATTGGAAAACTTATGGGTTTTTAACACCATTTCTGGTAGCTAAATTACACATGGAATATCTCTCTTTCGGTACCCATTGTGGAACCTTACCCTCTCTTCTCAATGATACCCTTTCTCACAATTTGAGAACACCTACACACAAGAAACCAACAATATCCAATGTGTTAAATGTTTGATATAATAAATCAACCGAATAAAACATTAATAACTTATAAACCATAACAATAGGCAATATATGTATTTTTCATAACATAATCATCCACTGATTAATTAATGTCTAAGAACTTATTTCAAGCATGCCAAAATGCAATAAAGAAAATGTAAGCAGTAACAATATGTTGTGTCAAATGTGGCCACCGTAGTGTGCACCGAATTCCCAACAATGTCTCAGAATAATATATGCATAGTTTGGGGATGTGGCATCCAAAGGCAACCTCGAAACCTCAAGTTTTGGGGGCATCATCATGGACTACAAAGGAGAATTTATTGTTGGTTACTCCAGATTCTTAGGCCACCAAACCAACCATTTTGCAAAGGCTAAAAAAAACTATTGGGGGATGAGGCTAGTTGATAACCTTGGGTGTAGGAAGCTTACAATGGAAGGTGACTTCCTCAAAATCATTGAAACTCTCAAAACCAAGAAAACCTCTAGTTGGATAATTAACAACATCATATTAGACTCGAGGGATATCTTGAGCTCCTTTGATAATACCTAGGTTCTCTATACATATATAGAGAAGGGATTTTTTTTGCTGACTAGTTAGCTAACTAAGGTGTGACATCCTCCAACTATGCTCAATGGACATCATTGTGAGGTATCTTTGACACTCTCAAATCTTTAATCTATAAATATATGGAAGTTGTAAACAAGACAATGATTTCATGATCTTTCTTTGATTTGAATGAACCCTCTCTATAGACATGTCTTGAGCACTCATGACAACAATCATACATGGTATACGTATGGCAAGTGGAACATTTCCAATAATGGGACTCTTCTGTGAAGAGGGAGTCTATGATGTCATCCCATCATAGAAAGTAAATGTGACTCACATAAAAGGGCATTAAGTGGATCCACAATAGGTGTATTGAAATTATAGCTTGGAAAGAAATTGGAACTAGCAACAACTCCCTATATACCACTACGAGAGAGAGAGAGAGAGAGAGAGATAGGAGAGAGAGAGAGAGAGAGAGAGAGAGAGATAGAGAGAGAGCAGATTAGCGCGCGAGAGATAAGATAGATAGACAGAGGGGACACTAGCGCGGATCGATCTCGTCTACTATCAGCTGCTACTCTTCTATCTCTCGCTATACTCTCGCGCTCGCTCTCTCTCTCGCTCGCTCTCGCTCTCTCTCTTCGTCTCTCTCTCGCTGCTCTCTCCTCTTCTCTCTCTCGCTTCTGCTCTACCTCTCCTCTACTCCTCTCTCTCTCTCTCTTCTCTCTCTCTCTCGCTCTCTCTCTCTCTCTCTTCTCTCTCTCTCCCTCTTCTACTTGTTCGTCTCTCTCCTCTGCTCTTCTGCTCGTCTTCTGCTCCTCTCATCTCTCCTCTGTCTCTTTCGTCTCTCCTCCTTCCCCCCCTCTCCTCTTCGTGCGTGAACAGTCTCGTCGTCTCCTCTCTTCCTCTCTCTCTCTTCTCTTCTCTCTCCTCTATCTCTCTCTCTCTCTCTACTCTACCCTCCTCTTAGCTGACTGTGGGTAGTGCTCGCTGCGGGGGAGTTGCCTGATGGGTGCTTCCTCTCCCGTCTGTTGCTCCGGCCCGGTTTCTGGGGGGGGGGGGCGTTATTGAGTCTTCTCCGGTAGCCTGTCCTTGCCGTCTGGGCAATTCGTAATAAAGGGGGGGGTAGGGGGGGGGGGGTGGGTGTGTGGTGTGGGGTGGGGCGGGCGGGCAGTGTTTGGGGTATGGATGTTCGTCCACGGTTTCTTGGCTAAAGTTAAAGGACACGTCATTCTCGATATACAGTTAGGAGGGGTCGATTTGAAAAATTCCTCATGGGAACAACAAAAAAAAAAGAGAAAAGTCTTAGTTTAGGGAGCGGATTTCAAAGCCTCTAAGGATATCATTGGCAATGTGACAAACATTTAAATGGAAGGATTAAAGTTCTTTTAAGCCCAAATGAAACAAAGAGGAGGATATTAACCTATTCTTATAGGGCAAGGAAAAACTAAAGAGGTTCCATGAGGGCTATGCCAAAGACTCCCTTTTTAGCCCATGAAACGATGTCTGCCACCAAATCATGAGGTACATTATTGTTGAGGGGAGATTTATGAATGTCTTCTCTTATCACTTCACCTTGCTTAATCATTTCCGCCACTGTAGGAAGATCAACATACCCTCTTTCCCCTTCTCTTCCTTGGAAGGATGTATTAAAGACTACTAGATGGAGAAGATGGACAAAATCCTCCACCAGGGGGTGATACTGATCCTCTATCTTAAAGCCAAAGCCAAACAAATAACCTATAACCTTGTCCTTGAGGTTTTAATTAAAGAAAAGGGGGAAGATGGCTCTTCTAAATATTGTGACAAAGGGAAGGGAAATACAAAAGTGATTATAAAAATCCCTAAAGGTAGGGACCAATCCACTCCCATATGTCAAAACCCTTCTCAAGATGGCTTGGAAACCAAGAACAAAGGCAACATGAATGACAAGGCCACATGGAATGCAAGTCAGAACCCTAATAGGCAAGGTGTGAGCAAGGCTATTTTGGTAGGTAACTACAAAAGTAACCTGGAAAAGTATCTAGGTAAAAGAATTGAAATCCTTGAGGCCAATGCAAAAATCTAGCACAACATTATGAAATGCTTGAAGACGGAGAATGAAAATTTGAAGCTTAGAGTTCGACATCTTAGTGGCAATGATAGCGTGAACAAGGAGTCTTATGTTGATAGTATCCATAGTAAATTATCTCAACTGAGGAAGACAATTGATAAGGTGGAAAATGATCAGAAAAAGGAGAGTGAAGCTATACAATAAACGATGGAAATAAACAAATTTGCGTTAAAAAACAACACCGCTAACACCTTGATGTTGAGGGACTCTCTTAAAAGAAGGAAGAATCAAAGCAATGAGGAAAGGAACATCAAAAAGGCAAAAAGATTGTGGAAAGAACCAACCCTAATGAGCAACATGTTAAGGGGAAGAGTATCTCAACTTCCTACTTGATTAGAGTTTGATGAATTCAATCTTTTGGCCATTTCTGTGAAAGTTTGCCCTAGTATTCTTTATGATATATTAATCTACAACAAGACTTGGGAAGAACATTTACATCATGTCAATAAGGTTTTGGACACTATTGAAAAACAACACCTTTATGCCAAGCCCTTCAAGTGTGCTTTTGGAGTAAGGGAGATAGAATACTTGGGTTATATCATGTTTCATGAAGGTGTAAAAGTGGATCCTCATAAGATACAGGCCATGGTGGAGTGGCAGATTCCCAAAACCCTCAAAAACCTCAGGGGCTTCTTAGGGATTTGGGTTATTATCGTAGATTTGTGAAGAATTATGGTAGATTTGCAACACCACTCACAATGTTATTGAAGAACTCTTTTCATTGGAACGAGGAAACAACCCAGGCATTTGAGTCACTCAAGAAGGCCATGTGTACCACTCTAGTTCTGGCTACCTCAGATTTCTCCAAAGCCTTCATTGTTGAATGTGATGCTTTAGGGTGTGGCATAGGTGCAATACTTATGCAAGAGGGCCACCCCATCACATTTGAGAGTTGTCAATTAAAAGGTAAGGACCTATCAAAACCAACTTATGAGAAGGAAATGATGGCTATTCTTCATGCATTCAAACAGTGGGAACCATATCCCATGGGTTGTCACTTCAAGGTAAAGACAAATCATGACAACTTGAAATACTTCTTGGAGCAATGATAATCATCTGAAGAACAACATAAATGGGTCACAAAGATGTTGGGATACTACTTTGAGATCATTTACAAGAAAGAAAAAGAAAATGTGGTAGATGATGCACTATCCAGGAGAGATGAGTCCACACAAGCATTGGTATATGCCATGTACATATTACAAGAAGATTGGGTAGATCAGGCAAGATTAGAATGGCAGAATGACACAAAGACACACACTCTCATTCAAAATCTCCAACAGGATCCAAGCATTTTAGAAAAAAATGTATGGAAGGCGGATGCATTGTGGTACAAGGATCGGTTGTACTTGTGGAATAATTCCACCCTTAAAGGTCAAGTTCTCTCAAAGCTCCATGCTTCTCCAGTGGGTGGCCATTTTGGGTTCCTGAAAACTTATCATAGAATTAAGCAAGTTTTTTTCTCGGAAGGATTGAAAGGAGATGTCCAAAAATTTGTGGCAGAATGCTTGGTGCGTCAGTGTAACAAGGGAGAAACTATTAAGTCTCCAGGCATTTTGCAACCTCTATCAATTCCTAGTGAGCGGTGGGCAGAGGTTTCCATGGATTTCATCACGGGATTGCCAAAATCTGAAGGGAAAAGTGTAATTATGGTGGTTGTGAATAGACTCACCAAATATGCTCATTATTGTGCCTTGTCACATCCATTTACAACGAGTACAATTGCCATATCTTTTATGGATACAGTTCAAAAGCTACATGGAACACCCAAGATTATAGTCAATGATCGTGATCCTATATTTACTAGCAATTTTGAATTTTTGGACTGATTTATTCTCATGTTCGGGTACTCAATTGGCTCTTAGTTCATCGTATCATTCCCAATCTGATGGTTAGATTGAGTTAGGAAACAAATTTTTGGAAAGGCATTTACGACGCTTTGCTTTAGATAAGCAGGAGAGATGGGTTAAGTGGCTACCACTTGTAGAATGGTGGTATAACACTTCATTTCATACTTCATCCAAAATGTCCCCATTCTTGGCATTGTACAGTTACCTTCCACCATCCCTCCCCTCCAACTTAAGGGTCCAACCTAAAGTAAGAGTAGTTGAAGAGCACATTCAACACCAACAAGAGGCACACTCTAGCCTTAAAGAGAATTTGGTAATGGCACAAAACCATATGAAGAAACAAGTTGATCAACACCATAGTGAGCGATGCTTTGAAGCTGGAGATTTTTTTTTTGTTCAATTGCAGCCATATAAACAACTATCTTTAAAACAAAAAAAAAAGATAACAAGTTTTCACCCAAATAATATGGCCCTTATCGAGTGTTACAAAAAATTGGTAGTGTGGCATATAAACTGGAGCTTCTTCAGTCAATTCAAATACATCCAATTTTTCATGTTTCTTGCTTGAAGAAGGTCATTGGGAAGAAGGTGTCTTCTCAGTGAGTGTTACCAGCGCTTGATGAGGAGGGATGCATCATCTTGGAACTTGAAGGAATCCTATAGACACACACTAAGAAGCTAAGGACAAGGGTCATCACTTAGTATCTGATCAAGTGGAAGAATTTGGACATTGAAGATGCAACTTGGGAAGATGAAGCATTCTAGTAGCAACATCCAGAGATTACCAACAGTGGGGACAAGCTTGCTTTGAAGGGGAGGGGCATGCTACCCCCTTAATCCTAGGTCATATATTGGGATATGGATGACCGACTTGTGGCTAACATAATCTCTTATCATGTCATATCACATTTATTTATGCTTTCATATGCTTAGGAGGTTGGCCTTGGGGGTTTGTATAGCATAATAGGGTATATTTAGGAGTGAGTAACTAGTAGATGATATCATAATCATATTGAGTAACTTTTTATATGGTTTGGAGGTTGTACACTTAAAGTGGCTAAGTCATTCTACTTACATCTTGTGATCATTTCTCTATATTTTGGTGTTATATCGCCATTGATATTCAGATCTATCTAAGTAATTGCATTACATCCACCATGTTATGAAATGGCATTTTTGAATGCTAATATCAAGCAAATGCTACAAATTTATGTTAATCCTCAACATTCTAAGCTGGATTATTTTCTTCCATATATTTTCTTTGTTATATTTCTCTTGTCCGAGTTTCCATTTCGGTGTGTACCCTTTTTGACCTTTAAATGGTAATGTTCTACTCATGCCTCCTGTTGTTGACATCCCAGCTTGTACCAATTATCATATATTTCTCTTTTACAATGACAATAATGTGCTCAGTGCTTCTTTGTAGCCTCTTTGTGCTACATCGTAGGCAAAAGTATTGTTCTGCTTTGCAATGATTAAATTCCATGTTTTCCTTTAGTGATCTCTAAATCGGTATGCAGGGCTTTTTATAATCTAATTTGATGCAGATGTGGACAAAAATTCACCATTTACCCATGTACAAACTGATTACAATGTAATGTGAGCCCATTTATGCTAGGCATACCTTCAAATTTTTTGGATTGCTAAGAACAATGACATCATCATCACCTTTGGTTGGTGTTTCCAACCTTTCCATCCAATGTTGATCACCTTCTTGTGTTCAAACCTGTCCATGCAACTTAAGAATCAGATTAGAGAATATATGGTTTATTTATAGATTATGGGCACTCTCCCAAGAATCAATTCCCTTCATAGTACTTTGAATTTGTCTTAGACTTCTTTTCAGTGCTCCTCAATGCACTTATAGCTCTAGAACTCTCATCTTGCCCACATGCACCCTTAAGATTCTCCACTCACTTCCATGTTCACTCAATCTCCTCAATTGTGCTTCTTAACTAGTGTTCAACTAGAATGTCCTCATATGTTCCTTTGTCTCTTCTCACTGTGCTTACTTTCTCATGCATGAACATGAAACCCCACTGTTTGAGTGCCACCTACATAATGAGACTATTCTTCATACCCTCTTTTACCAACCTCTTCTCACAGAAAAATGTTTCTTCTTACCCTGTTTTATAATCTCGATTTTACTCTCTTTAGGCGCTGTTACAAGCATCTTTATTGGTTTCTCCCCATATAATTTTCCTTCCACATGTTCTAAGCCCTGTCATCCCCTCTAATCATCATAGAAATAAGCATAAACATTGTGTTATATCCTGTCCTAGGTCACAAGGTAAGTCTGTTTCTTCTTGACTCTTGTAATGAGGACTGTTTGCATGCAAGACCATTCACAACCATTTACAACTCAAGAAACTTGTAAGATCTATTTCCAGGCTTCATACACCTCTTTTCAAACTTATTTCATGATTACAGACCTTTGACAACCTTAGAAACACAAGGAAATAGTATGCAAGTCTTATTCTCTCCTAACCCTGTCCACACAATCTAGTAGCCCTGTCAGTCATGTTTTTCCTCCATAACTTTTCCTAAACTTAGTTTCTTGGAGAACTATGTTTCTTTTCAGACACCCATTAAGCTCTTTTAATTGCCACATCAACCATGCGAAGAGTTCTTAAAGGAAATATACCTAATTCCAGAAATCTTGTTTCTATTAGGTCTCTTCTTGTAACCCTGTTTTAGAGTAAACCTTGTTGTTGGGAACAACTCACAAAATTTCCTGAGGAACTGATTACATTTCCTGATACCCTTCATCAAGTTATTCCTTTCCATCAATTTTTATAATCTATCTCTTCATACAATTTACCCATCTCACTTCTCACTTCTTCAATTAGCTTTATTAGGTCTTTACTAGGTCTTCTAGGCTAGGCATTTATTGGTTTTCATACTTGCATGTGCCACAGGGCTCAAATTATTTTTGGTTCACTTTTAGGGGAACCTAACCATGGTGTATACCAAATTTCAGGCCTTGGAAATGGATCAAACTCCCACAATCCACCTTTTAGAAATCTTGTCCTAGTTCTTGGACTGTGCTGGCAGCGAGCATTAAAAAATCCATAACTTTTGTTTTATAAGGTTTCAAATCTCCAAACCACTTCTAAATTTTTTGTCCTAGCCTCTTACACCTCTCCACCAAATTTTAGTTCATACCTATGCCATGCCCATAACTCCGGGAAAACACATTTTACCAGTCTGAAATTTGTCTTTCTCAAGAATGCACAAACGATCATACCTGTTTTGGCTTCAAACTGAAAAACTCTTCTTTCCTTGTCTCCTCAAACCCTAAGAGGGTTCATTCACAGCTTTGCAAACCTATTACACACGTTCTAATACCTGTACATTGCTTATTCAATGCAAAACTTCTTAATCCTTACCATTTTATCACAAAATCATCCATTTAACAAGCCATTCATAGCAAATGAACTACTAATGCAACAATACCAGCATTATAACCATTCATAGAGTGAAATCCACCTTAAGACACCATTTCAAACTCATTGAATACATTCATACACAAATATTTCATCAAAAGACTCACTTTATTCATATATATACAAGAATCATCCATCCCTTCTTTACAAAAACCTGATTTTACAAGTTTTCCATGCCCTCCATCTCAGGTTCTTGCCTAATTGAGGCTCTTCACATGTTCTTGAACCTCTATCTACTCTTCTATTCTCTACCTCCCTTCTCTACTCTTCTCTATTCGAATATCTCTATGATTAAGACCTAAAAGGTGAGAGCGAATAACTATTTTACAATGCTAACCATGGTGGAGACTAACCACTCATGGTGAAACTTGACTCAAAGGTTGAAAACACCTTAGATACATCAGACATAGTCATTTAAGACCTTTTACAACTTTCCATGACTCTTTCATTATTTCATACAATATTATGCCTTTTAAGCCAAGTTTGCTAATTCAAATATTCAAATATTCATTTTGGAGGGAAGCTCCAAAATGGTCACTAAACACTCACCGAGGGACTTAAGATGACTAAGGGGGATTCAAGAACACCTAAAAAGACTCCTAAGACCTACTACAGACCAAAACTCATTTCAAAACTTTCTTACGTACAAAGTTGATGCTCCTGCATCATAATTCTTTGTTGGTTGTACTTTTACAAGGGCTGTACTATATTTCGTGTGTTGCTCGTCTTGTGACATGTCCAAGAGCATCGAATAATTTTTTGCATTCAATGAATATCTGCATGAAACCATTTCTTACACCCCCAAATTTCAACACTTCATTAGGAGTTAGTCTCATCTTTTCAGCTACTATTGCATCCAATATATGAGGAACCGGATGTGTAACTCTCACTATTTACTTAGGGAAGTTGGATAGTGTACTTGCATTCAATAAATATTTGCATGAAATCGTTTCATATATCCCCAAATAAGTCTTATGTGTTTAGTTAGGATTGGATCAGTTATTTGGGTCCAGTTGTGTTACTCTCAGTGGTTACTTAGGGAAATTACTTAGTGCACTTATATTAATACGAATCCTTGTAATGTTGGAAATACATAATCTTGGAATAAAGTTGGATATTTCTTTTGTCTGGTAGTGATAAAATTAGTGCTGTTAACGTTAATAAAGTCCGGTTTGATTTTGATATTGTAAAGTTGTGATGTTGCCATTTGTTACTAGGAACATAAAATGCGAATCTTACATCAGTGTGCTTCAAATGCCCAAGTCACTATAACTGTAGCGTGATTATGTTTAATAATTTCAGAAAGACGTCAGAATTCTCTTTTTATAAGTGGGTTTTTGTTTCATAAGCTCTATTACGTGCTTGTTTAAAGCTTTTGTATCTTATTCCAAGTTATTATTTTAGCTATTCTACTATATTATGATTATTTACAGCTCTTTCATATGATTTCTAGCCCTTATATGTAGATATACTGAAAAATAGAAAGCATGGGGTAATGTGATATCCTGTTTTAATTGCAGATATGGAAGCGTAAGGCTGAACAATATCTTGCAGACTCGAGTATTCCTTATACAATAATCAGGTAGGTTTCTTAAACAAATTATTGTTCACCAAGTCAATTTAAGCTAGAGAAAGCCTTTGAAGACTTTGAAACAAACCTTACCAGACCTGTTTATCCATTCGTTAAAACAAATATATCAAGCAATAGATTGAGGATGAGATACCATCATATCAAGAAAAATGCTTATGAATTCTGTTAATATATATGTTAAAAGAGATAGAAAGCATAGATCCCTAAGGTCAAGGAATGGGAGAACCCGGTTTCTGGGATGGAAAAAAATATCCCAAATTTTGGGGAGGTCGGGGGTGGCTATTAAAATATAGCAATTGCCCTTAAGGTGCAAAGTACGTTTGGAGGGTTGTAACATTTTTTGTAAATGTGAATTGTGTGTCAACAAAACCCTCGCCATGAGAAAGACAAATCATGAGGTTTTATGGGTGCCATATTTGAAGTAGCATAAAAAAAAACGGGTAGCTTGTGATTTAATGCCATTGAAAAACACAGAAAAGGCCCCCCACGCAGAAAACATTTACAAATTTAAGCTAATAGTCCAAATAAAACCGCTTTGCTTAAATATCTCCTCCAAAAAATATGCCATACATGATTAGGAATGACGTGGCTTGGCCCAACCGTTTATTTTGCAGGCATGCTCTGCAAATCCACTAGGGATGCAAACGAAAATATTAGAAAGGTTTTCTCATTGAGAACATCTCCACCAAATTCAACCAAAACAATTAATTAGTTCTTTGAATCTATATGCTATAAATGTAATAGATACAAAAATCATGGCCAGGGCTGAATCTAATATTGCACACCTTCACCACAATACCCAATATTTTTACATGTGCCCTTATACTCGGAAATATGTAAACTTCACCATGCCATGATCCTTATGCCAGTGGGGGTATTGCCATAGTGTCGATGGCCCTCCTGTTAACATAATGGCTGATTAGTTGAGATATTAGTATGTTTTCTTGCTCGACCTTGCACTCTTCTCTTTAGTGGTTTCATAATACCAACAAGAAAAAAAATCCGTTCAATTCTATGTAGAGACATGCCTTAGTATCCCAAGTCAGATATGCCTCCCCAACACATCTTAGAATTGCTTCTATGACTCTAAAATCCTCATTCATTCAACAACTTAACTCCACATTGGCTGGCGACACATATAAGGCCCAATATACCATGATCCTTATGCCAATGGGGATGACACTACAATGGAAGTGGCCCTCCTTTTAACATAATGGCTAATTGGTTGCAGTATTAGTATGTTTGTTTGCCTTTCCCTCTCCTTTGTGGCTTCAAAATACCAAAAAAAATCATTTTTGCTTTTCAACCCCAATTTGGATATGCTTCTTCAACTCAATGCGTCTTGGAATTGCTTCTACGACTCTAACATCCTCATTCATTCAAAAACTTAATCCCACATTCGTTGGTAGACATTGTCTGTGGCAACATATAAACACCAATAGACCATGATCCTTATGCCAATGGAGGTGACACCACAATTGAAGTGGCCCTCATACTAACATACATGGTTGACTATTTGGTGCGATTAGTGTGTTTGCTTGCTCAACCTTCCCCTCTCCCCCTACGTTTTGATATCCTCTTCAACACATCTTGGAATTGCTTGTACACCTCAAAAAAACTTAGTTCATTCAAAAAATCAATCCCACATTGGTTGGTAGACATGGCGTGTAGCAACATATCAACACCAATAGACCGTGATCTTTATGCCAATGGGGGTGACACCACAATGGAAGTGGCCCTCTTAACATAACGTCTGATTAGTTGTGTTATTAGTATGCTTGTTTGCTCGGCCTTCCCCTCTCCTTAACATAATGGTTGATTAGTTGTGGGATTAGTATGCTTGTTTGCTCGGCCTTCCCCCTCTCCTTAACATAATGGTTGATTAGTTTGTGGGATTAAGTATGCTTGTTTTTTTGGGCCTTCCCCTCTCCTTGCCTTGCTTCTACGACTCTAAATTCCTCATTTCATTCATGGCTTATCTTGAAATTGCTTCTACAACTCTAAAAATCTATGAGAATGTGGGCCAAGATTGAGCACTAATAAAATGCAAACACACAAAGGGAGTAATGTTGCAAGAGAGAGGAACCAAACATGAGCCAAAAGATGGCTTGTATTCAAAATGCATTAGAAAATAGTTTTACAAGAGGCGTATAAATAGGAAGTGTAACCAACGCCCAAAAAGGTGGAGAAGTGTAACTCTCATCTATCCCGACGACACCTAAGCAAGCTAAATACATTTGTACGAAAAATCATGCAATGGAATAAAAAACCTACACTGACACCCCCTTAAGTGTAGCTTAGGTGGGTAAAAGAATTGGGTCCTAAAAACAAGGCCTAATGAGGTACCCAAGTACATAGCAAATCCCTAATAAAGTGGAGAAAAGGAGAGAAATATGTAGGAAAAACTCCTCCTCTAAAAGAGAGAAAAGAGAAATGCATAGAAAATCTCCCTCAGTAGATAAGCCCCCTAAAAGAACATAAAATATGCCCTATAGAATAAATAGAGAGAGAAAGAAGAGAAGAAGAGAGGACTAGCCAACCCCCTAGAAGATGAAGCCTCATGAAATCCCAATAGATCCTACAGATGAAGAAGTTATGTTGTTAGTAAAGGAATTTCAGTGAAGATTACATCCCAATAAGGAATGCTTGATGCGGCACTGAAATACTGTGGATCGAAAGGTAGAGGCAATGAAGAATATCTCCAGATGCTGCTCAAAAAAGCCAATGCTCAACCGTGACAAGTGCTGATGAATCAAATCAGGTACCAAATAGGACTGAAAATGGTTCCCAATGGATAACATGAGAACTGAACCAAGAACTAAGTACTCATACAGAAGCTGTCAACATGAATGATGACGGAGGTGAATCATAGGATTAGGAAGTGTAGGTTGTGTCACCATGTAAGCATGCCATGGTAGGGAAAATACATCCAAAGAAGTAGAAGAAATGCAATTCTACATATTTGACATCAAAGAGAAGACAAATATCCTCAATAGTGTCATCAAGATCTGAAATATGAGAGTTCACAAACTAGATATGAAATGTTTAGTAAGTAGACCTCCCAATGAAGTGGATCCTATAGACATGAAGAACCCTGTTGTAGAGAATCATTGGAAGCCTTCAAAGAAGCAACTTTGAACTCTGATGAAATAACGTGATGGAGGAATGTCTTGAAAGAGGAGAGAAATGTCCTCAATTGTTCTCATCGGGATCTGAAATGTGGGACTCTTAAACAAAGAAACAATGTTTGGTAGGTATGAGTCCCAATGAGGTGAATCCAGAAGACATGATCGTATTGCAAATAATACTGGAAGCCCTCGAAGAAACAACTCTAAACTTTGAAATAGCAACATGTACAAGAGGAATACCATGATCCTACTGCAAAGAATCACTGGAAGCTCTCAAAGAAGCAACTTTGAATTATGAAGTAGCAACAGGTATAGGGTGAATGTCATGATCTTCTGCAAAGAATCACTGGAATCTCTCGAAGAAGAAACTTTGAATCTGAAAGTAGTAACAGGTACAAGAGGAATGTCATGATCCTATTGCAAAGAATCACTAGAAGCTCTTAAAGAAGTGAATCTAGAATAGGTATGAATGTCATGATCCTGTTGCAAAGAAGTCATTGGAAGCTCTCGAAGAAACTTTGGACTCTAAATTAGTATAGATGGGAAATGTCCTCAATTGTAGAGTCGGAAGAGGAGGATCGGTAGTAGTCTTAGTATCATCCACATATGAATGGTTTTATGAGGAAACATCACTTTCAAATGGAGAATCATGGCATCCATACAACTTCTGGATGAATATCCAAGTAGTGAAAGGGAACGTGGTGTATGCAAGCTGATGTTGAATATCCTCATGAATAATGATATATATTAGTCCATAGACCATGTCATTTTTGTTCAACCACTTCAATCTTCTTCTTATAGTCATTAAGCTGAGGAACGAATCCAAGGAAGATAGGGCATTTTATCATGCAATATGCAGTGATCTTGTATTCCCTTGTTTATAGGTACAAATAGTTCTCTGAATTTAGGTGAACAATAAAACATGGAATTTAATACCAAAACCTACCCATGATGAAACCCCCAAAATGGAACTTTATCTTAGTTTGTTATTACATTACCCCAAGATATGGACACTTTATAATTTAGTGCGAATACAATTATTCAAACAAAAAAATGTCTGATACAGGAAAAATAAGGAAATGAAAGTAGCGCACAATGCGAAGAGCTCAAAAAATACACACTTTCAAAAAAAGACACCTCAAAAGGAGTTTCCAACAAAAAGTTATGCCTCTTCCAAGTTTCTTGATACTTTCAAAAATTGCATATTTCTTAACCTCTTATAGATTTTACACTTGCTTGAGTCCTTAGAAAAAAGTTTACCTCTCTTGAGTTAAGCTCCCTTGGGTCATGACTAGTGGCTAAAAACCCAGGGGCTAAGGCTATGAAAAGTGGTTGGGCGCCCTTTTCCTAATTTCCATAACTTGTGTAAAGTGATGTCACCTTTGGGGGGAGCTGCATGCTCTTTATCGGCCTGTTTGATAGCTTATCCTCATTGTTAGACAAAAGAAAATGAAAAGTGCCTAGATGTTTTGTGTCACAATTTGAACTACGTGTCAAAAGAATTGGTTAGGCACAATAGCCACCAGACCGAAACAGTAGGTACAACCACCATTCCAGTAGGAACAATCAACCTAAAATGTAGGTACTAACACCCAATAGGTACATACAATATAACCCAACAACACAATTGTGACTTACCCAACCGTGATAGGAGGCATTGCAAACAATACAACTACCTCAACGTCATGTACAAAGTTGAGGTTTATTTGCATAGCCGGCCAACAAGTATAACAATGAAATATGTAGGTATAGACTCGACTCATGACTGAGTACAACATATAATAGAAGATTGGGTGCGACGATTAAGACAAGTACAACACCAACGATCACACTAGGGAAGATACAATGGCCGACTTCACTAATGAATGTGACCACCAGATCTTTCAAACTGAAAAACCCCTTTTTTTTTTAGAAAAACCAGAAAACTTGAACTTTTTGGTACAAAATACACCAAATAGCCTAGAGATGACCATAAAAAACCAAAAAGACCAAATATGGCCTGCTTCAAAGCATACTTCGAGTTTATTGTTGATCCTAGGGGTTTGGCACAATTCAGATTCAATGGCACAGTCCATTTCTCCAAAGAATGTACAAATGAATATTGTCCTATAAAACACCTATTTCTTTTGCTCTTTTTTGTAATTCTCTAGATCATCCAAAGATGCAAGATAGGAGCATGCTCAGAGATCGAAGGATATGTAATAACAAGATCGAAATAACTCAAGATTCCACAAAATAAACACAACAAAACAATAACATTCGATTACTAGAGCGAGTTTTGATACCATGTGAGAATGTGGGCCAAGATTGAGCATTGATAAAATATGAACACACAAAGAGAGAAATGTTGCGAGAGAGAGAGGAACCAAACATGAGCCAAAAGATAGCTTGTATTAAGAATGCATTATAGAATATCTTTACAAGAGGTGTATAAATAGGAAGTGTAACCATCACCTAAAAAGGTGGAGAAGTGTAACTCCCATCTATCCTGATGACACCTAAGCAAGCTAAATACACGTGTAGGAAAAACCATGAAATGTAATAAAAAACCTACACTAACAAAATCCTCATTCATTCATATTGCATTTCCTCCACTTTTGTTTGGTAACTATTGAAAGGAAATCCATGGGGTGAGGGCACGAATGAAGTTGGGAACCTTGTTCCCTCACATCACCACTGTAACCATTCCTCCATGTTGTTTGATATCAATTTAATTTTAATATCATTACCCACCTCGGCATATTTTAATGAATGAGAGATTTTTATTGGTATTTAATTGTAGGTGACTATTTTTTTATTTTGAAAACTAGGAAACATATGTTTGGTAGGTGAATTCCACTAAAAAACATGGAATTTGGTATATAGTACATGTATATTTTTGTGAATTTAACAAATTTATGTACATTTTATAGGAAAATTTGGCAAATCGTTTAAAGATATATATATTTGCAAATCTAAAATTTGGAAAATTTGTCAAAATTTAGCCAATTGGCTAAAAATAGTCCCTGAAAAATACCTTGTCAACCACATTATCCTCATCCATCCACAGTACATTTTGTCTACTTTTTCTTGGTAACTATTGAAGGGAAATCCACGAGGCAAGAGTATGCAATGAAGCTGGGCATCTTTTCTCCACACATCACCACTACCAACATTCCTCCATGTTGTTTGAAAACACTTTAATTTTAAAATCTTTACCTACATTATCCTCTTTCATTCATATCGCATTTCCTCCACTTTTGCTTGGTAACTATTGAAGGGAAATCCATGGGGCGAGGGCATGCAATGAAGTTGGACATCTTGTCTTTGCTTTAATTTTAATGTCATTACCCACATTGCACGTGCACACACACACACACACACACACACACACACACACACACACACGAGGGCATGCAATGAAGTTGGACATCTTGTCTTTGCTTTTAATTTTAATATCATTACCCGCATTGCACGCACACACACATGCACAAAGCCATTCACACACACACGCACACACACGCACATGCGCACACACGCGCGCACACACACACACACATATTGGCAAACAAGATGAAAAAGAAACCATTCATGTTAATATATATAATTTGAAAAACAAGATGGAGAAAGCACACATATTTATTACTTATTGAATCTGAAGATTCTTGTATGGTGATGCAGATTCTGCATGAGACAGATTTGGGTGAATAGTCTTGATGGATGTATCATCAAAATTGGATTTAGTAGGGCTGCTATACAAATTCATTATTTTTTGCCAATGGCAACTACATAATAACAAAGTGATGATGCCCAAAACTTTGAAAACAACTATGGTTGTTCCAATGGAAATCCCTGGTAGGGATTCCTTGTATATACACACATGCCCTCCATTGCTAGCACCCATATTGCCCGTTAACTGTCGGTGAACATATCATGCTCTTGCATTTGCCACCTCCGTTTTAATAATTTTCCGTAAGAAATTTACCAGAACAAATTAAATACAATTTGTCTAAAGATCATGTCCGTGTTTGGGTATTTATGGTTTTTGGGTATTGCACGAATGAATATGCACTGTGCCATCACAACGATTGATCTTTTGTCCATGTGTCATAAAACGAATGGCAATGCAGACAAAATAATTGTTGAGAAGGCACCTCTGGCATAAACACATAATTTTTTAAACTTTATTCAATGAAATTTAGGAGTTTAAACTTTATTTAATGTTTTTTAGGGTACCTTTAAGATTAGGGTTTAATGTTTTTATTTTTTATATAAATAACAGTTTGTCAACAGTAAAAGCAAGACATCTTTTATCTTTTTAAATTTAAAAAAGTTCAAAAAAATTGGGGACATCCCCTCTAAGCCCCCAAGTCCCTGAAACATTAGGGCCATCGCCTAAATTTAGCAGGCGAGTCCCTGCGTAACACCAATACAAATCAGATGGCCTAGGATGAAATATCTATTAGCATTGTCTGATTTAACAAACTGGCTATTCTCTAATGTTAAGATATAGCCTTCGAATGACGACTAATGAAATTGAAGTTGAGATAAGAACTAGATTGAGAGACTGATATTAAGCATTTTCTGGTGGTGAGTAGTTTCGTCGTTCACATAGTAGTACTTGGATATGACATGGACCATTGCTTTAGAGATATATCTACATGAAGGTGAAGGTGGTACCAAATGATTCTGCAACTCTTCCGAATTTGATTGGGATGAGATGTGGTTCCTCCTTGTAGCCATCTTTTTCTCCTCTCACTCACTAATGTGATAGCAGGGATGATTGCAGATGAAAGCTTGTAAACTTTAGTCAAGGACCTGGCCTCTGTAATGTCCCTTTCTAGGGCTGCAACTAAAAAATATGGAAATAACACAAACCCAAACGAGAGTAATCTGATTTTTATAACAGCAGATCTGAAAATATATGAAACCCTAGCAGCGAACTGTATCTACACTTTTAGGGCATCAAACACCCTCGAAATAAGCTGAAAAGAGGCATATAAATTCTCGTAAATATTATATTCAAGCAATGGAATAAACATCAAGCCAAAGTACTCCAAAACATGTGCAAATTATGAAGCTATACCCAACTGTAATTAAATAAATGACAGTAGAAATACAGTTCACAATAATGTCTGGAAATAGAGATTCCAATCCCAAAAAATATCATAAAAGTGTGAAATCAGCCTCTAAAATTATGAGAAAGATGAATATCAACTCCAATTGCCAAGATGTGCCCTAGAAGGGCACTCAACTCCTCCAAGCAAGTTGTTACCCTAGGAGAGGGTCCAAAATTGATGTAGAAACCTTAGTAGCTCTGCTCCTATCAAACCCTAGCTGAAAACCAACAACATCACTTTCCTTGAAGCACGTAGGAACCACCAATTGAAGAGTTTCTGTTCTTCAATTTGAACAAGGGTTTCATTCTCCTTGTATGCTACACCAAAGGATTTTCGCCCCTTATTGAAAGGAATTGAGCAATCAGCCCCAAAACCATGCAAGTATAATTTTAATAATAAGATAGATGATCCACAAATGAGTCCAAACGACCCCGTTTATACCCTTTAGGTGGTGCCATAACCAATTAGGGAGTTTTCCCCCATGACCGACCTCATAATGATGATTGCTTTTAATTTTATCTTTGGCTTTTCCTCTTCAACCCAGCCAACCTGAATTATGAGAGGAACTATGAAATAAAAAAATGCAAATGCTCACGAAGATGACTAAAAAACACGAAAAACACTTCTCTTATTCACTTCCCTTCTTACCCACGAGAAGTGGAATGGGCTAGAAGTTTAAAATGAACTAGCTTCGACAAGGGGGACATACTGAAGAGTTTCTGTTCTTCAATTTGAACAAGGGTTTCATTCCCTTGTATGCCACACCAAAGGATTTTCGCCCCTTATTGAAAGGAATTGAGCAATCAGCCCCAAAAACCATGCAAGTATAATTTTAATAATAAGATAGATGATCCACAAATGAGTCCAAACGACCCGTTTATACCCTTTTGGTGGTGCCATAACCAATTAGGGAGTTTTCCCCCATGACCGACCTCATAATGATGATTACTTTTAATTTTATCTTTGGCTTTTCCTCTTCAACCCAGCCAACCTGAATTATGAGAGAAACTATGAAATAAAAAATGCAAATGCTCACGAAGATGACTAAAAAACATGAAAAACACTTCTCTTATTCACTTCCTTCTTACCCACGAGAAGTGGAATGGGCTAGAAGTTTCCAAAATGAACTAGCTTCGAAAAGGGGACATTACAGCCTCAACCATGTTTGAAGGTACTTACTAATAAATTCAATAAGTGCAATTTGGTTTGCAATATTGTTTTCCTCTAGTGTTTTACAAAGGATTGAGCACACCAAACTGTGAAGGATTTGGCCGCCACATTTGAAGTTACTTACTAATAAACTCAATATGTGCAAGCCGGTATGTGATACTGTTTTCCTCTAGCGTCTTTCAAAGGATTGAACACAGCGAACACTTCCTTAGATCTTCAGCTGGTGCTCCTTGTTATACTTATAAGAAAAATTACTCATGAAAATGGAAAATTTAGATGAATTTTTTCATTAAGTAGAAAACTTCTTACAATATTTGCACACTCAAATCACCGTAGATTGGGCCTTCAAACCTCACAGCCATACAATTTGGCTGGGATGGATTAAATTCAATGGAATATTCATGTCTAGAAGCTGAATCACCCAATCAAACGTTTTTCTGAAACCAAGAAATGAGCTTGACGATATTTTCGAGGACCAGACAAAGCATCAATCAACTTCAGCAAAGGCTTCAAAATACTCATAAAGGACGGTAGGTTTGAGAATAGTGTTGAAGAGATGATCTTAGACCAGGTTATCTTGAAAGTAGAGTTGAAATCACTTTCCGTTCTAATATTTGCTAAAATAGCATACCCCTTACATGGCCATGATTGAGCATCTGTATTCAAGCTAAATGAAGGGCCAGTGAACTGCATAACCAAATAAATAAATAGTATAGTATAATAGTCGGATGATTTCAACTAGCTCTCCATATAAAGATAAGTCAAGCCTGGTCAAATTATCGCTGGAGGAATTGAATACCAGATCCTTAGTTTCACCAAAGTTAACCACATGCTGGTAAGGATGACAAGAGTAGGTTAAAGAATCTAGTTGTTTCTACAGACTGTTAGGAGAGGAGACTAAAAGGGACACACCATTAAAAGAAAGAAGGATGAAGATTATGGCTTGTGTAGGATGCTAATTTCATTCTCAATGCACTGTCTCCCTATGAAATTGTTCGAGTTCATCAATCTGAATCCCAATTAAAGTTGGAGACGGTGGATGTTCCTGTTTGACTCCAACAGTGTTCCTAATATGGTAAAAAATGCTGCATACACCAAGGAAGTGACCTGCCGTTTTCTCATAAAGCCTAATGATAGTTACAATCAGAAACTCAAAAATTACCTATATTACATGGCATCTCAAATTGGAAGTCTATGGAAACTAAATTGAAATCTTTTTTAAGGTCCAGAAAACATAGTTACAATCAGAAACTCAAAAATTACCTATATTACATGGCATCTCAAATTGGAAGTCTATGGAAACTAAATTGAAATCTTTTTTAAAGTCCAGAAAACAAGAGACCTATCAGGACCTCTCAACTAGTGTATGTAAGCTAAGATTGATCTATATAGGAATCCTCTCTTTGAATTAAGATAAAGTAGAAGATCATACTAGAGCCAACATGTATACAAAAGAGTAACTAAGAGTTGTAATTATGGGGGTTGCAAATAAATCTAATAGGTAATCTACACTCAATGACCAGGAATATGAGATTTAAGGCCTAACTAGATCCTAGGGGTGGCCTCTAGGCCAAAGAAAGAGCTATCTAATTAAGATAAAGTAGAAGACCATACTAGAGTCAACATGTATACAAAAGAGTAACTAAGGGCCGTAAATATGGGGGTTGCAAATAAATGCAAGAGAGTAATCTACACACAATCACCAGAGAATGAGATGTAGGACTTAACTAGATCCTAGGGGTGGCCTCTAGGCCAAAGAAAGAGCTATCTAATTAATGGTTGTAAAATGCTATGTCGCGGTAAGCAAGAGCTGTAATAAAAAGACTACAATGTAAAAGATAAGGACATGCTATGCTATCCTGTCTAGTACATGGTACGTATGAACAATTATCAACCAAATAAAGGAAGGAAAATAGTGATAGGGATACTTACCTTTTGAGGGGACATCGTTGGTGCATTAATTGTTGGAATATGTCTCACGCTTCCATGCAGTCATTGGTTTAGGAGGCTGGTCTATTTTTGGTGTTGTGGATAAAGAAAAAAGCAACGCCTAAATATAGAGGATGTTTAATTAGCTTGGAACTTGAGTTGTTGGGAAAAAGCAGCGGCTCAAATGTAAAGCCTATGTTTAAGCTGTCCTTACGAGACTTGCGGTGCAAGCAAGTGCTATTTTAAGGAGATGCACTTCTATATAAGTGCATGCTCACTCATTAGAGAGGTAGCTAAATGATGACAAGCTTGGTGTAGAGCTTGGCGAAAACCCATAGGGGGTTGCAGACATTGGAGTAGCCAAAGTTGGAATGGCCATGTTGCTATCATGGATATTGTTTGGTACAGAGTCCGATGACAGGTTGAAGGTAGTTCAAATTAGCACTAGGAGATTGTAAGATGGAACATGATTGACTGTTGTATGTAAGTCTTGATGTAGAGCCTTGAAGAAGGTATATTGTATTTGTAAGCTGGTTTTAAGTTAATACAATTATCATGGTTCTAGCTGAATTTTTTATCCGAAAGGATTTTCCCAAGATAAATATTGTGTCAATATTCTGTGCATGCATGTGATTTACCCATTTAGATCTCTATTATTTTCCGCTTCTTTGTTTAGTTTATTTCACCATGTTGCCCAAAATCCCAGCATGTGGCATCAAAGCTATGGTTGCTCGGTGAGGGGTTTTGGCAGTTTTCTTTAAACGGTTGTGAGAAGTGTAGATCTGGGAGGTAGAATCTTGTATATGGAAGGTAGCATCAAAATTGAGATTGACAAGTTCGAGTCAGGGGAGGAACACTCTTAAGTCTATCAATATATTTTAGACTCCAGGGAAAATTTTTGAAGAAGTTTTGGATCTGTGGTGAAACAAGGCATTTTGGGAAGGAGTATAAGATGGAAAAAGACACGGAGCCCTTTGATGATCTGCGCTCTCAAAAAGGAGCATGCATGTATGAATAAGGTTATGCGTATCTTGCAGCTCTAAGTGTGCATGCATGCTGTAGATGCACGGATTGACTCAACAAAAAAGTCAAACGACTCAACAGAAAAGTTAGAGGATCAACTTAGTGGAAAAGTTAGAGGACAACGAAAAAGTCGGTGCAATTCTCGCTACAGTGGGAATTGGAAAAGGCTACTCAGGAGGTGATGAAACCTTAGGAAGAAATTCTGGGAGGAATAGGTGGGCAGCGGAAATAGGGTCCGAAGTTCTTGCGGTAGCGAGATTTGAAGGCAGATAAGTTGATTATGGTTTAGTGCTCAACGGAAGGGGGGGTGTAGTAGAGCACCCGCTTAGGCGAGATCTTCAAGGTGGTAGTAAAGCTACGAGAGAAGACTCGCTGGGGCGAGATCTTGTGGATGTGGAGGAGGGTGCGGTCAAGTACTTGCTGCAACAAGATTTGGAGCTCGAGAGACGTCGGTGTAGTTGTGAAGACGGGCGTGTGGGAGATCTCGTGACGGTAGAAGCGAAGACCATAGTATATGCCAAAGCAAAGGTAAGGTGTCGCTGACACCTCAGGTCCACTGGAAAAGACACAAGTGAGGTGTTGCCTCAGCGACACCTTGGGTCCGAGGAAAAGGACAATGCAAGGCGAAAGGGAGGTGTTGCCCCAACAACACCTCAAAGTTGGGGGGCAATAGAAAGGTTGTGGAGATTTCATGGCCATTGCATGTCAGTGGCGTGAACAAACATTAGAGCAGGGTTGAGGGGACATGTTGACGTAGCGACACCCCAATAGGGATGAGGGTCAGCCGTAGAGCTGAGGAGCTATCGCCACATCGGCATCTCGTGTCAAACTAGGTGTAAACAAAAGAATGTTGAGGATGTGTCGCCCCAACAACATCCAAGACAAGTCCCGGAGAAATGAAGAGTAGCTGTGGAGGTGTCACCCTAGTGACATCTTAAAGAAACTATAGGTCAACAGGATGAAAAGCGAAGAAAGATATCGCTCAACGGTATCTCAGAGGAGCTAGTTTCGGGTGTGGAGAGTAGAAGAGGGAGATATCACCCTATTGTTATCTTAAAGGTTGCTCAAAAACTCTCAACCGGAATGTGTCTAAGACACAAGAGGAGTTGGTAGACATGGTGCAGGTACTGTTTGCAATTGGGACAAGAAAAATTGATGTTTGCAATGGTTTGACGGGTCTTGAGATTGCACAAGCAATGGGAGTTGTTAGTAAAGGCTAAGTCACAAGGTTCATGTTTAAGTTCGAGTTCGTCGAAGATAAAATTTGGATTAAGTTCGACAATGATAAAATTTGGAAAAAAGTTCATGATTAAATTTAATTGCTATAATTCACATTTTATAAATAAAAGATATAAATCCACAAAATTATCAAGATAGGTAAAACATTACTAAATAAACTTGAAATCTATATAAAAAGATGACAGTGACACATTATAAATCAAGATAAACTTATCAAAGTTAAACTTTAAGAAATATATAAAATTGTTAAAAATTTACAATTAGGAGTCGAGACTCAAACTTCAAAAAAGTTCCTAAGTCATCAAGAGCATTTGGTTGAGTTGATGCAGTATCATCATCACTAGATGCACCACTCAATTCATCATAAAAAAGGTCAGAGTCATCCGCATCTATTGTCTTCTAGAATTTGTAGTTGTAAAGAAGAGGTGGAGTCTTTTGTTGCTTAGTTCATACACAATTGTAAATTAATTCATCATCAAAAAAGTCAGAGTCATCTGCATCTGTTGTCTTCTTGAATTTGTAGTTGTAAAGAAGAGGTGGAGTCTTTTGTTTCTTAGTTCATACACAATTGTAAATTGATGCGAATATAAAGTAGATCTCCCAATTTTCTAGACAACTTGTTCCTCTTTTTAGAATGGATGTGGTCAAAACAGCTCCAGTTCCTCTCACAAGCTGATGAAATTTCTCCCTGGCTCAATATTCAAATGGCAAAGCTTTGCAATTCAAGTGTTTGTGCTCTATAGGACCTCCACCATCTGTATCCAAGCATGTCAACTCGTGACTGGTCATATTTGGCTCTTGACAAACATCCCTTATCTTGTCTTTTATATCCAACACCGATCTGTAATTAGACTTGTGGTTGTTGGATCTTGTTCAAACCTCTCAATGGCTTTGACATAACTTCACAATCACTCTATCTATTTGAAATAGTTTAGCCTCCAAAGAACATGCTACTGCATATAAAGGTGTGTGCATCATTTTCCATATGTAATCAACTGTAGCCCATATCTCCATGTAGTCTTCATCCACATTATTCAGTGCTTTTTGAACAACTTCCTTGCAATGGTCCATGCTGTCTTAAAGCATGCTAAGGCAAGGGGTGTTGCCATCAACCATGCCAAACACATCAACAATTGGTTCACACATTTAGATCCTTTGTTGCACTTTCCCATAAATTGTTGTTTAAAAATATTTGCTCTATGTTCTTTCCTAAAAACCTTTAGAAAGCACAAAATTTTCCCATGTATTAGAACAAATAATAGACCTCGGAGCTTCTTTCTCTTCAACCACTCTTTCCAAAGTGATATAAATTGAAGAAAACCTTCTTTCACATGGCCTCAACAACTCCCTCGATGCATGCTTCCTGTAAAGAAATGTGAGGCGGTGATTTCTTATAAGCTTTGCAGTTGCTCTCCCTATGTGAATTGCTTCATGTACCCACAAAAATTTAGCCAAGTCATGTAGCAAAAAATCCAGGCAATGTGCTACACATAGCCGCCAATATATTTGTGGGTACATCTCTGCAATCAGCTTCTCGTCTCCCACACAATTCGCAGCACTTTCAGTAACCACTTGAACCACATTTTTCACACCTACTTCAAGAATGAATTCCTCTAATATTTGAAAAATATACTCTAAAGTTTTCTTGTGGTTAATGGTGTCAATCACTTTCAAGAACATAACACCTTGAGAGCAAGCCACCAAAACATTAATTAGTGGCCTATGAGATATATTTGACCATCCATCGCTCAATATAGTGCAACCTGTTGCACTCCAAGAGGTTTTGACCTCAGCTAATTTCTTAGTGACCTTATCTTTTGACCTTTGCAACAGAGTTGTTCTGGAAGCCTCTAAGGAAGGAGGTGTGTAGCCTTTGCCAAACTCTATAACTTTTTGAATCGCATTCCGAAAATGTGGATTCTTGGCTACATTGAATGGAATGACACTTGAATAAAACAAATGAGCTAATGCATCATTTCACATGTTTTCTACAGGTTTTCACAAGCTCTTCAATGTCCTGCTCTTTATTGATCCACCTGTTGTGGCCTTAGGCATACTGGAAGTGGAAGATACAAAGATGTCGTGAAACTAGACATATCCTCTTGGATTCTTTGTCTCTTTTGTGTTGATTTCATCTTTCCTATAATCGAAGACAATTGTTCTTTCTCTAAAGCAACTATAATCTATGGAGTTGTCGATCCACATGGAGCCACACCCCCTCCCCAACCCCTTGAAACGCCAAACATGTGGTCCATCACCCTCGTCAAACTTCCAGTAAAAACATGACCACACAAACGAAATTTGACATTGTTACCATTGAGGGTCATATGTTTCCAACCCTCACCGTATGATTTTAAGGGAGCCATTGAGTTACAATTTGCATGCAAAAAAATAACTATATATCAAATTTAAATACATCATAATAAATTTAAAATTATTAATATATAAATAAGTTTAAAATTATTAATTTAAATATTGTTAAATACATATATCTATATATTAAATATATTCATGAATAAAAATATAAACGGAAATTTGTAAAATATTAATTAAAATTTAAAAAATAATATAATTTATGAATACAGTATATAAAGTTTTATAGTTTCTGGATTAAAAATATTACTAAGATTTTTAATTTTATATCAGCTATTTTAAAATATTTAAACTTATTAAATATTAAATTTAAAATCTTTGAAATATTAAAAAGTACGTAACAAAATAAAAGTAAATATTATTTTAATAAAGTATTAAAAGAAAAACTAATTTATAAAAAAATAATTAAAAAAAGAAAAAGAAATTATAAATCTAAATAACAAATGTCAAAATCTCAAAAACCTAAATAAATCTAACTCTAAGACTCAACCTAAACAAGACTAAACAAACTTGACAGGGGTACGAAGGCAATATGAAACTTGTGCACCAGGTGGTCCCTTCCTCATGCAAGGCTAAAGTTTATCGAGGCTGAGAGAATGAGCTTAAAAATGTAAAATGTAATTATTCCTCGTGAACAAAAAAAAACTTGACAGGGGTGGCTTCTACCTTGAAGCCTTTATGGAAATTGTGGCTCCTCCAACGAACTCTCCTCTTGCGCAACAACACAATCCCTTCAGACCTCAACAACTCGGCTTCTCACGTCCTCAAGCAACGCCTCTCACAATTTTCGCACAAATTTAATGGCGGCCAACAACATAGCTCCCACGTAGGATAACTGGCAGAACACGACAGAGCTCCCGTTGTGGTTTTAAGGTTTGTGTGCAAGTGTGGCTCGGTTAGGGGTAGTGGTAGACAAGTACGCCACACCAAATAGTTGACTAACCCTCACAACTAAACACACCACACAAGCTCACTCTCAGTTGACTCAGACAAACACTTGTTTTTTTTGTTAAACACTAAAAAATGTTGTTTATATAGACGTTGACCACTCTCATTTTAGGGTTTTAATGATTTATTTTTCCCGTCTCGATTGCTACAAATATTCACGATTTTTAGAGGTAACCTGAAAGTTCGGGGAATTTTGAACTTTGTGCCCAAAATTCGCCAAACCTTTGCGGCTTAGGTAGAAGGTACGTCTAATTTGGGCATGGACGATTGGAGCGCAATGGAGTGAATATTCAGGTATTTGTAGGGAAATTTGACCATGTTTTTTGCTATCTAGAGTTGTACTCGCTATGGCAAGATCTTGGTGTAAGCAAGGGATTTTTTCACTCTTGGGGTTGAACGGTGATAGCGTGGAAGGTGGTGAAGGTAGTGGATTTAGGTAGTGTGTGCTAAGGGGGTTTCTTGATACAGGGAAAAGATGGGCATGGTAGCCTAGAGTTGTTGCAGAATGACTTTGTGGCCTCTCTAATGGAAGTGTTCAACAAGTGAGAGATTGTTGGAATATGTGTCTCATACTTCCATGTAGCCTACGGTTTAGGGAGTTGGCTATTTTTGGTGTTGTGGCTAGAGCAAAAAGCAACACAAAAATATAGTGCATCTTTAATTAACTTGGAACTTGAGTTATTGGGAAAAAGCAGTGGCTCAGATTTAAAGCCTATTTTTAGGATTTGTCCTTAGGAGACTTGTTGTGCAAGAAAGTGCGATTTTAAGGAGATGCATTTCTATATAAGTGCATGCTCTCTCATTAGAGAGGTAGACGAATGGTGACAAGCTCAGTGTAGAGCTTCGTTGAAAAGCCATAGGAGGTTGTAGAGGCTGGAGTAGCCAAAGTTGGAATGCTCATGTTGCTATCATGGATATTATTCATTGTAGAGCCGGTTGACAGGTTGAAGGTAGTGGGGATTAGGATTAGGAGGTTGCAAGCTGGAACACGATTGAGTGTTGTATGTAAGCCTTGATGTAGAGCCTTGAAGAAGGTATATTGTATTTGTAAGCTGCTTTGAAGTTAATACAATTATCAAGGTTCTATCTGTGTTTTTTCACTTGAAAGCATTTTCCCAGAATAAATATTTGTGTCAATATTCTGTGCATACATGTGCGTTAGCCATTTAGATCTCTACTATTTTCTGCTTCTATGTTTAGTTTATTGCACCATGCTGCCCAAAATTGCAACATTAATCTCTCTCCTTGGCTTGTAGCACATTGTGAGAAATTGTTGTGGGTGAAGGCTCAAGAAGGATAGAAAGAAGACCTAAGTAGACCAAAGTTGGGGAAGACTAACAGAGACCTTGTTGGCTATGCTCCTATTCTTGATTGTTCAAGTGACTCCATGCTCCAATATTTAACTTAAAGTGTTAGCTCCACTAAACCCTGAGACCTCTTAAACCTTTAAATGCATATTTGTGAGTGAATTGTTCTACTCTACAGATTACTTCTTTCTTTACGGCGCTCCCCTCGGTGAGGGGCACCAAGCGACACCTTGATACCAGCCTGGATTCCCAGACCAGATTTGTCAGGACCTGTGGGGCGACCTCCCAGGCCAGAGGTACTCATGACGCACTTGGTTGGGGGTCCTCTCTCAGAGGCCACGTCCATTCAGGAGAACGTAGTGGGCTCATTTTTCTCGCCCTTCTTCCGGACATCGACATTCTAGTCTTCCCACGGTCTCAGCTACTGGACACAGGCATATTGCCAACTACTTCAATCGGCTTCGGATGCTAGGTGACACCAGCATTCATGTCTTCACACGGTTTCAGCTATTGTACACAGGCATATTGCCAGCTACTTTCAGTCGGCCTTGGATGCTAGGTGACAGGGTCAGTGGCGGGATTCTCCCGCCCTTCTCTTCAGCGCCATCCATTTTCACTTTTCTATCCACGACGACATTTGCTTCTCCTTCTTCTTTCTTCTCTTTCTTATTCTCTCTTCTTTTATTGTTCGGATGACTCCTTCGGGTCTCCCTATTGGCACCTCTTGCATTATACTGTACAGTCCCATTGACATACTTTTGTGGTCACTTGTTGGACATTAATATAATTATCTTGTGGTCACTTGTCAGACATTAATATAATTATCTTATCTTATCTATCTACAAAAAGGTCATCGGTAGCGTCAATGATATATTCTCTAAAACAAAATGTCATTGGTAGCGTCAATGATGTTAGTTACAGGAAAACTTTAGGCAGATGGAGGAAGAGGAAGGGAGATGGAACTATTGGGAGACACTTAGAGCAGGTAGAAAGGTGATTTGTAGGTGGTATAAGACGGTGGTACGGTGGTATACAGTGTTAGTAGGAAGCATAGGTTCCACAATGATCTCTATGCTACAAGATAAGTACACCCTGATCCTTGTGTACTCCTTGATAGGTACACACTTAGAGAGATCAATGTGTTGATGACCTGCACATAAAAATTGTAAGTGAAACTAAGGTGCATACATATGCCCTACCTGAAGATCATGTGTCACAATGGTATATTGTGGGATGTTTCATAGGAAATGAACGTATTATCTCAAAAGCAATGTAAATGAATGTGATTGAAGTGATAACATGAAGCTAAACATAATCAAATATGCATACCTTGACTTACCTTTCTACACAAGGGGACATATGCTGAATCTCTTGTATTGCCTGTGGTGGGCACAAAAGCTGCTCATCTTAACTCAAAAGATACACGACTATAAAGAAAACAACAATGCAAGCATACACAAGTGAGTCTAAAAAGTAAGTATAATCAATGTAAAGAGATCTCAAAGGGAAAGTGCTAGAACAAGTTCAGATGACCTATAAACAAAGTCTAATTTAGGTTTTGAAGGCCTAAAGATGGTAAAGAGTTATTAAGTCAGGAAGTTCGAATAGCCTATAAAGAGAGCCTAAATTAGGTCTGGGAGACCAAGATAGGTACAAGATTCATAGATGGGCAGTAAACCAGTTTAGTAGGCTTGAAAAAGTGAAAAATAATAAGAGTAAAAGGTTGTAGGTCAGGTTAGGATAGTCTATAAAATGAGGCTAAATTAGGTCCGCGTGACCCATAAATGATGTAAGATGCATAAATGGGAAATAAACAAGTGTATTAGGCCTAAAAAATCACTAAATTGTAATGCTTAGAGTCCCAAACATATCTAAGAGGAATCTGAGAAAGAAAAAACAATGGTTGAGAGAGAAAGAATCTTGAAATCCCAAAAATGCAGCTGATATTTAGTAGGGATGGTTTAAAGGGAAAGCCTAGTTCATTCCCTAGGTCTTAGCATCTAAATGCCTTGAACCTAAATGTCTGTCGTAATGTTAGTATCTCTAAAAGAGATGGAGAATAAGATATAATGAAGAGGGAAGTCTTAGAGACAAGTCTATTTGTCAAGGGGAGATAATAGAGGGAGAGCGCAGGTGTTGCCAAGGTGAAAACATGTTCCTTATTGGAGACAAGACACTTTAATCAAATTTGCAAGATTAGATGTATTCGACATCAAGATGTGTAGGAGCCCTGATTTCCAAGACTAAGAGTTTTTGACCTCAAGGTGTGTAGAAGCCCTAATTTACTAGACATGGCTTGGACCAACTAGTACAATATTATATCCCATAAAGACTATAATATGCATGAAAATATCAAAAAGTGCCTTCCTTCCGACAACATGTTCCCCATTCCTAGGGACCCCAATGGAGCCATCAATACATTGCGAGGATTAGGTACTTCCGTGAAAAGGTGGGCGACACAAATTATCAATATGTTGCTTCCTATCCCAGTCTAACAACCTACTACACTCCAAAGGACTTCTAGCTTTATTGTGAGGCCAATTGTGGAGTTCGAAATTTCAACTAGGATAAGGTGTGTATCAATGATTCAATCACGTTTTTTTGTTTATGATTGAAATTTGACTTTTGCCTTTTGATCTTGCAACTGATATTTTGGATTTTTCTATACCTTCTACCTACTGATTCAGAAGGCTTGTTGGCTAGATTTTTTGCATAGCATAAAACCTAGGCAGTCATGAGATAAATCTCCCTCATTTACCGGTGAGGCTCCCGTGTTAGATTTGTCAATTAAAGTATGCTAGTATCTATATGGGGTTTTACTTTAACTGTTCAGCTCATGAACCATAGCTGTACAGTTCTGCAGCAAGTAAGCAACTGTTTAAAGAAAGGAAATATTTATAGAAGAAGGGAATTATATAAACACAGAGAAGAAATGGGGAAGATGTGCATCCCAATCAATAGATAGCAGAGTTGATTGCATGCACATAGAAGAAACCAATAGATATAAACACAGAATTATAAGCAAAGGCAACTCTAGATCTAGGTCTAAAATAACACAGTTTATTCAAAGATCTAAGATAGAAAGCTAGAAACAAAATACACCGTGACACAAAGTTCTCCGAAAATCTGTTCCTGTATATTCTTTTGCTTCAAGTGGCTCTCAAGGGTTTCGGCACAAAGTCTGGAACACAATGATGCTGCTTACAAATTCTCATTATTAACCCGGAGGTTCTTCTTCTACTTATAGAATGTAGAAGAGAAAGTACAAATGGGAAACTCAATTGAACTGTAACATAAACAACAAGCAAAGATGACATTTGGCAATCATCCTCCACTAACTTGTCCTTAAGTGACACATGTATCACTTAACTAATAGAATTGTTCCACATAACTTTAAGTAATGGTTTCAAAACCAATAACTTTAAAGTTTTACAATTTCATCCGGGAACGTGGAAAATAGAAGTCACGCCCGTTGTAACATTTATGTCTTATTTTTGTTTTGATATTGGATATACTTGTCGAACATGTAATTCAGCATCTTCCCATCTGTTTTAGCCACTGCTTCCATTTCTGTCCTGAACTGCAGCAATCCTTCGTTCAACACCTTGATACACTCTTCCACATCCTCCAAGATTGGCCCGAATCTCGCAATATCCGCCTACAGTGCCACCAGTCTGCTAATGGAATTCATTGTGAAAGGTTTAGTAGCTCCATCAATTCTCTTTTGTACCATCAGAAGAGACCCTTCCAGGGAATTAGGCACTCTGCTAGGAATGATCTGCACGTATGAAGTAACATTTCCGACCACTTCCTCCTCAGTGAAAGAAATGATACTGTCTGGTAAGGACGATGTCCTCTCTCAAGTGCCTGCATCCTCTTCAGCAAAACTCTACAGATCTCCAAACAGAAAGATATTGCAAACTCCAGCTGCTTCCCCTTCTCAACTGATCCATTCGGTACAATCTGCTCCGCAACCAATACTTCTCCCGGCAGCTTGTTGATTTCTGCCAAAGTACTCAAGTTACTCTCAGCAACTGTGTTCATATCTACTATGCTCGTCACCTGTTGCTTCAGCTGATTTGCTGCATCATTCATAACCTTTAGGCGGGTTGGCACCTCTCCAAGTTGTACAGAAGCTTGACGAATAATCAGATTCTTCTATTTGTCAATAGCTTTCATCTGATTGCTTGCATCTTCCATCTCCTGCATAAGATGATCACTCACCTGCTCTGAAATGGGTTGAGTGGAAGGTTTAGCAACCTTGGCTATGATCTCGCACAACTGAGATACCTGCTTCTGAAGCTCGTCTTTCTCCGCCTTTTCTCTGTCAAGCCTAAGGAATAGAGCATCTATCAATGTCTGTGTATCTTGCTTCAATCCTTTAGTAGTGGCTTGACCGATGGGTACTCTGGTTAGTGTTACATCTTCTGCCGTGAGCTCATCTTCCTTCTTTCCTTCCACCGGAACTGACATCTCAGTGAACTTCTTCCCCGACGCCCTCGATGATCAACCTTGAAGTTACCTTAGCAACTTTAGGTCTTCTATCTTTTCCTCCTAGACTCTGGAGCAGCTGCAAGTCGTGTTCCTCCAAGTTCATTTCCACTCTAGCTTCTGGAACTAACTGCGAAGCCAACCATTCTGAGAAGTTACTTCTCAGAGAATGAGAAGTCGCTGAGTGCACTACTATCTCCCGCTCTGTTTCCTCTCCATCAGAAATTGCCACAGTGTTATGGCTGCCATCTTCTGAATCATCCAAGGACAAAGCTCTTTCGAACTCTGCCATCTATAGCTTCAACGTCTCTTCTGGAATAGGTGCTGAACGGAGTGGTTGAGGAGAGAAGATGAATGTCGCCGGATTCAGTGGAGGCATGGAAGTGTCCTGTTGAGGTGCAACAGTTGGTGAAGTAATGGATGCTGGAGAAGCCGGAACTAAATTCATGGCCGTGGAAGTGATCTTCTCCTTTGATTGAGATCTTCTGTGCACTTTCATCTTCTCGGACCTTCTGCTGCTTTCTCCTCCGTGCTTCCTCTTAAGGGAATCTCCTGTGCCGAAGTTGCCCGTGATTTGATTTATCAGTGCTTCATCAAGGTAGTATCCCTTCGTCAACAACCAGTTTGAAGTATTCACCAGAACAGCGCCAGACCTTTCTTCAATCGTATGGCAACCCCCTACATTATCCTGAAGTACGGCTCTATCTCCTCCCATTTGATGGTAAGCGTCAAGTAACACATTCCCATCATCTTTAAGATCCGCAGGTATCCGTGCTAGTCCAAAGTCGAACACTTGCCGTGCTAATAGCCTGCTGAAATCCTTCTTTCTAACCTCGTACTCACTTTTGCACTTAATCCAGAAATCCTCTAATGAAGGCACATGTGCGTACTCCTGGGAGATCGTCTTCCTGGCTACTCCAAATGGATCGAAGTTCAGTCGTGCCGGAAAGAACTCTTGCTCATACTCGGATAACATTTCCGCTTCCAATCCTCGGGCCTTATGAATGCTCTGGCAGCTATAATGTCCCACAGTGATCGGGAAGAAGCCCGTAGACTTGTGCCGTTTTGACTGAAGGTCGTGTATCTCCACAAGTTGTCTGCTCAGCTCCATGGTGATCAATCTATCATTCGGATATCTGGGCAACTTAACCGGTTCTCCAGAAAAGCCAGTAACCCTGAGGTATGTGAAATCTGCAAAGTGAATGAATAGACTGGCAATTTTGGATACAGCTTCCCACGCTTCCTTGCTCACCCTGTTGGCCTTCAGGTCCCTGTCTAGCCTGCAAATGAATTCGTAGAAGAATCCATCGTTGACCACTTTGAAATCTTTCTTGCACGTAGGTACAGTAAGCTGTGGGTAGCACTCGAAAATGGGGTCCTTAAAAAGAACGCCACATCTATCCAGCTTGGAGAAGATGCCTTGTGAAGCTGTTGCATATACCAAATAAGAAGTCATTTTGAAGCTGAAAGTACGCTTCACGTTCCAGAGTTGCTCACCAATGTTGTCGCTAATGATTTCCGACCAATTGATTATGGAATCAACCTTGTTGACTTCAATGGTCCTGATGAAAGCATACATCCATGTATAGAAAGTGTGAGCGTTCGCTTCGCCATTTATCCTGCATAACAATTTGGCAATATCATCTACCTCCTACACCAGATTGGACCGTGGAAGAGTTCTTGGGAACTTAGAAGGAGATCTGGGCTTCTTCATGTATCTGCTATTCATTATGTTCACGCAGTCAACTCTATGCTTCTCCCACCTGCTGCCGACATTCTGAATGCTAATGGAAGTCACCACCTTTCGAGCCAGAATCTGCAAGCAATAATTGATGAACTCTGCGTCCAACCGAATTATTGTTTTCCCCGTAGCATCTCGCACTGATCTGAATGAAGGATGGTAAGATCTAGCACACTCCATAACGAACTCTGGCAACTGGGCTGTGTATGGAAAGGCTGCAGCTCGAATAATTCCACTGCTTTTAACTGCATGCATGAGTGAAGTCTTTCCTGCTCTGGATCTATCAATCAATTCGGAAAGAGGTTCTGGACCTAGATCTGTGTCTCCTATGTCTGCAAATTTGGAAGTGATGCATGACTCCGTTGTGCTTTCTCTTTCATCTCTCTTTGCCATGGCTTTGTCTATCTTTGTCTGAATAATTCTTTTTCTTCTTATTCGGCCGGAATTCTTCAAAATTGGTGCAGATCTGGATAATTCTTCAGATTCGGAGGATATATTCAATGTATTGGACATTGATTAAAGCTCCTTTTCTTTTGTAAAACACCTGTAACGAATTCCTGCAATTAATTCAGACAAAGATGGCAACTAGAACATGAACAGTGGATTTTAATCATAAAAATCTGCATAATTCAAGCCTGTTGCCCCAAAATTTGATGTTTTATTTGCATGCAAAGCAAACATGAATTTTATCAACTTCACCTGAGCACCTGTATCACTTATGCAAACAATTATCCAGACACAAATCAACTTCCTTCAACCTGTGCGCCAAAATTGGAAGCTTTTAACATTAATTTCACCTTCTTTTGAGCAAAACTCCTCTTCAAATGGGGCGCACTTTTTCTCCGGGCTGCACTTCTTTACCTGTGAATTAATTAATTCATCCTTATGGCAGCCCCTGCTTATATAATCCTTGTGATTCTATAATTAATTAATGCCTTTGCTATTACTGGCAATTAATTAATTAATTAATAAGCTTCATTCTTCAAATGGGGCGCCTATTTTGTGCATGCTTATGGCTGCCATTAAATAAATTAAATTTATTTAATTTTAGACTTTTGCTTCCAGTTAACTCAAGCCTCACAGTATGCTTTGACCTTAGCCACTGAAAATAGGAATTAATTTAATCATTTAATACTTTAAAAAGTATTATTTCTCTCCCAAAAGGGGCGCACTTTTTGACATAAAGGGGCTGCATTAAATAAATACTATTTATTTAATTTTAGAACTGTCTATTTTCAACCACCTTTTGTCCTTTAACTTCTGTTGACTTTTTCACAAGCCTGAGTGCCAAAATTGGATGAATAATTAATTAAATTAATCAATTTAAAGGCAGCCTTTACTTCTCCAAAGGGGGCGCACTTTTTGGCATAAAGAATTCTTTTTTTAAGAAACACATGACAATGGGATTTTTTACCCTGCAAGGCAGCCCTGAAAATCCCATGATTCACTTAAGTCACTTGACTTTCATAATGGGATTATTTACCCTGCAAGGTAGGCAATAAAATCCCATGATTCACTTAAGTGATTTTTCTTTTATTCCACAATGAGAATTTTTACCCTGCAAGGCAGGTAAGAAATTCCCGCCTGCCTGCTGCCTCTAATTTTCCCATTGTCACTTAAGTGGCGTTTCTTCCATGGGAAAAAGTACCTTGCTAGGCAGGTACAAAATTCCCACCTGCCTGCTGCTTCTAATTTTCCCATGATCCACTTCAATTCTTCTTTTTCCAAAAATGCGGCCAGCCCAGAAGAGGCTTTTTGGTGCACGACTTCCTCTTTTCCCAGTGAACCAGACCTCCGATGGTGACTTCCTTCTGGCATAACATGCGTATATGATCCCTAGTTACTCCAGGCCAAGAATCAGGTCAAACCGGCAAAGGAATTGATCCAGAGAAATTTCACAGAAAACGAAACGGGAAAAACACAAAAACACAAAACGTTGCCAAAAGTCACAAATAAAGTCCAGAATGCATTTCTGGTTAAAACCCTACTGGTATATGGGAATAACGATATGTACGATCACAACAAAGTTAAATCGGAGCGCAAATTGCCTCAAACGGGGCTCAAAATAATTAAATACAAATTTCCCGCAGACAAATCCTGACGCAAAATATAACAATTTTGGGCATCTGGGTATTTGGCGAAAAATGGCTAATATGGCTCTTTGGGAATATCTTGACGCAATACAAGAACTTTTTGGCAATAAAAACACAAAACAACCCATTATTTTAAAAGTACGAAATTTTTTCGGATAGGGTAGTCACAGATTTCAGGATGAAATCTAGGGACACCAAGGCCGACAATGGGTATCTAAGATGACTTTCTCTAGGGAGCTTACACCTAGCTGCTATAAAGGAGAACCCACAAAATAAGATGCTTATGTACTCCTACACTTGCACCTTAGAAAAGAATGCTATCTTGAATCCTACCTTAGTGTGCGCAATAGGGAGTGTGAAATAAGGGGAAGAGAATGAGTAGTGATTGGGTTTCCCCCATCAATATGTATGCAAGGGTGATACAATGTTGGATGGACTTGAGACTTTAGTCAGAAGAGAGGGTAAATATGGGTGAGAGACATGTAGATAGGTTGCAGAAGCTGCTACAAATACAACTGATTTTATAGGAGACACAATGACTCTCTTGACCATTTCTTTTTGTTTAGAAAAAAATGCCTAGCAATGGTAACATAAGAGGTGGGTGTTTTTGAGGAAGGCTTAGTTGAATACCCAAGGTCTTACAATGCAACTCATAAATTGGGAGCTTAACATGTGTAATATAAGATGTAGAAACCAAGAGGTGAGATGAAACTAAGAGGTAGCATACGAGGTAAAAGCCAAGTGGCATAATAAATCGAGAGATATCAAATGGAAGTAGAAACCAAGAGGCTAGAAAAGAAAGCTAAGAAGCAAGTGAAACTAAGAGGTGTATCATTCTAGGAAATAATGTAGAAAGTTAGAACAATAATAATCATAATCAGTAAACATAAACATGTAAATTATGCTATAAACACGAACATGTAAATTATGTTATTTGTCTAAGTATAAGAGATGGAAAGTAAAGAATATATACATGATGTAAAGAATATATGCTAAAATGAAAATGCATTAGTCTTTAAAGATTTCTTGAAGTTGGATTTGTTCTGATTTAATGACTACAAGATTCTTGGTTATTACTTCTATTTGAATGTGAGATGTTGGGGAGTGGAAGGCATCGTAAGTTGCCCTCAAGTCTGAAGGAAAATGAAAACATACATTGTAAGATGCCCAAAGTTTTAGGTGACATGAGAGTGAGCATTGTAAGGTGCCGAAAAGACTGGACTAAAGCAAGGGTGGGCATCAAAATCTGAGGTAGGGTGATGGTGGGCATCGTAAGATGCACCAAAGTTTCAACTAAGAAAAGGGTAGGCATTGTAAGATCCCGCAAAGTCTGAACCAAATTATGGTGGGCATTGCAGGATGCCCCTAAGTGTGAACTAAGGAAAGGTTAAGCATCGAGATTTGCCTCAAACTGTGAACTGAAGATGAGGTAATGTACCGCTGTAGTCAATATCAACCGCTAGGTCAATGTGTTTGTGACTGTTACTCTGATTTTCTTTGACAATTTGACTGACATTGTTAAGTTAGCATCAAGGGCGATGTGTGAGGATGTGAAAGTAGGTATAGAATTTTCCTGAAAGTCATCAACCCTACAAATGATCACTGCTTCAGGGTTGTTTATGATTTGATTGATGGCATTTTTTATATGAATGCCATCGGCTCTGCTGATGACATCATTTTTTAGTGGTTTTTTTAATTGATTATGTGAGTTAAAATTTGAGATTTGTTGAATTACCAAATATATGTTTCCCAAGAGAGGGGGCGAGGGGAAGGAAAAGCTATAAAATGTGCATTTAGTTCCATTATTTCTAGTATAAAGGGGAAAATTGATGTGTTCATAATGGAATGGATCGTAATCATAGGTAGGAAGATCATCATGTGGATCTTTGTCAAAGACGAGAAGACCATCTTGTGGATCTTTTACATTGGATGGGTGGTTGAGATTGAGAAAAAATGCACCATGAGATGTTTCTCTCAATAGTGGGAAAAGAAGGGATAAGGGAGCAACCCATATAGAATCTAAATCGATTGAGACACGTTAGAAAAATCCTAATGGGTGACATGATTGGAGATGCACAAGCTTAGAAGCTGAAAAGAAAATTGTGAAAATGATATGAACAATGATGGGGTAAGATTCACATTGGGTTCACTAGAATGCATGCAAGCTAAGAATGATCTATTTAGGGATCCTCTCTAAATTATGATAAAGTAGAAGACCATACGCGAGTCAATACACATACAAAAGAGTAATTGAGTGGCATACGTATAAGGGTTGTAAATAGATCCTAAGAGGGATAATCTACACTCAATCAACAGAGATATGAGATGTAGGACCCAACTAGATCATATAAGTGGCCTCTAGGCTAAAGAAAGAGCTATCTAAGTAATGGGTGTAAAATGCCATTTGGTGGTACTAGAAAGAGTTATAATATAAATAACTAAAATGCAAATGATAAGGACATGCTTCACTTTCCCATCTAATACATGATATATATTAACAATTATTAACCAAATAGAGGAAACAAAATAGGGATGGAAATACTTAGACTTTTGAGGGGACTTTGCTAGCACATTAATCTCCCCCCCTTGGCTTGTAGCACTTTGTGAGAGATTGTTGTGGGTGAAGGCTCAAGAAGGATAGAAAGAAGACCTAAGTAGACCAAAGTTGGGGACTCTAAAGACTAAGGAAGACTGTACTGGCTTATATCCTATTCTTGTTTCTCCAAGTGACTGAATGCTCTAATGATGAACACCAAGCGGAAGCTCCACTAAACCTTAAGATCTCTTAAACCTGAAGGGCTGATTTGTAAGCGAAGGTAGAGCGGATCGTCCAGATATGATCTTGAGAAATGATAAGTGGGAACCCTATCTATACGGACTTCCATCCTAGAGTCATGGCTCAGTTTCAGCCTATGTCATTGGCCCGATCGATGATGTTGGCTGAAACTTGGTTCTGTAAAACATCATTGGCCCAATCTATGATGTTGGCTGAAACATGTTCTGCAAAATGTCACCGACAATGCCAATGACATCGGCTATAGGAAATTGCATGAAGGTGGAGGAAGAGGAAGGGAAATGAACTCCCTGCAAACTCGTGGCAGAGCTGATGCCTCACCCTGTAGGCTAAGGCATCCACATGTACAGGACATGGAGGAAGAGGAAGGGAGATGGAACCACTAGGAGACACTTGGAGCAGATGGATAGTGATGTACAAGTGGTATAAGATGGTGGTACAATGATATAAGGTGCTAGTAGGAAGGGTAGGTGCCACAATGATCTCTCAGAACCTGCTACAAGCCGTTCCACCCCAATCCAAGTGTACTCCTTAAGACGTACACTCAGAGAAATTAATGTGCTAATGGCCGAAACAAAGGAAATCATTAGTAAGTGAAAATAAGGTGTATGCAACTAGCCTCTTCAATAATAGTTCAAAGAGTAAATGTATGGTTTATGGGTTGATAATATTTTTTGAAGCATCCTTTGGCTTCTACTCCAAAACCATCTCTTTCTAGCAACTGATATAACTTTATAAGTAACCATCAAGAAGAAAATTCAAAAATAGTTTGGAAGAGGGATTCTCAATCATAACAGGTCTGTGATATTTTTCCTAATATCATGTAGTGTCTTGAAAGGAAGTGCTTGGAAACCAAATCAAATCTCTTTTGAAAGTTACCAAAACAGAAATGGACCATGGAGAATTTCTTCCTAGAACTAGAGGCGACATCTATAATTTGATAATCTTTTCTGAAGCCTTCTCTGACCATTGGCTCTAACACTGTCTTTTTCTTTTATTAACAACTCAGACAAGTACCTCTTAAGAAAGATTGCATTTAGTTTGACAAATGCTTGGTCAATCACAATATAGCCTTGTAGTTATTTATAAATGGGACGAATAATTTGGAGACCACAAACAAGGGGAACCGACTCATACCATTTCATTTGATGGAGAGGTCAGAAATAGGAAAAGCCAAAGAATTTTGATAGTACTCAACTTTAGGATGGCTCCTGATATGATTGGGTATAAACAAATGACAGAAGTGAGAGGACAGGAAACTCGAACAAGGGACTGACGACGGATATCATAAAGAATTGAAGCACAAGGTGTCCAAGTTTGGGAGTCAGTTTCAGGGGAGGTGCTTTCCCTGGCAAGGCACACCATAAGGTGTCAGGTTATATGTGAAAAGTGGTCAAAAGCTTTACTTCTTCAATTGTTGACGAAAATGCCGGTACCTCTGTGAGTAGTCTTAACTGTTGGTCAGTCATGGTTGAGAGTAGACTGAAGCTGTATTTATGCCTTAAACATTACTTTCAGCAAAATACCATATGGTTCATTAGGCATGGCCTCATTTTGGGGAAGTGGTTGGTGTAAGAATATGACTTGAGGGCAGCTTCCCAAAGGTTATGAAATGTGAAGCCAGATTTCATAGTGGCATTGGGGGAGGGAGTAAAGGGTAGGACCAAGCTGGGAGACACTGTAGCATAAGCTGTATTATAGGAGTAATCGAAGTGAATATTAACATGATGAGCATCAAAAAGCATTGAAGAGGAAGGAGAAGTGGGAGGATATCTAGATAAAGCGAAGACCAAGTATGAATGGTCTGCACTGGAAGTTGGTTATAAACTTGCGAGTCCCAAATTTGAGGGATAGATGTTATGTTTACAAGGATGTAATCAGCAACAAGTGTTCCCACCAGAGATAGAGAAGTAAAAATTCTCGTTCAAGAATGAATTACTCGGGCCTTGAATATGAAAATCTTATTGACTTCCTCATTCCTCCCTGCATTGATCAAGTTAATTTGGAGTTCCAAACGGTGCTCAGGTGCTTAATGGAGCACTTTTTTTTTGAGACTTTTCCTCCATATATTTCATCTGAGACATAGTATGTGCACATGACAATGGCCATTCAATGTTGTTAGTCCCGAAGGGTTAACTATAGCTGTCCCTTTTTCTTACAAGTGATCAAACTTTTTCATAACCACCAATCAAAAGCTGTGTTTTATTTGTCTAAAGTTGAGCTGTAATGTTTAATATGGTCAAACTTAATTTCTTAACAATAAACACTAAAAATCTGATTTATCTGTGTCCTGATTGGTTAAGGCAATTGATGCCTTATTACAGGCTTTATTCATCACCAAAAATGATGATATCATGCAAATGAATTGCTATACAATGATACAAAGAATGAGGCCTTTCAAAATGATGTGATATTCATTATGGTAGGGACTAGTCTGTCCCCACAACATGTATCGACACTACAGCATTAATGGATGAGAATGACACCACAGTACGTGTACAGAACGACACCACAGTACGTGTACATTCATTTCTGCGGCTCTTCTCATAGATTTAGATTTGTAAAGAGGTTCTTCTTCTTCCCTTACCTTGCTTGGAGAACAAGCTTAGCCATGACCGTGTCATAAAAGATGAAATGCATTCGTTGGCAATCACACCTATAATAACCAACGCAGTCTATATCATAAAATATCTATTTCCATCTATCTTGTTACCTATATGAGAATTAGGGTGAAGAATACATCTGCGATTGTTATGCATCACCGCTTGGACTGATTATAGTCATAATTGCTATCCATTTATATAAATAAATGTCTAATTGAAATTATGTCAAATCATAAAGATAGATGATGATAAACAGATACGGTTAATAAAATTAACCAATTTTTGGTACCTTTAACCAATATTGCAAAACACGCCTAGGACTTGTGTCTTTCAAATCTGAGTAGTCAAATCCCCCATTTTTCAGGGCTAGGACAGTTATAAACTATGTTTAACGTAAACTTTATGGCTGTAATTAGGATCCTAGTTATTTGGCATGTATCCAATAAAAGGCACATTGTTGAAAAATCATTGATAGAAAAAGAAGCATATCAAAATCCCACTAACACTAGCATTTGTATATTAATCTGCAGTACACTTAATGGTCAAATATGTTTCTCTTGTGGTTGATGAGTTTTGGAATAGAAAAACAGATATTCATTTACATCTCAACACCAGCATTAAACAATTAATTGTGCATTGTTTTCCTTTCGAGGTTTTCATATTTCTTAGTTAGTTACAACTTACAATGATATCCAAATGCAATTAACTTGGATAGCCGGATGCAAATATTTATTTTTTCGACCTTTAAGTAGGGTGCTGCCAAGCTTTGCCATTGCACTATTACTATTTGTACTTTTATGGTTTAAAAAAATATAATAAGAATTTCATTGTCTTTTGAGTTTATAATATATTTTTTCTCATTCTCTTAAAAAAAATCTTTTGACAATTTTGAAAACTTGAGTAGTTTCAATAATACCAAATCGGCAGATCAGCCATTTCATTGTACTAGTTCCATCTAGAAGGATAAATGGTACTGTTTCTCCTACAAAGTTGGGCAAGCCATTTTCCTTGTGATCATGTTTGTAACTTTGTAGTGCTTTGTGTATATAGAGTAGGTTCTTGGCAGGTCCCACAAGAGTGATGAACTTTATGCTGCAAGTATACGTATACTGTTTGTGTAGTGCTACCTGTTCCATTTGTATATCTACCCAATGCTAGTGTTTTTAAATAGTTCAATGCATATGAAAATTGGTACATACTCCACCTTGCATACTTTTAAAAAAAATAGTTACATTATATCCCAGAAATCTGCTTGGGGGAGAGGGGGTTTCATAAGTATGCCGTGAGCCCCCATATTGGAGGTTGACGCGTTACCAATATTTAAATATTTCATAGAACAAGATGCCCATTGAGATTTGAACTTGGTTGGGCAAGAAAGGAGCGCACCCACCTTACCACTTCAGCTACCACTCACGGGCCACTTTGTGTACTAATATCTTGTTAGTTTGGTATAATGGCTAAATGCATATGAAAACCAAGGCATACTAGACCTTGTATGCTTATATCCTTTAAAGTTTTGTATAATGCGATATTTTTATCATTGTTAAAAATATTTTAAGCAGTTTCCAATGTCAATGTGGCAAGGCTAGCTACCACATGACCCGTGTTAGTCCCAAAGGGTTTTATTATAGCATTCACTTTTCAATTGTTAGTGTGATTAAATTGCGTACCTTCTCAGCAATTAAAACTTCCACTCTTTTCAACTCGATGTGTATATGGTGGTTGTGCAATGTCTTAACAACTGCACATTTGCAAAAGGTTTCATATCAGTGGTAAACAATGTTTGAGTGCTAGCACCCCCATGCTAGAACAATATGCTCCTCATAAGTTTGAGGAAACTGTGATCGAGAGGTGGGTGCACTCCGTTGTATATGATCTATCATTGAGATCTATGACATGGCACCGATATGGATAGTGCCACCGCCATAAACTCTAGCAAGGAGCATCCCTCCACATTGGCGTTACGCTTCACCTACATAGATAGGAATCGTCGATCTTGGACCAAGATCTTATCTTTTTTCCATGGGCGTTTGCACTACAACCAAAAACCTGCAACGTGCAACTCAGCCTTTGATACACAACCTGCAGGGACTAGCCACTATGTGGTCCTTGCTACTTTTATGTTCTATGTGACATGTTTTAGATAGCAAAGGAGGAATACGTTTTCATGTTTTAAGTTTACAAGTGGATTTAAATAAGTTTAATATATACCTAATTCTTTTGATTAGGAAGCAAATGATGTTCAATCTTTCAAGTTGATCACTTATAATGAGAGGATTGTTTGTTACATACCTAATTTTTTTTACTTGAATTTCCTCCTTTAGCTGGTGAAGCTCATTACATCTTTCTTTTACTAGGGCTGGTGGTTTGCTAGACAAGGAAGGTGGTTTACGGGAGTTGGTGGTAGGAAAGGATGACGAATTGCTTGCCACTGACACCAAATCAGTACCTAGAGCTGATGTTGCAGAGGTCTGCGTTCAGGTATGTCTATAACTTTCTTTCAACCAACAGAATGAGATTTTAATCTTATGCACTCATAAATAGGTCTACAATCTATTACTTAGTTCTGTTTGTGGTTTATTAAAAGCTGAATTCTCTGCAGGCATTGCTTTTTGAAGAGGCAAAGAACAAGGCATTTGATCTTGCATCAAAACCAGAAGAAGCAGGGTCTCCAACAAGAGATTTCGGGGGCTCTTTTTAGTCAAGTGTCTGCTAAATTTTGATTCGTCCAGAGTAAAGTTTCCACGTTCAGCATGGGATAAACAGTGCATATTTCCATGCACAACTTGTACATTTAAGCATATCTTTACATGCATTGATCTCATATAAGCATTTGAACTGGTAGAAATATATGAATCCAATTTTTAGAATTTGTTTATGCTTTAGATGCAGGTAACTATGATCTAGGTACTTCAATTCACTGTCAAATTATTTCGTATTCTGTAGGAGCTCAAATAATTGTGATAAATGGGTTAGAGCACATGCTTTCAACATGCATCTATAGTTTGAATATTATTTCCTAAAATATAACTTATCAACTTCTTAGTAACTTGCTACGGAAACACAATTATAGATTCATTTTTGGGTCATTTCTTTAGTTCTTATTCCAAATCGTGGTGAAACTCAATCTGCTACTGCTGTTTCATTTCTTCGGTTCTTATGTCAAACTGTAGTGAAACTCAATCTGCTAATGTATTGGCCTAGTCGCAATATCATATTTCTATCATAACATTCGCTGAAGCTACTTCATCCTGTTTAACACAAGATCCTTGCGGGCGACACACTCCAGATAAGCATTAACTTGAGTAGCAACTTCATTCTAGGTCCCTGTAGCAATGTTTTAGCTTTTGGTGTGGATGGCGAATGAAGCAGCATTGAAAAACGGCGTCTTATCCTTTGCAAAGGGCAGAAGCTTCATATATGGCAACATGATTTCTAATATAGAAGCCTTATCACGTGCAAAAATCACCATCAAGGTAGATAGGAGCTTGCACTATGTTAAAAAAATTATTACCTTAGCTATTCTGGATGGTAGTATGTCAGATAGAAAAGGACTATCTTTTATGTTGATATAATGCAATGGTAAAAAACAGACTGCACTGGAATGCAACAAGAAGCTTGAATTGACTACTCACCATATTAGCAGTAATAGCAGATTCGTGCCAATGATAAGAACTTGGGTCTGATAATAATATTGCCATATCACCCTATATGCAAGTTGCACCTGTAGAGATCGCATTCATGTTCATCAGTCTGAGGATATTTATTAGAGTAGATTTTGTCAGACTAAGTAATGAAATTTCCACTCTCGACAGGCCTTTCTAGAATGAAATACAAGTTAATAATTGCAAGTAGTAGGTTGCACCAAGCTGCCACTTTTCCTAGCAAGAACAAAAATGGTAGCATTTCTGTGCAACCATCTGAGATGGTTATTGAAAAACTTGAAAGTGTCAATTGTATGTATCCCATGATCATACTTGAGCTAAACCAAAAACTGATTCTGTTGTAAATATTCTTTCAATACTGACAGGTTTGTGGGAAAAATTTAAATTTAAATTGCAGAAATACATGCTTCCTTCAAACTGCTAAGAGCACATGCCAACCTTGTCCTTGTGTATTAGTAGACTAGGCTTTCTTTTAGCATTTATCATGTGCAGAGTTTTGTAGTCTTGGGTAGGAAAATCACAGCCTAATGAAAGTCAATTGATTTATGTCGAGGAGTGCAGGCAGATTCATTGGATACCAAGAATACATCAAATCCATCTCATGCAAGAGAGATATTCTCTTAGGAGGTGATCTGTCACTCCCTTAACAAAATTCCAAACTATTCATCGGATTTTTCATATTACTACAATTTTATCTATCAAAAAACCCGCTGAAGCTTAAGCTTTTACATATTGCCCCTTTTAAGATTTGACTTCTTACTGCAAAAAGATAGCCACATCAACTAAATATATAAACATGCTTCATCCATCTTATTCATTGTAACTGCACATATTGCCTCTTCACATATAAACATGCAAAAAGTCGCATCAACCAAATCTAGAAGCATGCCTCATCCATCTTATACAATACGATGATTGCTGCAAGTACTCAATGCATTGCATTTACTGTTCATCTTATGATATTGTGTTGAAGGATATAACTCTGCTTGTTTGATCAAGGATATGCCACCTTGTGAATTATTTTGACTTGTATTGCAAGGAATTGAGCCAGGAATCAATGAATTAACGAAAGGAGTACTATATTTTGTTGTCAAGACACAAATGATGACAGCCCTGACAAAACTTTTTGTGCTTTAAATAAGTAATGAGGGCTTTTATATATGAATTTCAAAGTATGTTGCATGCTACTTCTAAATGTCATAACGACTAAAGAGTGCCCATGATGTTAGACCCAAATATTTATGGATGTAATATCCATCTTAGGCACTACCATTACTCATTGTATTAGTTGGATTTTTAGGATCAACATGTCATATTATTTTTCAAGAGAGATCTATTTTTATCCCTTTTAAGCTAGCTAAAAAGTATCTGGATTTGTGACACGGATCAACAAATAGTCATAAGGCTGATTAGGCCCATTTAAACATAATTACAATATCTCTCCCTTTGTGGTTGCATGATGCCAAAAGAAATCCCATTCAAACATCTCTAAATACATCCTTGGCACCCCAATTTGGAGATGCCTCTTGAGAGTGTCTTGGAAATGTTGCTATGGCCCTCTAATCTTCATTTATCCATGGCACAAAGATGCATATAAGCATATTAAAGGTGTATTTGATGCATAGCCATCACATATGCTTTCCCCTCTAAAGCAACTGTGAAAGTAATTGCAGGCTAGTAATTGTAAGACAAACATATTATTGTCTTGTGTCATTGGAAAATCTCCATATGCATTACCAATGATGGTTTATAGATAGTAACATTACTTTGTTTGAGAATTAAAATAATGTGGAATTTCGTACTGCACAATAATTGAACTCCTTTAGTTAAGTTGCCAAGATTTGAGGCATAGATTATAACCAAACTCAACTTTTTTAATGACCCTTCGCAATCAACAAGAATACAAATTTTGGTGTGCACTTTATGAACCCAGACATCTTAACTAGTAGAACAATCTATTTTTAGTAGGCCCTTTGCAACCAACAAGAAAATAATGTTGGTGGGCCCTTTATGAGCACAAGCATATTTGTTAGGTTATCCATAAACATATTACGAGTGACAAGTTCAATATTGTCACACTACCATTAAGTGTTGGGAGGAAAGTTTTTCTCTGCTTTGTACTCATCATTTATTGCCTCATAGTTACTATTTCCCTTACGGTGGGGCGGCTTAGGCTTTTATAATTCTCCCACTCCTTGGCTCCTATAGTCATTTCTATAGACGAAACCAAACGTGGATTCAATTGGTGCTAAAGTGAGTCAAGAAGTTCATCCCGAGGATCTTTCACGAGGTAATGAATATATCCTTGAAATCTTGCCTACTATAGTTTTAAATTGCACTGAATTCAGTAAGGCATGCGACTATTTTGAGCAATTTACCATAGTTAACATATTTTGTTGGATGAGTCCCCCTAGAGAGCACCTTGAAATCTAGGGTTCATAGTGTATGCACTGCACCTCAAGGCATTAAACATGAAGGTGTTCAAAAATTGACTAAGGGTTTCTTTTTGTTTAAACTTAATAATGTTGACCATTGCAAAGCCATTGTTGTCCACAACCCAAGGTTTATTTGAAACACACTCATGTTTTTCCATCAGAAACATAATTTTGTGGCCACAAAACAAGCCAAGCTTAATATCTCAGTGTGGATTGAATTCCATGGTCTAACATTGCCACTTTGGAACTTGGTGGACCGGTTGATTAAGCCGCTTCTGCAGCTAATAACAAACAAAATTATGCAAAGCAATGGATTGTATTCTCATTGATAATCTTACTTATTTATACAATAAGATTACTCACAATAACTCCTAAATATAAGAGACTTGTTTTAGCAAAGTCCTAAACAATACTAACCAGTTCTATTCTTGATATGGGGGTTACAACTTACTATCAATAACTAATAACTAAAAACCTATGTAAGATTGTTTAGTAACAACTCACAATAATTAATCAAAAGGATAAGCGAACTAGATGTGAGTTCATTAAAAAAAGATACGTACTTTACCATGATAAATTACCAACATACATTGATTCTAACATCCCTCCCTTAATTTATCATAGCTTCAAGAGACCAAGAGAGAGAATATGTGAATCCCTCAAACTTATCACACGTAAGTGATTTGGTAAAGAGATCTGCACGTTGATCTTTTGCTGGGCTAAATAGGGGATGTTGAACATGCTTGTGTATGAAATGAATTTGTATCTCAAAGTGCTTTTTGCGTTCATGAAACACTAGATTGCAAACAAGTTTAAGAACTCCATTATTGTCATAATACAAGACAATTGATTTCTTCTGTGGTACTCCCAGTCCTACAAGTATGCGTTGTAACCATATCGCCTTGCAGACAACTTTTGCTACTGCATGATCTTTTGTTTTAGTGGAAGATCATGAAACAAAGTTTTGCTTGTTACTCCCCATTGATATATGACCAAATCGCAAAAGAACATATATCTAGAAGTGAATTTCCTATCATCAATATTACATACATGATCTGAGTCTGAGTATATTGTCAAGAAGAATTGATCATTCTTCTTGTATTCTAAGCCATAAACCATTGTTCATCGTATATATTTGAATATCCTTTTTGTTACTTTTTAGTGATACATTTTTGGACTCCTGCATGAACTGTGAAAGATAGCTGACAACATAGCTAATGTTTGGCCTAGTATAAGTTAAGTAAATGAGACTCCCAATCAATTGTCAATAGAGAGTTGCATTTATTGGTTGCGATAGATCTGAATGAGACAATTGATGCTTTGTCTTCATGAGTGTTACAATAGGCTTACATCCATCATCTGAAATATCTCGAACATTGTCACAACATACTTCATTTGGGACACAATTTTTTTTTGCTCATTTTGCCAATATTTATAGACTAAGACTGTATGGCAGTAGCTCGAGATCTATAATGTCAAACGATTGTTTAAGGTCTTTCTTCATTGCATCTATCATAGTCACTGAACTTCCAGTGATGACTAGATGATGCATGAGCATCCAAGTTCATAGACAATCATGTGTCAACCAAAAATAGTTGAACAATTATGAGTCAGTTGTGTTTGCATGGTGTTTATTGGTAGATCACACATTGAAGAAGTGTATCAACGACGAGTTGTGGAGTATAATGTTGTATTATGTTGAGCACACAAGTCCATTGCATAATGTTTGTGGAGTGCATAATTTCCCTGCGCAATGTATGGTATATTACACAATTTTCTCAGTGCACAGTGTCATCTACGCAATCCTATTCGAACCACAAACTTTGGAATAATTGAATGTTTGATGGCACAAGTTTTGGAGAAAGGTTGACTAGTTATGTTTGGGGTTGTTGTTGGGCCCTTCATACTTTTCATTTGATTTCTATAAATTTAGGAGTCTCAAGGGTGGCATGAATGGCTATATAAGTAGAGCCCATTTCCCTTAACAAAGCAGTTCAAGTTTAGGGGAACTCCAGGGGTGACATGAATGGCTATATACGTAGAGCCCATTTTCCTTAACAAAGCAGTTCAAGTTTAGGGGAACTCGGAGCAGAGTGTGGTTGTAAACTTAAGGGTCATAGTATCATGTCTTGTAAGTTTTGACATACTTGAGTGATATGATCAAAGAGAAGAATGATTACATGACATATATTTTATTAGGTTGTATTGTTGGTGATTGGTCTGATGGTGCTATTTTTCTAAATATATATCCCAAAGTTTTTTTTTTTGTTTAAATGTATGTTCATTTGATATTTCTATTGATGCATATTTTCTTTTTGTTGAATTGTTATTATGTGTGTATTCTGATGGCTGTGAGGTGCAAGGTGACTTTTCTTTGAGCACCCTGACCTTGTTTGCGCCATTTGGTATCAGAGTGAGGATTACTTTCCTTGTAGGTAGAAGCGCAACAAATCTTTGTGGTTTTCCACAGTGCAAAGTGTGGGTAGAAAATTGTTGTAGACATCTTCCAACATGTAACTATTGGGTAGAAGGTGCGAGGAAAATAACACAACACGTTTTGCGGCTTTCCACTATGCGAGTTGTGGGTAGAAGGTCGTTGTAGGAATCTTCCAACAAGAAGGTTTTTGGGTAGAAGATTGTGGTCTTGAATTTTGGAGAAAGAAAAATGGGCAAACCATAGGAATGTATGAAGTTGAAACTAGGGCGCAAGAGTTGCATATTTGGCTGAAATGATGTGAATTATGCAAGCTCACTAAGAGGCCATAGAAGCCACTCAACACTGAGGTGTTGTTGTGGAAGACCATATTGATGATGAAGGCATACCTACAGAGCAAGGAGCGTAGGCTATGAATCAAAATGTGAACGTGCATGCAAATGCAAATGTAAAAGAGGAGGAAGCACAAGATGGTCTGGCAGAGAGTCTGCTTTGCATAGTTAATAAAGTAGGGAATAAGGTAAGATTGGAAACTTCTTATTATGGTAGTTTGGAACCAACAAAGCTCGTGGCTCGGTAACAGAGATGGGGAAATATTTTGTGCATGAGGATATAGAAGATCCCAAGAAGTTCACGTTTGTGTGCACGAAGTTGATAGGTCATGCATCTCTTTGGTGGGATCATATCCAAACCATTTGAGTGTAGCATGACAAGTAGAAGATCAAGACATGAGATAGGCTAGTGGTGAAGCTCAAGACGAAGTTTCTTTTCACAGATTACTAGCTCAATTTTTTTAGAAGGTTGCAAGGTTTGCAACAAGTAGAGCTTAGTGTGAAAGAATACATTAAGGAATTTTACCGAATCACTATTAGAGTGGGGCATGTGGATAATATCTCAAGATATATGACTAGATTGCGGATTGTGATTCAATATGAGTGTAGTATGTTACAAGTTCATTCCATGAAAGAAGCATATAAATATGATCTAAAGGAAGAAGAAAAGTTGGCGTGCAAACAACAAAGCACTAACCACAGAGAGGGGAAGGCTACACAAGGCCGTGAATAGGGTAAAGGGAGAAAATAATTTGTGCAAGGTGAATGCAAGTTATGTTTGATGTCACAAAGTGAAGGGATGTCTCAAGGAGGTGGAAATACATCCATGGGAAAAATATCCTTTGGTCACAAATTCAATGACACGTACAAGTGTGGAGAAATAGGGAAAAGGGCATATGAGTACTTGCATGCCCAAATGGTGGTAAGCTAAGTATGCACATTGCACAAGGCGAAGTAGATGACTTGACTAATCATGAAGAAGAACTAGAGATGAGAGAGGTGTTAATGTTCAAACACGTATTGATGAAACCTTAAAAGGAAGATGTTGGTCATGAGGAGAGGAGTTTGTTTATGACGAGATCAAAGTCAAAAGGAAAGGCCTATAAGGTGATAGTGGATAGTGGAAGCACCGATAATTTAGAGGTAGAAGAGATAGTGGATAAGTTAAAACTGAAGTGAATTGAGCATCTAAATATGTACGGGGTTTCATGGTTATAGAAAAGACATCGACTGTTGGTGAAAGAGCAATGTCTAGTTAATTTATAGATTGAGAGATATGAAGACAAAGTGATGTGCGACATCATTTCCATGAATGCATGTCATGTGGTACTTGGTAGGACTTGGTAGTTCAACCGGAAGGCCTGACGTGATGGCCACACGAACACTTACAAAATGGAAAAGAATGGAAGTACCCTCTGAATCCATTGCAAGAGAAGGATGAAATAACACCAAAGACATTGTTTCTCTTAGGTAAGTAGTTCTTGAGTGAAGTAAAACATGATAGTGCACGTTTTGCACTCACAGTGACGAATGCACAAAGAGAAGGTGTGGAAAAATATAATGAAGGAGAGAAAGTAATGTCGTAAGAAGTCAAGGAAATGTTGGGAGAGTTTGCAGAAGTTTTGTCTAGTGAGTTACCTAAAGGGTTGCCACATGTAAGAGACATTAGTCACCACATGAATTTAATTTCAGAATTGAGTTTGCTGAAAAAGGAAGCTTACAAGATGGCACTACATGAGAATGCGAAGATATATAGGAAAATCCAATAATTGTTAATGTCATACGTGTATTGTTTCAAGATCTATAAACAAGATCACCACCAAGTACATGTTTCCATTAGCACACAGATGATATTATGGATTCTTCAAGTAGAGAAGTATTTCAACAAGGTGGATTTAAAGAGCGGATGCCATCAGATTTGCATAAGGGAAGGAGATGAATGGAAAATAACGTTTAAGAATCAAGAAGGATTGTATGGGTGGATTCTGATGTCGTTTGAATTAAACAACACAAAGTAAATTTATGAGGTTTATGAATCAAGCCCTGAAACCCTTTTTAGGCAATTTTGTGATTGTGTACCTAGATGATATTATGATTTTCAGCAAGACACCTAAAGAGCATTTACTACACAGCTAGTAGGTGTTGTAGATATTGTAAGAAAATGAATTGATTAATTTGAAGAAATACAATTTTATACAAAAGGAGCTAGTATATTAATGATTTTTAATTTCCAAAGAGGGACTGAAAAATGACCCTAAGAAAGTTCACACAATTGTAGATTGACCTTCACCACAGAGTGCATCTGAGGCACACTATTTTCATGAGTTAGCTAGATTTCACCACAAGTTCATTAAGAAATTCAGTGGTGTGAGTGCATCGATTATGAATGACATAAGAGAGGATATAGAGAAGTTTTTCTAGAGAATAAACATAGAAAAGAGTTTTGTGGGGCTAAAAAAGAAGGTCATAAAGCAACTAGTGTTGGCATTTGTAGATTTCACAAAGGTATTTCAGGTCGATAGTAATGCTAGTGGTATAGCCATTGTTGCAATATTGAGTCAAGGAGATAGATTTGTTAAGTATTTTAATAGAATATGGATGATGGGAGGAGGAAATATAATGTTTATGACTAGGAGTTTTACTAAATTGTGCAAGTGTCGAAGAAGTGGAGATATTACATGTTGACTAAGGAATTTATTTTATACACAAACCATCAGGCATAACAGTTTTTCAATATCCAAGGGAAGTTGAATCAAATACATATTAAGAGGGATTACCTATACGAATATTTGCATTGAAGCAAAAGAGTGAAAATTGCAAGAAGGTGGCAAATGTGCTTTATAGGTGTAATTGTTTGTTGATAGAGGTTGGAGTAGAAGTTGTGGGTTTGTAATCCATGAAAAATTAATATGCACATGATGAAGATTTCAGGGAAGAATGGGAGGCATGTGGAGTACCCACAGGTGTTGACAAGACACCTTGGTGGGAATACTTTGTGTGGGAGGGATTGTTATTCAGGTAAAGAAAATTATGCATACCACGTGGATGTAAGTGGGGAAATTTGGTAAGAGAGAAACTCAATAGATAAAATTTTATCACAACTAGGGGAAAATTACTTATGGCTACAAATGAGTGGGGATTTGTGCAAACATGTTATGTTTGTTAGTTGGCTAAAGGAATATCTCAGAACACCTGGTTGTATCAACCTTTTCCCATTCTAGAGACACCTTGGGGAGATATAAGCATGGGTTTTGTTTTGGGTTTGCCCAGGGTAGAGAAGAGTTGGTTCCATTTTAGTAGTGGTGGGAAAATTATCAAAGATGACACATTTTATTGCTTGTAGAAAAAATGGTGATATAACACATATTGTAAATCTTTTCTTCAAGGAGATTGTGAGCCTGCATGGATTACCATACATTATAGTGTCCTACAGAGATACAATTTTTTTGTTCATTTTTAGTGAATGTTGTGGAAGAAGTTGAATACTAAATTACAATTTAGTTTAATATACCATCCAAAAATCTACGGGAAGATAAAATTTGTGAAGAAGATCCTTGTAGATTTTCTTAGATGTTTGGTTGGAGATAAGATAAGAATTTGGGATTTGGCTTTAACACAGGAAAAATTACTTATAACAGTTCAATAAACATGAATACAAGGAATACTCTATTCTAAATTATATATGAGAACAACCCAAAAGGATTTGCGGATATGAAAAACTTATTGTGCAATGAGGACACAAGTGTTGAAATGGGCAATTTTACAAAACACATGGAGGAAGTGCACCAACAAGTGGGTAATCAGTTGCAAAATATGAACGCATAATAAAAAAATCACCTAGATGTGAAAAAAAGAGAAGTTGAGTATCATATTAGAGATATGGTCTTAATATATTTGTAGAAGGAAGGATTTCCTAAGGGATCATACAATAAGATTAATTGGAACAAGATATGGCCATGCAAAATCATCAAGGATTTTTCTTAAAACACTTATGAGATTGAGTTTCTAGAAGGCATTGATATTTCTAACATCTTTAATGTGGCGGATTTGTATTCATACCACATAGTTTAGGAGGGTGGTGATGCACCCAAATCTGAAGATGAAAAATTAGATTGGAGAATACAAATTCTTGAGAAGGCACATGATGAAGTGGAAGGAATAATAGATACCAGGATCAAGAAGACATGCATAAAAGAGTATACAAAGTATTTGGTCAAGTGGAAAGGCAAGAAGAATAAAGAGGTGACTCAACTAAGTGTTGTGGATGCCATGCAACATGAAATTCTGATTTCTCGAGTAGGAGCTCAAGTTTCAAAATTACTCAAGGTGTATGATGTTAGAGCATCTGGGTTCACAGGAAATCATTGCATCAACCAAAAACAATTGAATTTTTTTGAGTTAGTTGTGTTTACATTTTGGTGGTGATTGGTGGATCACACATTGAAGAAGTGCACCGATGACTAGTCGTGGAGTACAATCTCGCATTATGTTGAGTGTGCATGTCCATTGCGCAATGTTCATCCTTGTGTAATGTCTATTCTATCGTGCAGTTCCAACGTGCAATTTCATCTCCACAATCTTGTTCAAACCATGAACTTTGGAAAAATTGAATGTTCAAAGGCACAAGTTTTAGGGAAAGGTCGACTCGTTGTGCTTGGGGCTATTATTGGGACATTATACTTTACAATTGAATTCATTAAACTAGGAGTCTTAGGTGGTGGCATGAACACATATATAACTGGAGCCTAATTACTATAGGAAAATAGTTTGACTTTTGGGGAAATTGGAGCAAAATATGGATACAAGCTTAAGACTCACAATAAGATGTTTTGTAAGTGTTTTGACATACTCGAGTGGCATGATCAGAGAGGATAATGGTTTTATGAAATATATTGTATGAGGTTGTATTATTGGAAATAATTTTCATGGTGCTATTACTTTGAATAAATATTCCAAATCTTTGTTTATGTTTAGAACTATGTTCATTTGATCTTTTTGTTGATGCATGTTTTCTTTTTATTGTTTTTTTATCCTACACGTATTCTGATGGATGTGAGGTGTAAGGAGGATCTTCATTGAACACCCTAACCTCATTTGCATCATTAGATCATCGACATATACAAAAAAAATCATAATCTCTTCCCCTTGTTGTTGGAAGTAGATATTTGGATCATAATGAATAATCAAGAATCCATGTTGATTGAGAGATGCTCATAAATTTTTATGTACTAGGCTTGGCAATCCTATTTGAGACCATACAATGGTTTGATTACTTTACACACCTTTTCTTCTTGACCATCTATGAAAAAACCCTCTGGTTGAGTCATGTAGACTTTCTCACCCAGATCTCCATTTAGAAAAAAAATTCACATCCATATGGTGAAATTTCCATCCAAACTGTGTAACAAAAGAAAATATCATTCTAATAGTCTTGATCTTGGTCATGGGGATAAAAATATCCTCATATTCAATGCGTTCTTTTTGTGCATACTGATATTTTTTGTAAATACCCCTTTTCTATGAGTCTTACGCCAATATTGATATTTTCTTTGTACTTTTTTTTGAAAACTTATTTGCAACCAATAGGATTCCTCCATAATGGAAGATATACAAGGTTCCATGTATTATATTTCATCAATGATTGATATTTTTAATTCATGACATCCTTCCAAGGTTTTGAATCTAGGGATTCCTAAACCATAGAGTGCTCAAATAAATCTACATTTGTGCTCATTAGGGAAAAAAATGACCTCCTCTCGACCAATGCTATGAGTCCTTGTTATAATAGTGGAAGTTATTAAGACACCATCAAATTTTTTCATCTCGTATCATACTGGTATACTATTTAGGTAAAATACTAAACAATGCTTGTGGGTTATGGAGCTGGAGGACTTGATTGATCACCACCATCATCATTATCACCATTGGTTCTTTTATAATCTTCTGAAGTATCTACATAACTAATTTTGAATCAGGTGAGTGTATGGAGGGTGGATTGGACTGACCCTTCACATCAAACTCAACATTTGTACTTATTATATATATTCTTAGTTTTTGGATCTATGAATTGGTAACCCATCATATCTTCACTATACTTTAGAAAGATGTGTCATGGAAATTTTATCCAATTTATCTCTTCATTTTAGGAACTTACATGCGATCCTTACATCCAAAAACACGAAGATGAGTTATTGAGGGTTTATGCCTTGTCCATGTTTCTTATGGAGTCACTCCATTAAGAGTTGCAATGGGTGACCTACTTAACAAGGAAACTATTATGCGTACTACTTTTCCCCGATACATTTGTTCCAAATCCGAATCTCAACCATACAACACACCATTTCTATGATAATATGGTTTTTACCTTTTTGTAACACTATTTTTTTGTGGAGTATAGGGTGTAGTTGTTGGTGAATACCGTGTTCTTTTTAAAAAAGTTGAGAATTTGTTACTGGTGTATTCCCCCTTGATTTGGACATAGAAGTTTAATTTTATGATCATTTTTTTTCCATAGAAGATTTGTCTCTAAAATGTTGGAAGGTTTGGTCCTTTGTCTTTAAACAATATACCCACATTTTGTGTGAGTAATCAACCAAAAAGAGTTGGAAATAATAAAACCCATTGTGACTAGGTCTCATGGATTTTCATAGATCAATATGCACAAAATTTAATTTTCCTAAAGCTCTAAAGGTACTTTTTCCAAATGGTGCTCTACATTGATTTTCTACTAGACAATTGGGGCAAATATTTGTATTCTTATTTAAAGAGGCTTGGTCTCTCACCATATTATGGTAGCTTGTAACAAGATATCCAAAACTCGCTGCCCATACTTGTGGCGTCACAAATTTGTTGAATCTAAATCCTTTGCAATAAATGCTCAATTGTTCTTCTGAACAAAATTAAGTTGGAATATTTTCCCAACTCTAGATGCTTGTGCAACTATTTTCTATCTTTTTGACTTATATCTGATGAGGCACAACATTTTCCACTTTTGTAGTCAAAATCAGCCTCAAGGTTGTAATCTAGCAATTTGATTAACTAAAAATAGGAATATGGGGTATAGTTAATCTAATCTAGAACGACATGTAAAATAGTAAATGAATGCTATAACAATAATGCAAGATGACCCAAACAACTAATCTAATGAATGTATAAACCATAATATGTAAGAAGAGAAAGGAAAAGACTTAGCTGATTAGGAGGTAAATATGATCTGTGTCATATAGTAAATGAGATAATTTGGAAGAAGGAACGAATGTGTGGAAGCCCCAAAAAAGATGGATATGGAATATCTAGCTGGACTAGAGTGCACTTGCAGAAGGACTGGGGCGCATGTGGACACTCTAGTTTGTAGAATGGGTGCCTTGGTCTGTGCAAAAGATCCAGAACTGAGTTTCACAAGTCTAAAAGGTGGGTCCAAAACCCTCGTTGTGTGTCGCATCAAATTTGCTTCCCAATGCTAGGTGTCGCTGATAATCCAAGATGATGCAAAGACTTGTAAACAACCAAAAGAAGTATCAAAACCCTAAAAAAGAAAAATGCAAATGAATGGGTCTGATTGACCTCAACTGCCACAACAGTGGGCTTACTAACTGAGGGATGCACTACATTTGGGACCCAAATGTAGTTTTGGAGAGTGTGTGCATAATGTTCCCTAGATGCTCTTGTGCCAGTCACACTTTGTGAAGTAGCAAGAAATAACTAAATGTAGAAAATGTAATAGAATGTGTGCATGGAATAGAATAGAATCCCCCCCCCCCCACCCCCCCCCCCTATGAAGTGTGATGCAGATGAAGCCATCCTTGTCCTTGTGATGGAGCTAATTGATGTAAAATGATATCTAAATGGATGCAACTCTAGATGGATGATAGTAGTGACTAGTGCTTGGTCCCTCATTATGGTCTCATAACTTTATATTTATAGGGTTCTCTTGATCTAATTTCATAATTAACCCCGAATTGGCTGACCACCAAAAAGATAAGAAACACAAACAACTTTAAAGAGACCAAAAAGTGGTGGGAAATTTCAAAAGGGGATCGGGAACCCATGGTGGGACCAGGGTGCCTATGGGCGCCCTAGTCAAGGCTAAAATAATGAAAAATGATGAAAGTGGACCAGGCATGTGGGTGTAAGAGGTTGGGAATGACGAAATAAAATAAAATAAGATGGCCAAAAGACAGGGGTTAGTTACAAGTTTCTTCACTCAAGAACCCTCTAAATAATAGTATGAAACTAGGATTAAATAATATCTAAAGTGCATGATTTTGTGACTACATTTTCCCCCCCTTTATGTTAGTGATTAGAAAAACTCGGGTAACATAAAGTAGATAGAGATGCATACCTGATATCCATGAAGATTGTAGTAGAAAACGCATCGACGGACTAGAAAAAAGTCGTGGTATGATAAAAAAAGATGGCGGAGCATGGAAAATAAAGATGAAAATGCACAAAAGTGATGAGAGTGAACCTAGGGTGGAAACACATGTGTAGTTGCTGATGTGTGTGATGTACATGCATGGTTAGTATAATGTGTCATGTCACGAAGTGTTGTTTTTGTTTCCCCCATTTGAATTCTTGTTTCTCATATGACCGGACTTGAAAGGAGAAAACGATCAAGTAGACAAATATGTATGTGTAAAGATGAAAATGTAGAAGACACACGTAAATGCAAAATATGCAAATGAAAATGTGGTAAATGGAACATGTGCACCTGATCCATGTCAAGAAAGAGAGTGAAAAAAGTATATCCTGTACTGTCAGGGTTTTTTGGGGCGATCAAACGTCAGAGGCCAAAGAAGTGTAGGGAGGAAGTTATCTTTGTACATCCTGGTTTTTTGGGAAATCCAACGCCACTGGCCGAAGAAAGTATAGGGAGGAATTCTGCTATAGCCTCCAACCTTTAACTGCTTCCCAGAATGCTAAGGACACCATGGCCTATAAAAGCTGCTGTGTACGAGGTTTGTAGACTGGTCTAAACCCACTCAATGTATGTATCCCACAATGCCAAGGGTGGAAAGTGCATTGAACTAAACTGGTGTAAATGTGTTGTGTTAGTATGTAAACCCCAAATGATGCCGCCATCTTTCAGGGTGCATGCGATGTCACTGATAGGACAATGCGGCCCTATAAGAGGACCAACCGCATGAACTATATCCTAGAATGTGCTTGGTAGAAACCAAGCCACACAAAAACAAGAGGCTAGCCAAAGACAAGTGTTAGTACGAACAAACAATGCATATAGAAAATGATGTGTAAGCTATGTAAAAAGTGTAAAAGCTTCCAAGCAATGTAGTAAATATGCAAGAAGACAAAGTAAACCGCAAAAAAGCGAGTTGTAAACATGGGACATCACTCACGATGTCGCAAGACATGCAAGGTCATCATGGAAACATACAAACAAACAAGTGTGCACACCAAACATAGGGCAAGGCCCACAAACAAGAGAAAAAAATAACAGACAATGTAACAAACAAGTATGGAAGCCAATATCCCTGCATAAAAAATATTGTACATGAAGCACCCGTTAGCATGTTAGAAAAATAACTAGTATGTAAAAAGCGTGTATAAATAAGTAATGTAAAGTTGTAAGTATGAAATGAAACAATAACACCTTGAAGAGACGAATGTGGATGCCCCCAATGACCAGTGTAGGAAGGGTAGAAGGCGAGAATCCATGCTATGTGTAAAATACCTGTATTTGTGATCACAACTAGAAAAATACGTGAACATGCATGTGTAGATGGTATAGATAAATGACATACCGATAATCTAACTAGCATATGTAATAAAGTGACCATGAACAAGCAAAATTAAGCAATGGTAAAAACAACAATAATATGCAGTATACTGTGGATGGATGGAATGGAATGTAAAATGGAATGATAAGAGCCACGTGCCCCATGAGTGAATGGAAATGTATGCAGCGAGGTTCATTTGGTTTTCCCCCTTAGCAGTCAATAATGAACCGTAAATGAGAGCGCATCATTGGGAAATGGTCGAATAGTATGTGTTGTGCCTAGCGTTGCTGTGATGAGTATGCATGCATAGTGATGATGATATGCTAAATATAGAAGAGATGTGCGTGAATCTTATAGCCTATAGCGTATATCATGACAAGATGAATGAAGGAGTGATGATTTAATGTAAAGTGTATATCACTACTAGATGAATAAAAGGGAGTCGTGATGTATCCTAAAGCGTATACCACTACAAGATAAATTGAAGGGAGTGGTGATGTAGCCTAAATTGTATACCACTACAAGATGATAGAGTATGTGAAAATTTAGCCTATAGCTTGTGTCAATATCCTAGAAATGTCGTACGGTGAAAGGTGGAATGGTAAATGTGGGATGAATGTAAGGTCCATTTGATTTGTAAATCCTCAGCAGTCAAGTATGGACTGAGGAACTAAAGTGTGTCATAGGGTAGTGAGTGCATCACATAGAAGATGATGTAGTATATGTAATGAGGATGATAAATGACCATGTGATGTGTAATGTACGATGTAGACTGATAAGTGTAAGATGCGTGATGTAGTATAAATTTTATGTAATGTATGCAGATAGACTAATAATGTAGTATGTAGTATAAGTAGTGTATGATGCTAGATGCGCAGACAATGATGTATGCATAATGATGACTAATATGATGTATAAATGCACAAATGTCCAAATGTTGTAGACTAAATGTAGAATATATGGTGTATGAAGCATAATGTATGAATAGATGTGGTGTGTATGACCTATAGTGCAGTGTGTGGGGTTCATGTGTAGTAATCCCTCAACAATCAAGTGTGAACCAAAGCACAAGAGTGTGTCACCGGGTAGTGATGACACTAAAATGTGTTATGAGGATGCCTATGTGAGAAGATCGATGTATGAAAATGCAAATATGAATAGACGCTAAGATGATGCATGTGTAAATGTTAAGAGTGTGATGTAATACTATGTAATGATGCTAGAATGGGGAGAAGTGTGTTAAGTGCTATGCCCCCAAGTGTATTTGAGAATATCATGTAAAGTCATCAAGAAGATTGTCATCCTCCAGGTCATAATCAAATGGATAAGAATTCGTAACTTGATAAGAAATAGTGTCTGGTTGATCATGTAATGAGCACTTGAGGTACAAGTTGTACATACCCATAGCATATTCATCATCAGTAAAAGGAGGAAGAGGACACCCATGTGCATACCAATGAGTAATATTCTTTATATGACCTAGGAAAGAGCTATTGTAGATGAAAATGCGTCCAAAAGGCATAGGGAAAGAGATGTCTGTATGATCAGGATCTAGAGTGCCCCCAATATAATCAAGCCACGATTGCCCTAATGTGAGTGGAGAAGTATTAGGAGTGCGTGCAAGAAAGACATCAAGATGAAATATGCTAATCCCATAGGTGGCCATAACATGAACCAACCCATGATATAGACAAGTGTCATATGGTGGAGGATGAATGTCATCAATAGAAAAGCCTAATCGAGCTAATCCCACGTGTGTGCATATGGTTTATGGTGAAGTAGGATCAAATGGTATATGTTCCCAAAATGAGTTGTTCATAAATAATGTGCATGTGAAAGGTGGGCGTGTTAAGGGAGGTGGTACATGCAAAAATGTAGGTGATAGAGCAACGTCCATAGACTAGACATGCCCTTGATAAGGAATCATGGCAGTTGTAGTAGCAGGTGGCATAGAAGAAATGCCATCTATCACACAAATGGTGTCGTCAAGCGGTGGTAAATGAGGTAGTTCTTCGATAGGTTGGATCTCGTCTATAATATTTGTGCGTGGGATAGGAAGACTAGTATTAGGAGCTTGGTCACAATATTGGAATGGATTGTGGTCACAAAAATGGTGTACTCAATGATTTCATGTAAGAATTTGACACAATTATATACAGTAGAGGAAACCGCTTGCATGGCATGCAACCATGGCCTACCAAGTAGATAGTTGTAAGAGACTAGAAAATCAACAACTAAAAAGATAGTGTGGGTAGTCTTTGGACCAATAGTGATAGGTAATGTAACGTTACCAAGACATGGATGAATAGAACCATCATAAACACGCAGTGAAACATTAGATGGACTAACACCATGAGCGGAAAGACCTAAAGCTTCAAGGAATGACATAGGACATAAGTTAAGTTTTGATCCATTATCAATCAAAGTGCGTTTAACAACTACATTATGAATACAACATATGATATGTAGAGGTGGGTCATTATCAAAAGTATGAACATCAACGAGAAGGTTAGACTTAAATACTATGTGTGAAGAGAATGCATCGAAAAATTCTTGATAAACTGAATCGGGACGCATGTCAGCACGGATGTGATTAGTATTAAGAAAATATTGAACTCTATTCAATACATCAGGATTTGCAAGAAAATAATCATTGATTGAGATACTCATGATGACCAAACCCTAAGATGACAAGCAATGAATGAAGAACCTAGAAGCGTGAATGATCGAGTCGGGTTCACTAAAATGATTAACTAAAAATAGGGATTTGGGGTATAGTTAATCTAATCTACAACTACTTGTGAATACAATAAATGAATGCTATAACAAGTATGGAAACTGACTTAAGAAACTAATCTAATTAAAGTAGAAAGCATAATACACAAGAAGAGCAAGGAAAATACTTAGCTGATTAGGAGGCAGATCTGATCTATGTCATAGAGTAAATGAGATAATATGGAAGTAGGAACAACTGTGTGGAAGCCCCAAAACAGATGGATCTGGAATATCTAGCTAGACTGAAGTGCTTGGAGAAGGATTGGGGCACTTGTGGGTGCTCTGGTCTACAGAATGGGTGGCCCTGGTTTGTGTAAAAGATCCATAATTGAGTTTCACAGGTCTGATAGGTGGTCCAAAACCCTCGTTGTGTGTTGCACCAAATTTGTTGCCCTACGATAGGTGTCGTTGATAATCCAAGATGATGTAAAGACCTAAAAAATACCAAAAGAAGTATCAAAACCCTATAAAAGAAAAATGCAAATGAATGGGTCAGACTGACCTCAGCTTCCACAATAGTGGGCTTACTAATGGAGCAATGCACTACATCTGGGACCCAAATGTAGTTCTTGTGAGTGTGTGCATAATGTGCCCTAGGTGATCTTGTATCAGTCACACTTTGTGAAGTAGCGAGCAATAAGTAAATGTAGAAAATCTAATAGAATGCGTGCATGGAATAGAATAGAATCCCCCCTATGAAGTATGATGTAGACGAACCAACCTTGTCCTTGTGATGGAGCTAATGGATGCAAATGATCTCCAAATGGATGTAACTCTAGATGGATGATAGTAGTGACTAGTGCTTCGTCCCTCATTATGGTCTCATAACTTTATATTTATAGGGTTCTCTTGATCTAATTTCGTAATTAACCCCAAAATGGATAACCACAAAAAGGATAAGAATTATAAATAACTAGAAAGAGCCCAAAAAGTGGCGGGAAAGTTCAAAAAGGATCAAGGCACCCATGGTGGGACCAGGATGCCCATGGGTACCCTAGTACTAGCTTGGGTGCCCCAGTCGAGGCTAAAATAACGCAAAATGACGAAAGCCGACCAAACATGTGGTTGTAAGAGGTTGGGAACAACGAAATAAAATAAAACAAGATGGTCAAAAGATGGGGTTAATTAGTACTTTCTTCACTCAAGAACCCTCTAAATAGTACTATGAAACCATGATTAAATAATATCTAAATTGCATAAGTTTTGTGACTACACAATTGATTGACGAAGAGAAGAGTTTTGGTGAGTCTTTGTACATATAGGATTTCAATGGTTTTGTAGTTACAATTTCTAAGTGGTAAGGAGATGTTATAAGTGCTTTAGACACGATAAGATGTATCATCAACCAAAGAGACATGGTTTTATTGGCTGTATTAGTTGAACAATAAAACCAATCTTTTCTTCTAATCACATGTCGAGTTGCACCCGAGTCAACATACTAGAAATAACTTTGTGAAGTTGTTTACTTATGAGATTGTGCAACATATAGAAAGTCATCACTGGTGTGTTTTTGTTCTTTTTCGATAATGTTTTTTGTTGCAGTTTCCTTTTCTAGTTTCCCCTTTTTTCCCTTATGCCTTGTTCTATTGTCCTTGTCATTAATTTTTTGTATTGGATTTCTTGTTGCTAGAAGAGCCCTATTGGAATGCATTGTACCAACAATATTTCAATTCATGGCCTTTTCTTCCATAAATTAGGTAAACCTTCTATTATTTTTTTCTCTTGTTAATTATGTTGATTGCTTTACTTTGGGGATTATTTTGAATGCTTCATGGGTCTCTTCCCCTTATGATGTGAGACAAGAGCATTTTCCTCTTCTTCCTCCTCATTTGTTTGCATGGATTCTTCTTATTGCAATATATTAATGAACTCTCAAATTTTGGTGTCTTCCTTATGACATTCAAAGTAGTCATAAAGATCTTGTAGGCGGGGGATGGTGATATCTGTTAGAACATTTAATAGTAAGTGATCTTATATAAACCATAGTTTATAATTAAATAATATAGAATATTATATATTTTAATTTTTTTAATATAAACTACTATTTATGGTTCAATTGGTTTGTTATAAATCAACTTTTTAAATCAGATGCTTCGTGAGAAGTCACACCTGATTAATTAATTTATATTGACTTGTGGGGTCAGATAAATTTAATGTCTAAAATTCATGTTGTGAATTACCGAATGGAGAGAAATGAGGGTAGGAAATTTTTATTGGACTATGTAATTGTTTCTCATAAATGGAAAATTTTGTTTCCATGGTTTTTACCCCTCACGGATTTTTTCCACGTTAAATCTCTATGTTGATTTATTTTACTTGTTTTTTTAATTATGTTTCACTATTAAATTTGTAATAATTAATTAAATTGAATAGCTCAAACCTCACATAGTACCAGAGCTTGGTTGTATTTAAATTAATTAACCTATACCTAAGGGTTCCAACGGGTTGGTGGTTAGTTACAACCCGTATAATATAAATATGTCCCCCCCCCCACATTTTAGTGAACCCCTCTTAAAAAATCCAAGGTAAATACAAGGTCTCCCACATTGAAGACATCTTCCACGAATATAAGGTTTTGATTCGTCTCATTGGTCGGGTGTAAATTCTTGAAAAGGAGACCTTATCTATGCAAGTAAAAATTACATTATTTTTTAAACTATATGTTTTACACAAACTAATCTAAGTACCTAATGCTAAATATTTAGATTTGCATAAATAAGTTCAACAACAATAAATCAAATTAACTCATGAAATGGAAAGTATAGAAAATACTGACAAAATGAAAGTAGAGTGGATCAATTTCTATTGAATATGAGAGGGCATTGTATACAATTGCTTGCTCCTAAAATCACGGAGTCAAGTCTTATCATTTTATCCCCATATCTCTCCTTTATTCCCTAGTCTTACTCTCAATCCCAAGATATTCTCACACATTTCTATTTCTATGAGTTATGCATGACAACTAATTGTGCACACTCATATATTATTTTATAAATATTAAAAACTATTACTACCAAATAACCCAAACCACTCCTAAGTGTTCACACTATGAACAATATTTTGGTAACAATCACCCCCATAGTGTGAACATGGGGAAAGCTATCTCATGTACCTGCTCATGATCAATAAAACAAATGAAGGTTTTCAAAGAGAACCTCCAACTCAGAAAATGGTTTTCTAGTGGAACCAACCACTACATAACAACGTACATTATTTTGCTCACATCATTGTTTCTAACTTAGAGGCATTACACAAAAAAATTTATGCTCATGTAGGAGCTTTAAACAGGAATGTTACTTCTGTTCATTATTACAACATAAAGTAAACACACCACACAACAAAAATAAAAGGTCACCAATACCATGAAACAATCTCTTTGTTGGTGACTAACAAGAGATGCCAATTTGCCTCCATCCTCCTATGCCTCTAGCCTCCATTGTGATGTTGTTAACTCAGCCGAATTTGTCTTTGAGAATCATTTTAAAATTATATCAGGTTTCGGTTTCAATCGATAATGCACCCTTACAATAATAATCAACTTTATATTTAACCAAAATAATAAAGCATATCAAAGTTTTATTGTTGGAAATCACACTATTTTTTTTACAGAATAATTAGAAATGTTATAATTGTTTCCAAGATTTATCTTAAAATACGAATTGGGTTTCTGTAATTTTTTGACAGAAGTTTCCTATAATAAAAATAAATAAACCCAAAAAATTTCAAAAAATCCTGAATCTGGGATTTTGAGAAAAATGCAAATTACCAGTCGTTTTTTACATATCAAAATTTAGAAAATGGTGACGGAAGCTTCAAAACTCTTAGATCTGCATTCTAAAAGCTATGGTTTTATCCTGCAATGACTCTCATAACTCATCCTAACTTACTTTGATACCAGATGATGCTAAATCTTTAGATTTGCATAAATAAATTCAACAACAATAAATCAAATTAACTCATGAAATGGAAAGTACAAAAAATACTGACAAAATGAAAGTAGAATGGAGCAATTTCTATTAAATATGAGAGGGAATTTTATAAAATTTCTTGCTCCTAAAATCATGGAGTCAAGTCTTATCATTTTATCCCCATATTTCTCCTTTATTCCCTAGTCTTACTCTCAATCCCAAGATATTCTCACACATTTCTATCTCTATGAGTTGTGCATGATAACTAATTGTGCAGACTCATATATTATTTTATAAATATTAAAAAATATTACTACCAAATAACCCAAACCACTCCTAAGTGTTCACACTATGAACAATATTTTGGTAACAATACCTACCCATAGACCCCTTTATTTAAGTCCCCATGTTTAATAAATTATAAAACATTATACTATGCATATGATTTAATAAAATTAAATCATATATAAAATTTATAATAACATAATCTAACCATATTACTAAGCGGCCTAGGTGTGTACAATTTTTTTTGTTAATATAAATTTTAAAACCAATAAATTATCTCCTAACTGAAGCAACCTAGGTTGTGTATGTTTTAAAAACCTATGTCTAAATCCTAACTGCATGGTTTGGTGGCTGCTTATGACATTAAACTTACCTTTAATATAATTTAAACTTATCCTTTTTTTTTGGGACCACTTGACAGTTATTTGATTTGTTTGGCATGGTATGTGGTTGCTTACTTTGATCTATCCTTTCCTCCCAGCCTCCATGTAGAGCCATATACAGCAAGTGTGTCCCACTCTTCATATCACCCTTCACTTTTTCCTTGTTCCCCATGTGGACTCTAAAATCTATTTGCCTTGGCCGCATTTCTTTTTATATTTGAATGTGTCTTTTGTCCCATATTGGGGACACAAGGGGAGGTGAAAGGCTTTATAAACCATTGTGTTACCAATGGTTGATATGGCTATGGCCACGTCTAACTCAGTTTTTCCATTTGGAAGTGTAATACCCCTCGTAAGCTCATCAATTTGTTTAGCGAGTTGGGTTTTGTTTGGAAACGACTGCCAAACTCGTCCTTATGACTCGGGCTCGGCGGTTGGTCTGTTCCATCAGTTAAAGACAACTCCATGTGTCAAGTTGTGTGGGGTTGTTAACTTGAGGTGTTTGGCCATGACACTTGGTAGTGATATGGATCTCGGTCTTCTAGTTTGGTGTAAAGCTCGATCCTACAACTCGACGATCTGCTTGGGAAAAAATAACTAGTTGCATACAAACACACACACACACACACACACACACACACACACACATATATATATATATATATGAGCTTGTCTCCACAATTTTTTTATCTATACATTATATTTTTTAATTTATCAAAAGAAAAGTTAGTTAAGAAAAATTTAAATTATATATATCATTTATATATATATATATATATATATATATATATATATATATATATATATATATATATATATATATACAATTAAGAAACTGTTCAATTATTTTTGATATGATTTATTGATTTTACCTTGAAAGTAAAGAAGTAATTGTTCTTGTTTTTATGACAATTAGGTTAGTATTTTTCAAAATCTAAAAAAAATCATTTACATTTCAACTGAATATGTAGATTTTTATAGGCAAATTAATATATGCTTTGTAAGTATTTTTTTGACAGGTCTATTTCAACATATAAGAGTTCAATTTTGACGTGAAAAAGGGAAAAACACTGAAATACGACCAACATATTCACTTGAAAAATGACAGGGGACTTCCTAAAATTCCTATACGAAGAACCTAGTGTTTTTCTCAATTTGTATTGTTTACGTAAAAATGGGGTCTAATCATTTTACTATTGAAAAATCACAGATGTTAAATGGATCAAATTACAACATCTGGAAGATCAAATTGAAGGCAAAAATCATGGCACACAAGCTTTGGAATGTCATGAACAAAACAAAGAAGGTCTTGACCGGAAGACATGCGACAACAAACAATGCATGGAGGTACACATTTATCGAAAATTATAAAATGTATTCTTGAGTTATTGATGACTCGCATGAAGGGAGATGAAAAAGTAATTAATTTTCTAGAAAAAAATAAAGAAATTAAATATCAATTAGATGGATGTAACAATAACTTGATTCATGATACAACATTGTATTTCATTATTCGAATGAACATCCATGAAAGGTTTAGGAATTTCATTTCAATTCTAAATTCTAAATATCAATTTGAACAAGACATCCATGACCTTTCCACCCCGAGTGCTTTCCGGATTCAGGAAGAGCAGGTCATGTAAATTTTTGAATCAAATGAGAATGCCACACATGTACTTCTCGTACATAAATCTAAGAACAAATCTTCTAGATTTAACAATAATAAAAAATCAAAATTTACACCCCTTAGTAAATAAAAGAAATCAGTAATTTAACAGCCAAATTTGATGGGAAATGTTGCAATTGTGGGAAATTTGGTCACAAGAAGGAAGTTTGTAAAATAAACAAAAACAAGCCAAAAATAAAAAATCAAAAAGGGAATAAACCAAATCAAAATCAAAACAAGATTGAAGAAAATAATCAAAGAAAAGGAATATATATATTAGACAATGATGTTTCTAGGCACATGTCATATGAATATAATAATCTAACTAATATCAAATGATCACTCCATTCTCGATATTCAGGGTTAATGAAAAGCAAATGTTTTTAATGGTTTTATTAACAGACGTTTTATGTGTTCTTAAATTAAAAATAAATTTTCTTTCTTTTTCACAACTAACTCAGAATAATTATAGTATAATTTTGTTAAAATATAAATGAACTAGATGTTACTAGTTTATGAAGGCATACAAAAGAATCCAGACTATATGTGTTTAAAGTATTTTTCTTTTTCTTCTTGTTTGTCTACTAAAAAATAGAAGTAATGTTCAAATGTGGCATGAAAGGATAGGTCATGTTATTTTTAGGAGTTTGTATGACATGTCTTGACTTAACCTAGTTTCTGGTCTACCACCCATCTCTCATGAAACGTGTGAAGGGTTCTTACATGGTAAGCAGTTACCAATACTTTTCCTCAGTCATCTTGAAGAAAAATCCACATAATCCAAGGAATTTTTCCATAGTAATGTTAAAGGACCTTTAAAAATTTCATCCCTAAATGGTTCAATGTATGATGTTACTTTCATCAATGATTATGCTTGCATGATTTGGTCATTCTCTTATATGTGTTATCTATCCATCTTATCAAAAATTTAAAGGCTTAAAGTAGATAATGAAGATATATACGTTGATAAAAAATTTCTAAACTCTAAATTAGTATGCTATTACTAAAAAAAAGTATTATATGCATATCAAATGACACTTGGGGATGCCTTTGTGTCTATATTGGAGGCGTCCAATACTAATTGTATATAATATATTTTTTCAAGATTAAAATGTTGAAATTTTTGTTTCAAAAATTCAACATACTGATAATATGACATGGTTAGTTTTTACGCATATTGTCATTTAAGTTGTTATACAACTTGTTCTGTAACCTATTAATGTAATATTTATAAATGGTTAAAAGTGATATCAACAATGATTTATATTATGATTATTATGATAATACATGTTTATATGAATATTGTGATTCTAAACCATGTTGGTGTTGTGTTAGATAGAAAATATACAACTAGATATATGTTCAAGTTTAGTACATGTGCCATTATTTGGATCAGTAAAAAACAACCAACAATCTTCATCTATTCTACTGAGGCAGAGTATATAAGTGCGATGGAAGCAATGAAAGAATCCATGTGGCTAAAGTGGATGTTGGAAAATATTCACATGGAAGTTAAAAGAAGTACTTGTATTCTGTGTGATAGTCAGAGTTGCATTGCTCTTGCTAAAAATCTAGTTTAACATCAAAGAATGAATCATATAGAGATTCATATGCATTTTATCTAAGAGAAGGTGCTTTGTGGTCATATAGATCTCTAGTTTCCCAATTGAAGATCAAGTTGTAGATAGGTTTACAAAGCCATAGTGTGTTGTAAAGTTATGAAAGTTTCATGTAATGTTTGGCCTTTTAGAGTTTCCATTGAGGGGGAGTGTGCATGACAATGTCACCTCTTAATGGTCGGCCATGTGTTTTCCCCTTTTCCTTTATAATTATTCTCCAATTTAAACCATTCTAAAATATCTTTTTATGATCTTGTACACTTATAACTCTAAGTTTATTATGTACAGCCTAGTGTGTTGCATCTTTGGTAAATGAGGTTCTTACTTTATAAAAGGCTCCTAGAGATGTTGGTAGATATTTTCCATGAGAAATTGTGAGATGTAGTCTCACAAATCATGCTTAACATATATCATAACTTTTGATTTGTGGATTCCAAATCCTTTTGTACCAAAATGTAAGTTGAGCATGAAGAAGGTGTATATATCCTTCAAAATTGATATGCTAGTATAGACCTTAGCTATGGTTTATGGATTTGTAAACCATGCTGTATAAACAAGTAACTTTAGCATATGTTCCCCACTTAATATTAAGGGGGTTGTTAGAACATTTAACATTAATTATTTTTATGTAAACCATAGTTTATAATTAAATAATTTAGAATACTATACATTTTAAATTATTGAATATAAACTAAGTGTTCATGGTTTAATTGGTTTGTTATAAATCAATTTTATTTAATTGGAGTGCTTCACAAGAACTCGGTTTGTTTAGCGAGTTGGGTTTGTTTGGAAATGAATGCAAAACTTTCCCTTGTGACTTAGGCTCGGTGGTTGGTCTCCTCCATCAGTCAAAGAAAACTCTACGTGGCAAGTTGTATGGGGTTGTCCCTTGAGGTGTTTGGCCATGACACTTGGCAATGATATGGATCTCGGTCTACTAGTTTGGTGTAGAACTCGGTCTCCTAGCTTGATCCTACAACCCACTTTACAACTTGACGAGCTGCTTGGGAAAATAACGAGTTGATACAAACATATATATAGGAGCTTGTCTCCACAATTTTGTTATATATACATTATATTTTTTAATTTATTAAAAGAAAAGTTAGTTAAGAAAAATTCAAATTATACACACACACACACAACAATTAAGAAAAAATTAAATTATTTTTGATACGATTCATTGTTTTTACCTTGAAAGTAAAGAAGTAACTGTTCTTGTTTTTTTAAAACAATTAGGTTAGTATTTTTCAAAAGCTAAAAAAAATCATTTACATTTCAACTGAATATGTAGATTTTTATAGTCAAAGTAATATATGCTTTGTAAGCATTTTTTTGACAGGTCTATTTCAATGTAGAAGAGTTCAATTTCAATGTGAAAAAGGGAAAAACATTGAAATACGACCAACATATTCACTTGAAAAATGACAGGGGGACTTCCGAAAATTCCTTTACGAAGAACCTAATGTTTTTCTCATTTTGTATTGTTTACGTATAAATGGGGTCTAATCATTTTACTATTAAAAAATCATAGATGTTATATGGATCAAATTACAACATCTGGAAGATCAGATTGAAGGCATAATTCATGGCACACAAGCTTTGGACTGTGATGAACAGAAAAAAAGGTTCTGACCGGTAGACAAGTGACAACAGTCAATGTATCTGTATATCAGTAGAAGGTGTAGGAGGTAATATCCATCATCTTACGGAGTGTGCAAGATGAATTCCTACTTCACACCAGGAATTTAGAAAGTGGGAAGGTACACATTCATTGAAAATTATAAAATTGATTATTGAGTTACTTGTTGGTCATCAAAATTACACCCGTGTCTTGAATCTGGAAGGATCGAGTCATTTGAGACAACAATGAAACCATCTCCAAGTTGTGGGACCTTGCGCGCTTGAGACAAATCTCTAGAAAAGGCCGGTTCCTCTATCTATTTCTACTACTACTGCTACTCCTAGTGCTGAAAGGGAAATCTAATCTAACAATGCCAAGGGACCAGGGATAAAAGGATGACATAAAAGGAAACTATAATAAAAGAAGATAACACCAGAAAAAGAGGGATGAACACTATCTTTTCTGAGTGAAAATGAAGGGACATGTGTAAAAGAAGGCTAGGCACGTGTAGCACAACTAAAATATATTTACTAGACAAATTCCATTAAACAAAACTAGAAAGGGAATTGTAAGGGACATAAAATGACCCAACACACACGTAATGCAAAAGAAAAAGGCAAGAAGAAGGAATACAAACAAGTTAAGACAAAGAATAGTAAAAAACAATGCTTCCATCACTTCTAGAAATGCACAGAGCTATTACAATGGTGAAAGAGGCCGATATCCACGTGCACGAGCCAGATCTAGAGGTCTACAACTCAGAATACAGAAAATATGAAGTCCTTAGCAAAATGCGTAAGGTTCTAGAATGTCTAACATTAACAATGAGCCCAACTCTTACATTTATAGATGAATTCTGTTGGTGTGTGGGGATCCCGTGTCCTCCACTCACATATGGAGGGTCATCTCACATCGGTTAGGTTTAGGGTTTGCTTATGTGTCATGCACTAGGGTTACTCAACACCCTATATGTATCCTTTCATTTGACATTTATGAGTATGCCAAGACACTCCACTGTCTTTCTCTATGTGCAACTTTGTTCTGCTATGCAAGTTATTCCATTGATTGATTAATTCCTCCTTGTGATTACGTTGGAGCTATTACATTTCCTTCAGAGTGCAACTTCATCGTGGTGCACAGTTTTTGATACGATTCTCATAAAATATTTCATGGTATCAGAGATGAGATCGGGTAAATGTGCATTCGTCATCTGAGTTGCGATCACTCTTGGTTTCGTTATTTTTTACTCGTCGTGTAAGTTTTTTCGATCATTATATTATGGAATTTTATTGCTAATGTTCTTAACAAATCATTCTTGGAAAGTTTCAGTTTTTGCTGTGTTCTTCGTGCACATGCATATATCCTTGATTTTTAGGGGTTTTACAGCTACAGTTAGCTAACTGCAGCTAAATCTGGTAGATAAGTTAAAATAAGAGTTTTTTTTGGTTTTTTATTAAATTCAATTTTTTTTAGATCTCTGGTTTTTTTCTGGTTTCTCTATGTTTTTTGCATGTATTTTTACAGAATACAGGTTATTTTATAGCTTAGAGGTTCAAATTTTAGTGTTTGGTGGTTTTGTGCTCACCACCGAGCTCCTTCTTCACCGCCTTCGAGCTATCTAACCGGGTTACTCCATCTGCAATCAGCTCCTAACTGACAAAACTCTTTCTGCTTTGAGTTACTGTGGGTGCATTTTTTCTCTGTGCAGGCACATGTTACCACAAAAATTTTGCCCTCGGCTCTGGCTAGCTGCTCGACCTATAATATCGTGTTCTAGTGTGTGGTTTTTTAACTCGACCGAGTTCCTTGGCCCTTGGCGAGTCATTTTGTGCATGTGTTTTTTGCTGAGTCATTCTGCCCTGCCGTGGTGTGCTCTACCCATGGTCTGGTTTGGTATGGTCTGCCAGTGTCTACCCTACTCGACCTCTCTTCTTGAACCCTTCTTGTGGTCTTCTCTCACCGTGGTCTTCTCTGTATACGTCTACCCTACTGTGGTTAAGGGGAGAGCTCTTCCTGTTTTTCCCTCGGCCCTTGCTTTTTCCTCAAACGCAACGGTGTCCTCCACATAACTCAAGATCCTCCCATGGATTTCTCGACACTTGGATCACCAAATGGTATGTTTTAATAAAAAACGATAAGCTTTTTAAAATCTCTTTCTATTAAGAAAAAATGGTAATATTTTTTAAAATCTCCTTTTAAAATGGTAAGATTTTTTTCAATCTTAATAGAAATTAATTTAGTTTGATTTAATAGATCTTAATAGATCTAAAAGGAAAGTATTTAAAAATTAATTAGGATTTAATTTGTATTAGATCTTAATTATTTTTTTGTAATTAATTAAATTTAATTATATTAAATCTATTTCTATTAATTACGACTCTAATTTGATTATCATTTACGATTAGTATTATTTAAAATCGTCCTTTAAATTAACAATTAATTATTGTTTTTTTAACTCCCATAGCTTTAAATTTAGCTAAATCAAGCGTTTCCAAAACGATAAATTTTTAAGCGTTATTGTCGATTTTTTTAACTAATCATGCGCTCAAGTGTGCAGTAACACTCCAAGCTCCTATTTGTCTTCCGCATGCTTTTTTGGCATTCTGAAGATATCACAGACTCATCTTGAGTTCATTTAAAACATTATATTTTACCCTTATTATTGCTTGCGACTAGTGAGTGCATCTGCCATAGTTTGTAGCAAGGGGTATCCTTTGCGACTTAAGACGTTTTTTCTCACAACCAGGATTTGATTTCACCACCTTCCTAGTTTTTTACAATTGTGCTTATGTACAGTGTCACTTTGCTGCTCTCCACGAAACACAATTGTGGTATCCTCTCTTGCGTGTTATTACGCTAATTGCAAGGTGAGTTACCAAGTGTTTCAAGATGCACACTCGGACCCGATTGTATTCAACGCACTAAACTATAAAGTACCGAAAGTAGGGGGTTATTATATTGTCTTGGGTGGTTGTGAGTCTTGTGTTTCTTTTCTGCATTCTTTCGTCTCTCTTCACTATGGATGCACTTTCAATTCCCTTACTTACATTGTTCAACTTCTTTGAATGGAGATCGAAAATAATTATGAAACTAAGGGGTAAAGGGTTATTCCACATCACCATGGGAATTGAGCCTGAACCTGACGACGACCCTGAAAAATATAAGTGGTTAAACCATAGTGATGAAGCTTTAGGTCTTCTTTACATGTCCATTTATCCTGACTTTCTCTTCCACATTGAGTCATCCAAAACACCTAATTCTACGTGGAAAACTTTAGATGGAATGTTTGGACAACAAGATGACATGAGAGCGCATGAGTTGGAAAATGAACTACTAGGGTTAAATCCTAGTGATTTTGAAAACCTACAAGCATTCTTCTCTAAGTTTGTCCACACTAGATTGTTGTTAAAATAATGTCAAGTAGAGAAGAAATATTCTCAACTGATCTTGTTGATATCTCTCTAAGTTAGATCCTAAATATTTTGTCTTTGTGTCAACTTTTTAACGCTACAAAATCTTCCTTGGGAAATGATTGGAATATGCCCTCGCTTTGACTATTTTTTGATCCCAATTCATTTGAGAACAAGACAAACTCATTCAAATGGAGTCTTTCAAGTCCAAGTCACATGCCCTTGTAACAGAGTACTAGTAAGGAAAAGAAGACTGAAAAGAAGAAATAAAGAAAGGATCAACCTAAGAAGGAAACAAAGACGAAAAATGAATTTAACACATACACTTCAACTTCTGAGCCTAGAGCATAGAAAGACAAGTATTTGTGTTCCTATTGCAAGAATCCTGGTGATAAAGAGCATATGTGTATGAGAAAACAAATTTGATCACCTTACTCATTTACTTGAGAAAAATCAAATAGGTGTTCCTGAGTATATCAAACAAAATGCTCCAAAGGCTGAGTATCTTCTACTACAAAAGGTTTTAAATCTGATAAGAAGAAAGGAAAAGGCCCTTGTATCCAAAGTTGCTCCTTCATTAACGTGGATTATAGATTCTGAGTGCCTCACACCACATGGTTTCTTGTGCATGTTGAGTTCTCCAACATCGAGCCTTGTGGTAATGTCCCAAATCATGATGGGGTAATGACATGACAATGTCAGGTTTCTGATAGTGGATTGGTAGAGATGGATGGGGGAAAATTTAACCAAGTGTTGAGTGTTTCCTGATCTCTCCACCAATCTCCTATTGGTTTACCAAATTACTCACCTTGGTGAAGGAATTAGAGTGGAATTTTATCCTAACTCGGTGATTATTCATGAGCTTAATGATGACACTACAATGGCTGAGGGAAAGACTGGATCACCGTTCATGGTTGTATAGCTTTTCCCACTTTACTTCTAATTCTATGCCCACTGCCTTACTCACTCATGTAAATGAGGTTATTAAGCTATGGCATGAGTGTTTCAGACATCTAAATTATTGCTACCTTGAACAATTGAGCCAAAACAAAATGGCCAATGGGTTACCTCACATGTCAAGTTTTCTAAGGGTCTTTATGAGGGTTGTACCCTTGGAAAGCATCCCGAAAATAACTTTGACAAAGGAAAAGCCTAGAGAGCTACTCGTACCTTTGGATCTTATTCACAACAATATTTCTGGTCCCATTTCTATCTCCTTCGTTTACTAGATCTCTTTATGTGTTGACCTTCATTGATGACTATTCACAATATACTTGGTTATATTTTTTTAATCTTGAGTCTAAAGTCTTTGAACATTTTTAGGACTTTAAGGCTCTTGCTGAGAAACATGTGGAATGGTCTATTAAGGTTCTTCAAACCAAAAATGGAGGTGAATATGTAAACAATAGGTTCATGGATTTCTCTACTTTTGAAGGGATCTCCTTGTAGCATACAGTTGCTTATAGCCCTTAGCAGAATGGAGTAGTAGAAAGAAAGAACCATACTCTTAAAGAGATGACCACTTGTATGATTCACTCGAAGTCTCTTCCTCCGTAGTACTGGGCTGAAGTAGTGAATTGTGCTAATTACATTCAGAACCATGTTCCACACAAGGCAGTAAGAGGGATGACACCCTTTGAAGCCTTGGTTTAGATGCAAGCCTGATGTTGATCACTTTCGAGTCTTCGGATCCAAGGCTATGGCTTGGATTCCCAAGAAGAAATGCAAGGCATTGGAACCACAATCCAAACCTTGTATCTTTGTAGGGTATCCTGATGGTGTGAAGGGATATTGATTGTTGAATCCTACTTCTCATGAGATTTATATTGAGAGAAGTGTTAAGTTCGATGAGTCTTCTTTGACTTCCACTTCTCTACCTATGGAGGTTCTTTAGCTTGCTGATTCAGATTTTGACTCATCAAATGATGATGTTGTTGAGCGTGCTCCTCTTCCTGATCCTCCTGACCATTAGACCCTTGAGTCTTCCAATTTTGATAGTAGTGATGATGAGGACTATGTCCCTTATCACTCGAGTGATGAATCTTCCAGACTCAGAGCCTGATCCTCCTCGGTCCTTTATGGACTAGGAAAATTTACAATGTGCTAGAGATTTAGTTGGAGATACTTCAGATATGAGACGTACTCACTTAGATTTTGTTGGACCCCACTCCTTCTTTGCCTTTGCCTCTGATCCACAGTCTTTTCTAGGAGGCTTCCGGTATTCCTGAGTGGGATTTTGCCATGGATGAGGAGTATTCCTCTCTCATGAAGAATGATACTTGGGATCTCACCCCTCTTTCAAAAGGAAGAAAAATCATTTGATGTAAGTGGGTGTTCGAACAAAGTATGGAGTAGATGGAGATGTTAAAAATTTTAAAGTGCAATTAGTAGCTAAGGTTTTCTCTCAGAAAGCTGGGGTTGATTATACTAAAAACTTTCCTTTGGTTGTGAAGATGACTTCTATTCGAGACTGACCCTTGCCATTGCCACAACAAACAGATGGAAAGTCCATCAAATGGATGTTAAGAGTTCCGTCCTTCATGGTGACCTAGAGGAAGATATCTACATGGAACAACCCTCTGGGTTATCTCCATGATCCCTCCCTCATTTGTAAGTTAAAGAAGTATCTTTATGGCCTTAAACAAGCCCCTCGGGCTTGGTATGCCAATATGGACTCCTTTTTACTTACATCAGGGTTTATTAAGTGTCATTCTGATCCAAATGTTTATATTCTATGACAAGATGACTCCATACTCATTCTTGTTCTCTATGTTGATGACTTGTTGATCACCGAAAAATCTTCCTCTATCATTGATTATGTGAAGATTGCCTTGGCCAACAGGTTTTCCATGACTGACTTAGGTCTGACTTCATTACTTTCTTGGGATCCATATTTCACAATCTGACTCGAGAATTTTAATTTAACAACCTAAGTATGCTCTTGACTTGCTTGCTTGTTTTCATATGTCTGATTGTGAGTCTTCTCCTACTCCTTTTCTTTCCGGGGTTAAGTTGGTTTCTGATTGCTCTACTCCCTTGGTTGATGGTACCCTTTATCAATAGTTGGTGGGGAGCTTGATTTACTTGACTCACACTCAATCGGATTTATCTTATGCTATTGGGATTGTGTCTAGATTCATGTAGGAGCCACATGAGCTGCATTGGAAAGTAGCTAAGTGGATCCTTCATTATGTTTGTGGCACCTATACTGATGGAATTCACTATTTTAGAGGGGTGGATATTAAGTTGATTGGGTTCACAAATTCTGATTGGGCCGATGACTTAGATAATTGGAAATCTACCTCTGGATGTAATTTCTCTGTTGGTTCAGGTCCTATAAGTTGGTCTAGCAAGAAGCAGAATGTAATTGCGATATCTTCTGCAGAGGAAGAATACAAAGGAGTAGTTAACATTGCCACATAGGTTGTTTGGCTATAGGGTATTCTGATAGAGTTTGGCATCCAATTTCGACGGCATACCATTATCTATTGTGATAACACGAGCACTATCTCAATTTACAGAAATCTAGTTCAACATCAGTGGATGAAGCACATTGAGATCCATATGCACTTCATACGAGAGCTTATTCATGATGGTATCATCGAAATTCAGTACATTCAGACAACTAATTAGATTACAGATATATTCACCAAGCCCTTCACTGAGGTGAAGTTTCTTCACTTGCAGTCTCTTCTTGGGGTGGGGTCTTATGAAAATTCGCATCTTATTCAAGCTATATAGTCCTCCTCCTCCTCTTCTTCTTCTAGGAAGATGTTGTTTGTATATGGGCACCTTGTTAGGCCTTTAGTTACCGGGCCCCATTGACACATATTTCTTAGTTGTTTAGGAGTGTCTTCTTGGTTTGTCTGACTCATCATAGCCACTACCCCAGCTTTGATGAAGGGGGGTGTTGGTGTGTGGGATTATGTGTCCTCCACTCACATATGGAGGGTCATCTCACATGGGTTAGGTTTAGGGTTTTCTTGTGTGTCATGCACTAGGGTTACTCATCACCCTATATGTATCCCTTCATTTGACATTTATGAGTATGCCAAGACACTCTGCTATCTTTCTCTATGTGCAAGATTTGTTTTGTTATGCAAGTTCTTCCATTGATTGATTGATTCCTCCTTGTGATTACGTTGGAGCTATTACATTTCCTTCAGAGTGTAACTTCATCGTGGTGCACAATTTTTGATATGATTCTCGCAAAATATTTCAAATTCATGGAAGAAGAAGAGAATAAGAAGGGAAAATCTGAATTTGAAATGTAACCAACAAGAAGCATTCAATGCCTGTAAATCTATAAGAAAATATGTCAAATACACTTCCCCAAGTCGTTTGGCGCGTTAGAGAAGGAAAGAGGGTGGATCAGATTAAATCAGGTGGTTGGAGCAATCAGATATGCTCATTAATGCCTAGAAAAATGTTCTCCCATTTCTCACCTACCAGATCCGTCAAGAATTTGAATTTGAATGTCTAGCACTGTAGCCTATGTCAGCAACTATCAGTTGAGACTTGGTGCATGCCAATCAGAGCTCTGTAACAATATATATGGCTGTCAAAAGTTTTTCAGATTCATCTGTGCACACAAGATGTGTGGCATGTCTGTAGAGGCTGAAAGGATGACCAACTATGAAAATATTCTTTTCATTTCTGCTACATGTCACTCATTGATTTGTTTTAGGAATTTGGTGCCATGTTGGTGCACTTTGACTTGTTGCGTGTGGCACACTCAAGCGTGTCAAGGAATGAGGTGGCACGTAAAGGCACAAAGGAGGGAAAAAATATGTGCGTGTGGAAGAATGGGGCACATGAAGAAGGCATAAGGAAGGTGCGTGCAATGCACAGGGGGAAATGGGGAAAATTGATGAGTGGAGAATGTATGGTCAAAGCATTACTATTACAGGGTAATGTGTGGTGAGCGTGAGGGGGACAAGGACTTAGCTGATTGAAGTAAGTGCATGGCGTGCCCACAGGGTGAATAAATACTAGGGAGAAGGTGAATGCGTAGAAGGTGCACACAAGACAAGAGTGGAACAAAGAGGAAAAGGAAAATGGGAAGGGGAGAAGGGGAAGCGCGCAGAGGAACACAAGGAAACATTGACCAAGTGAATGTGCCAAGGAGACCTATGAGGTGCGTGCCACTATAGTCTTTGAGCCAAAATATATATGTAAGGTTTCCAAATAACTAGGAGAGTTATTTGGATAACAGTTTTGGTGACTTTTGGGGACATCTACCGACTAGATGAAGGAGATTAGCAGCCTAGAGCATCCATTGGGCATGGATTCTGTAATGTATTTATAAAATTATGATATGTAGCTTTGAAGAACTACCCCTGGAGTCACTTGAAGGATAATTTCTTGACTCTACTCCAGATCCTGCAAACTGCTAAAAAAATACCGACATCCTGGAAGCAAAAAGAAGAGTGTGTGCAGAAAGCAAGAAAGAAGAAAGAACTATGTACAAACAAAAAACTACATGCAACACAATAAGAGGAATTGAAACTACTCTAATATATACAAAATGATGCAAAAAATTTAATGCAAGGGCTTGGGATAGATCCCATTTACTAGGATTTACATCTTTCCTCCATCAAGATGAGCTAACTTGAAAGAGTTAGCCTCTTTGCACAAACTAATAATGTATGGGACACTCCAAAGTGCATCAAAATTTGAATGGCGCCCTGTTTTAGCTCTATCAACATCCCATTTTAAAACCAAGTCCCCAACTTTGAAATTTTATGGCCTGGCATTTCTGTCAAACCATTTATTTTTTGTTTACTGATGTTGTTCTAGCTTGATCATGGCAGAATTCCTTGATTCTTCAAGATTAACTAGTTCTACCATTCTGATTTCTCTCTGGTCTGCGCCTTCTAGCTCCAGCTACTGGGTAGGTGCCAATGAGTTCAAATATAGTGTCAAAGTAAGGGTAGCCTATTTTCCATAGACAAGATTGTAAGGTGAAGTTCCTACTACCTTTTTAATTGTGATTCTATCTTCCCAGAGTGTGCGCGTGACCTTTTTATGCCACTATCTTTAGATGATGTTCATTGTGCACTTCATGATCCTGATCAGGTTCTTGTTTTTTGACTCTGCCAGACCATTTCCTTGAGGGTAATAGTTGGAAGAAGTCTTCAAGTAGATGCCCATATTTATAGCCCAATCAATGATTTTAGTTCCAAGGAAGGCTTTTGCATTATCATATATAATGGTTTGAGGAATGCCAAACCTTGTGACTATACCTTTGAGAAAGTCAAGGATGAATGACTCGGTCGATTCCTTGAGTGTGATAGTTTCTGTCTATATGGTAAAGTAGTCCATAGTTGTCAATACCCATTTATGTCCAATTTTTGAAGGTGGATTGATCATGTCTATGAAGTCAAGACCCCATTGCGCAAAATGTTGATCCGTTTGGATTGGTCAGAGGGGAAGCACTGTCAATCTCTTATTTCCCGCAAAGAATTCACATTCATTACATTTGGTGACCCAATTGTGTGCATTTTCAAATAGAGTAGGCCAAAAGATACCTACCATTATGATTTTCATTGCTGTAGTGTTGACAGATAAGTGTCCACTAGAGGATCCATCGTGAAATTCTGCTAACACTTTTTCAGTTTGCGCACCATTGATGCATCTTAACAACACACCATCAAGATTACTTTTGAAGAGAAGTCCATCAATCAAAACATAAGGGATATATTGTAACCTCATATGTCTTCTCTTTTCCTTGTTTAAGACAGGAGGGTATGCACCCTAAAAAAGGAATGTTATTATGTCCTTCATCCAATTGCACGCACATGGATCTGTACTCTGCTCAAGTTTTGCGCACGAGAAAACCTCATCAAGGAATAATGAAGTCTCAGATTCATTATGTGCATATTCAACAAGTTACTTGTAGAGCGCGCTACCTCTTACCAACTTTGTGGCTTTGATAGTCACATCATATTCCATGATTTTGGTCTCCCATCGTGCTCTCTTTTCACCTATTTCTGCTCCTATGATGAAGTCTCTGATAGAAGAGTGGGAGACTAATACCTTGATATGATTTTTGGCAAGCATAATCTTGAATTTATTAAGAGAGAACATGATAGAAAAGACATGTTTCTCCATGTGACTGTATTTTAATTCACAATCATTCAGCGTCTGGCTAAAGAAAGACACTGGTTGTTCCATCCCTTGTTCATTTTCCTTTGTTAGAACAACACCAATACTCACATCAATGCCATAAGCATAAAGGATAAAATCCTTTGTGTAATTTGGGTTGATGAGTGCTGGTGTGCAAGAAATTTCTTGCTTGATTTTATTGAAGCTTTCCTTTCCTTCTGTTGTCCATCTAAAATCTATGTCCTTCTTAAGCATCATGGTGATTGGCCGAACCAGCCCTACAAAGTTAGGGATAAAACACCTGAAAAAATTGATCTTACCAAGGAAGGAATACAAGGCCTTTTTGAGCGTTGGTAGGGAAAGAGATAGGATGGATGAAACACACTTAGGATCAATTGTGATGCCATCCTTTGAAACCACATGGCCCAAAATCTTTCCCTGTGCCACAAAAAAATTACACTTCTTTGGGTTAAGGGATACCCCAATTTTTTTTCATCTCTCAAAGACTCTTTCTAGGTGCGCCATATGATTCGTGCTTTTATTTGAGAAGATTGTAATGCCATCAAGGTAAACCAAGATAAACTCGTTGATATAACCTTTGAAGGAAATGTCCATGACGCGTTGAAATGTTGCGCCTATATTTGATAGACCGAAGCACATCTTTTGATATGCATATGCTCCCCACTTGGTTGTAAATGCCGTTTTGAATTTATCCTCTTCCTTGACTAGGATATGATTGAAACTTAAATACCCATCTAACATTGAGAATATTTTCATGCCAACCACAATATGTAGAATCTACTCCATTGAAGGCAACATGTAATGATATTTTAGAGACACCTTGTTCAAATCTCTAAAATCAATACAGAGTCTGATTTCACCATTTTTCTTATGCATCGGAACTAGATTCGCGACCCAGGTAGAGTACTTGATGGGAAAAATAATCTTCACCTCAATGAGTTTGGATAATTCCTTTCTCATAAGGGGTTCTATCTTTGGATTGACTGGTCGCTGATTTTGTCTAATGGGTTTGATACTAGGATCAAGGTCAATGGAGTGTTGAGAAACACTTGGATCAAAACCTTTGAGGTCTTCATACTCCCATGAGAAGATATCGCTATTTTTTTGACATAAAGAGATGAAGACATGCTTTTCATCATGCACGTAAGGTTTACTGAACAACAACTCTTTTCTATGCACAATAGTGACTGGAGAGAAGTCTTCTTCCGCAACACGCATATACTTTTCTTCACATTTGAACTCATCACCAGGGATAAATTTTTTTCCTAAGGTGACCAGCCCTTTAGGAAAATTATTTGAATTTAGTTGAATCACTTGGTCACCATAGCTGTCAAGAAATTCATCTTACATACTTCATGAGAAATCAACTTCATTCTGGATGAACTGGACAATCTGTGCGTCACTGTCAAACACTTTCTAGATGATATTGTTTTCTGGAATGGATGGTATGATCACTATCTTAATGTTTTGAGTGTTTCCTTTGAAAAATTCCTCAATAGGAGATAACTGCAAGCCAAACGCGACCATTTGATCAACTTCCCTATTCATTTTATATGGCAACACCTGCATATTTAGAGAATCAAAGCTCTTAAGGAGGTCCCAAATTCTGTCTTTATAAGCTTTGAGAAGCTTATTATTTACATGAAACTTGTTGGTGACTTGGTGGATAACCAATTCAGTATCTCCAAAGATCTGAAACACCTTAATCTTCTTCTTTTTAGCAATAAGCAGACCATGCACCAATGCCTCATACTCTACCACATTGTTGGAACATGTAAACTGTAACCTATGAGCAAAGAATAATTTCTCATGCTCAGAGGAAATGAGAATGACTCTTTCCCCTATATCATTTCTACTTTTGGATCCATCAAAGTATAACTTCCATAGACCAAGGTTCTCTCCTCTTTGCTTGAGCGTGCACGACAACATAACTTCTTCTTCAAGAATGTAGTAAGTACCACACCCAGTTTCATAAGCTTCTAGTTCTTCAACATATGGGTCAAATTTATGGTGCCTCTCTACCCACTCATCAAGTAATAGATCAAGAATAGAGGTGGAAGAGGCTGCTCTTCAGGAGCTGAATCTTGTTCCTCTTGGATCAAGCAGTTGGCTTGGAGAGGGGACATGACATATGACTCTACATGATAGGAAAATATTGGCTCAACTTGTATGGTAAATTGGGTACCATACCTTTTCTTGAGTAACATATGAGACCAATTAGAAGACAAGTAACCACCCACTTTAACAGTAAAATATCTTGACAAACATAAGGCAAACAGAGGGGGCATATCAAGGATTGACACATCTTGAGTTATTATTAGATTTGGACATGCATGGAGGGTTATCTCAAGATCCTTAATGATTCCTAGGGTAGTGATAATTGAACCATCGAGTTGCACGAATCCTTTTATCAGGGGGCTATACTTAAGACCTAAGACATCAAAAATCTTCTTAAACATGACAAAAGTGCTAATACCTGAGTCAATCATACAATTATGGACAAGATGTTTGCCTATGATCAAAGACATATAGAAGGGTGGTGTTTTAACAACTTTAATTAATTTCTTCTCCTCTTCTTGGTAGATGTTGCTAAAAGTGCACAACTTCTGCATAGTTGGATCAATACCTGGATTTGCACCAAAGCTTCTCGCAACAAGTCACGCTGGAATGGAATTTTCAGGGCATCCCACATTGTAACATTTATGTTTGTATTTTTCATCTGGTTCACAATACTGAATGGAAAACCCATTGACTTGCACATTTGAGGAACAACATCCGTGCTTGGTTTCTCGGGTACAAAGGCAACAACCTTAGCTGGCACAGAGGCTTTACCTACCAAGGGAGGGGTGTGTACCACTTCTAGAGGATCTTTACGTAAGGCCTCGGGTGTGGCAACTTGAGTGCTTTTAATATCGGATGTCTTAGCTACTTCCTTTTGATTTTGAGGGTTTTCTTGTGTTGCTGAAATTGTGACCTGCACGCCAGATTCGAGCATTCTCTTCTTATATATTGTGTTGTCTGTAACTTGGGTGCGTGGTCTGCTTGTATCCTCTACAGCTTGGTTGATTACAAAGAAGTCCTCAGTGCCAAAGAAAACCAAATTTTCCTCTAGAGGAGATTCTGGCCTTTCTTGGATTTCTACTTCTGGTGCACTTGTTGAAGGCTCATAGCTGGAAGCATTCTAAATCATGTAGGCTTGTGCACATGTAATGTTAGTGCAATAATACTGGCTATGAGGCATATTATAAGGAAAGGACCATTCAGACTCCTGCGCCATGTTGTTCTGGACTGGGAAAAGTGCTTGAATTGTGTTGGGCACTGGAAGAGGTTGTGCATGAGGGATAAATTACAAAGGAAAGTGCACATTAGCATGCCATCTATCATTCTGCTAGTTTTGTTAGTACATTTGATTCCTATATTGATTCCACCAAGGTTGATTACTTTGGCCTTGCACCTGATTGGAACTACCTCTGTAGGCTTGTGCCTGCTACTTCTCCAATGATATGACCTTGTTGGACAAGTTTCTAATTAGGGCCTTCAATTCATCATCTTTCTTTTTCTATGCAGAAAAGTAGGATGTAGATGCAACATGTTACACGCTCTACATTGAAACTAGAGAAATAGAAGGCTGGGATGCTGAATACATCTTTGGGAACAAGGGCGTAGGAGGCCTAGGCACCAACTTACTAGCCTGAATGATACTGTTTTATGCCCTTATTGCAATGTTATATGTAACATGTCAGGTTCTACCTCCCATGGATTGAATCATGAATGAAATTTCACTATTCAAAGCCCTTAGATAGTATAAGAAAGCATGTTGGGATGTAGACCTTACCATTTGAGGAATTATGTCCCAAGTCTTCTGGAATCTGATATTGAAATTAGTCATTTTCTCATTAGGCATCCAATTTGTTGTAGTCATCTTCCCCACCAATGATAAATTATTTGATTTATCTTCAAAGTAACTACAAAGAGCTATACCAAGCTCATCCCAGGTAGCAATAGATGCAAGTCTTAGGCCACAGTACCATTGAAGTGCTTTACCCTTGAAAGAGGTTGTGGGTAACATGGCAACAACATCATCATACTGAATCCAATAGACAGAGCATATATTGGCCACATATTAAATGTGTTCAATAGGGGTGACTTGATTTTCTCTTGTGAAGTATGGAATACTTTTGAGCGTGGCCGCTAATATATCATACTGAGCATTAAGATTGAGCGGGCTTCCACCATGCAGTTGGTAAAGTTCCTTGGAGGATGAGGAGGCTGAAGTGCCATAATAGGGCATGCTTGTCTATTTTGAGGAGGATGAGGAGGTTGAAGTGCCATGATAGAGAATGCACTTGTCTATTTTGAGGAGGATCAGAGTGCACACAGTGCATTGGAGATGGTGATGTGTGTGTGCAGTAGATATGTTGTGCGTGTTTCTTGGTGAAAGCTAGAGGTATTCAAAGGATCCTTCAGCTGCAACACTCTGTCTGGTATGTAATATGCTCATAAAAGGAATTCAAGACTACAAAATAGGAGCTCTGGAAATGTTGGGAGTCGCTAGATGTGTTGAAATAAGCCTCCAAAGGCTGGAAATACTAAGTTCACACACCATAACTTAGCAATATGAAATTTAGGCTTTCACTGCTGGTCCCACTGGGTGTGCCAAAAATTGTTGGTTGTGAAACTTGCAACCATATCTCATATCTGGAAGGATCGAGTTGTTAGAGACAACAATGGAACCATCTCCAAGTTGTGGGACCTTGCACACTTGAGACAGATCTCCAGAGAAGGCTGGTTCCTCTATCTATTTCTACTGCTACTAATACTCCTAGTGCTGAAAGGGAAATGTAAGATAACACTGCCAAGGGACCAGAGATAGAAGGATAACATGAAAGGAAACTATACTAAAAGGTGATAACACCAGAAAAAGAGGGATGTAAACTATATGTTCTGAGTGAAAATGAAGGGATATGCGTGAAAGAAGGTTAAGAATGTGTAGCACAACTAAAACATATTTACTAGACCAATTCCATGGTACACAACTAGAAAGGGAATTGTAAGGGACATAGAATTACATATCAAGCACACAATGCAAAATAAAAGGCAAGAAGAAGGAATATAAACACGTTAAGACATAGAATATTCACAAAATGATGCTTCGATTACTTCTAGAAATTCACAGAGCTATTATAATGGTGAAAGAGGTCAATATCCACATGCACGAGCCTGATCTAGAGGTATGCAACTTAGAATACAAAAAATATGAAGTCCTTAGAAAAATGTGTAAGGGTCTAGAATGTCCAACATTAACAATGAGCCCAAATCTTATATTTATAGATGAATTCATGGAAGAAGAAGAGAAGGAGGGAAAATCTGAATTTGAAATGTAACCACCAACAAGAAGCATACAATAGCTGCAAATACGCCAGAAAATATGTGAAATGTGCTTCCCCAAGTTTGTTTAGCACGTTGGAGAAGGAAAAAGGGTAGATCAAATCAAATTGGGTGGTTAGAGAAATCAGATTTGCTCATTAATGCCTAAAAATATGTTTTCCCATTTCTCACCTACCAGATCCATCAAGAATTTGAATTTGAATGTATAACATTGTAGCCTATGTCAGCAGCTGTCGGTTGAGACTAAGCGTGTGCCGATCAGAGCTATGTAGCAAAAAATATCAATGTCATAAGTTTTTCAGAGTCATTTGCGCACGCAAGATGCATGTCACACGCGGATTGGCTGAAAAGATGACAAACTGTGTAAATATTCTTGTCATTTCTACCACGTTTCACTCATTGATTTGATGCGAGGATTCGGCACCATGTTGGCACACTTTGACTGGTTGCGTATGACACACTCAAACGTGTCAGGGAATGATGTGGCATGGAAAGGCACAAAGGATGGTGTAAAGATATGTGCACGGAAGAATGAGGTGCGGGAAGAAATTAGAAGGAACATGCAACGTGTGGGGGGAAATGGGGAAAATTGATGAGCGGAGAACGTATGGTCAAAGCGCAACTATTACAGGGTAATGTGTGATGCACGCAAGGGGGCCATGGACTTAGCTGATTGAAGCAATTGCAAGGCGTGTGCACAGGGTGAATAACTGCTAGGGAGAAGGTGAATGCGTAGAAGGTGCATGCAAGACAAGAGTGGAACAAAGAGGAAAATGAAAATGGGAAGGGGAGAAGGGGAAGCACATAAGGGAACACGAGGAAATAGTGACCAAGTGAATGTGACAAGGAGACCTGTGAGGTGCGTGTCATTACAGTATCTGAGCCAATATATATATGTAAGTTGTCTAAATAACCAGGAGAGTTATTTGGATAACATTACTGACGAATCACATGAAGGGAGATGAAAAAGTAGTTAATTTTCTAGAAAAAATAAAAGAAGTTAAATATCAATTAGTTGGATGTAACAATAACTTGATTAATGATAAAACATTGTATTTCATTATTCAAATAAACATTCACGAAAGGTTTAGGAATTTCATTTCAATTCTAAATTCTAAATATCAATTTGAACAAGACATCCATGACCTTTCCACCCTGAGTGCTTTCCTGATTCAGGAAGAGTAGGTTTTGTAAAATTTTGAATCATATGAGAATGCCATACAGGTACTTCTCATACATAAATCTAAGAACAAACCTTCTAGATTTAATAAGAATAGAAAATAAAACTTTACACCCCTTAGTAAATAAAATGAATCAAGAATTTAATAGTCAATTTTGATGGGAAATGTTGCAATTGTGGGAAATTTGGTCACAAGAAGAAAGTTTGTAAAATAAACAAAAACAAGCCAAAAATAAAAAATTAAAAGGGAATAAACCGAATCAAAATAAAAACAAGATTGAAGAAAATAATCAAAGAAAATGAATAGATATTAGACAATGATGCTTCTAGGCACATGTCGTATGAATATAATAATCTAACTAATATCAAATCATCTATCTAAGTGATCATTCCATTCTTGATATTCAGGGTCAATGAAAAGAAAATGTTTTTAATGGTTTTATTAATGACGTTTTATGTGTTCCTAAATTAAAAATGAATTTTATTTCTTTTTCACAAGTAACTCAGAATAATTATAATACAATTTTGTTAAAAGATAAATGAGCTAGATGTTACTAGTTTATGAAAGCATACAAAGGAACCCAAATTATATGTGTTTAAAGTATTTTTCTTCTACTTCTTATTTGTCTACTCAAAAATAAAAGTAATGTTCAAGTGTGGCATGAATGGCTAGGTCATGTTATTATAAGAGAATGTATGACATGTCTCAACTTAACCTAGTTTTTGGTCTACCACCTTTCTCTCATGAAACGTGTGAAGGGTGCTTATGAGGTAAGCAGTTACCAAAACCTTTCCTCAGTCATCTTGAAGAAAAATCCACATAATCCATGGAATGTTTCCATAGTAATGTTAGAGGACCTTTAAAAATTTGATCCCTAAATGGTTCAATGTATGATGTTACTTTCATTATTGATTATTCTTGCATGATTTGGTCATTTTCTCATATGTGTTATTTATCAGTCTTATCACAAATTTAAAGTCTTAAAGTAGATAATGAAAATATATACATTGATAAAACTTTTCTAAACTCTAAATTAGTATGCGTTTACTAAAAATAGTATTATATGCATATCAAACGACACTTGGGGACGCCTTTGTGTCTATATTGGAGGCATCCAATACTAATTGAATATAATATATTTTTTCAAGATTAAAATGTTGAAATTTTTATTTCAAAAGTTCAACATACTGATAATATGACATGGTTAGTTTTTATGCATATTATCATTTAAGTTGTTATACAACTTGTTCTGCAATCTATTAATGTAATATTTATAAATGGTTAAAAGTGAAATCAACAATGATTTATATTATGATTATTATGATAATACATGTTTATATGAATATTGTGATTCTAACCATGTTGGTGTTGTGTTAGATAGAAAATATACAACTAGATATATGTTCAAGTTTAGTATAGGTGTATTACTTGAAGCAGTAAAAAGAAGAATGACAATTATTCTATTGACAAAGTATATAAGTGCATGAAAAAATCCATGTGGGCTAGTGGATGTTGGAAAATATTCACATGGAAGTTAAAAAAAAGTACTCCTATTCTATGTGATAGTCAAAGTTGCATTACTCTTTCTAAAAATATAGTTCAACATCAAAGAAAAACGCATATATAGATTCATATGCATTTTATCCAAGAGAAGGTGCTCTGTGGTGATATAGATCTGAAGTATTGCCTATTGAAAATCAAGTTGCAGACAAGTTTATAAAGATGCTGTAAATTCATGCAAGTTTCATGCAATGTTTAGCCTTTTAGAGTTTCCATGTGACAATGCTAATGGTCAACTGTGTGTTTTCTCTTTTCTCCTTTATAATTATTCTCCAATTTAAAACATGTAAAATATATTTTTTGGTAAACTTATAACTCTAATTTTATTATGTATAGTCTAGTGTGTTTTCATCATGGTAAAATGATCTTACTTTATAAAAGGAACCAATGTTAAGATATTTCCACTTAGATCTATTCATGCTTAGCATATATCATAACTTATGATTTAGATTCCAAATCCTTTTTTACCAGAGTTGAGCATGATGAAGGTGTATATATCCTTCAAAAGTGATATACTAGCCTATACCTTAACGATGGTTTATGAATTTTGTAAATCATGTTGTATGAAAAGAATCCCCACTTAATATTAAGGAGGTGTTAGAACATTTAACATTAAGTGTTCTTATGTAAACGATAGATGTATTTTAAATTATTGACTATAAACTAAGAGTTTATGGTTTAATTGGTTTTGTTATTCAGTGCTTCATGAGAATTCACACATGATTGATTTATTTATAAGTTAAGTAAATTTAATGTGTGGAATTCACTGAATTACCGAATGAAGTGAGGGGAGGTCAGATTATGCAATTGTTTCTCATAAATGGAAAATTCTCTTTCTGTGGTTTTTTACCTCTCATGGGGTTTTTTCCATGTTAAATCCTTATGTTGATTTATTTTAATTGTTATGTTTTACATGTTTCTTTGTTTATTTTTTAATAATTAGTTAAATTGAATAGTTGGACCTCACAATATCAATACTATCACAAGATTCATCTTTGTTCCAATTCCAATGATAGAGGCCCACAAATTTTAACACATACTAAGGCTTCATTTTCACTTGCCTTAAATTTGAGATAGTGAAATTAACTTTGTTGTGATGTAAGGGCATAAATTATGAAATTTGGATTTCCTAGAAAACCCTTACGAAACAATTAAGAGGATTTTCTTCAGATGATCCTTTGATAGTAAAACATCAATATGATTTCTTTGTATGCAAAACCCTTAAAATAAAATTAACTAAATATTGGAAAAACATTTACAAAATATGGATTTGATTGAAAAGATTAGATTTACCATACATTGATTTTTTTAATTATTTTTGATTAGAAATTGTAAACTGAAATCTCACTGCATAATTTTAACACTAAAATTGCACTTCTTATCCTCATTTCTATCATTTGGTTATAAAGTGTCTTTCTAGTTAATTAGATAACATACCCCTCCATCTCGGTAATTTAAACGTTACTTCATTAATTAACTAGTCTCCCCCTCATTATGGATACAAATTCATTAATTTGTTAGTTATAATCATATTCTAATTACCCAATATTAATTAATTAACCTTTCAAAAATTTACCTTCTCATTGGGTAAACCCCACTTTCAAATCATTCAAAATCCACTAATTTCCCTCTAATTGGATTTTACAAGCCTAACTGGGTCTATTAAATCAATTCTCATTGATCAATTCAAATCATACCCAACTCTCATGAGTTGAAAATTATAATTGATCTTCCCTAATCATACTTAACCATTCCTAAACTTACTTATCAATTTCTAATCCTAAAAGTTATTTTTTATCCCACATTCATGAGAATGAAAGTTTCTCCAATCTGGAAAACTATATAAATAACCTTACCCATTTACACCTTTTACACCATGTACTTTTTAAGACTTCTACAAATGATAAGAGCATTTAAATCTTAGATGGCTTATTGATCAAGATATTTTTTCCCTTTTCTACTCAGATAAGAGTAGTAAGAGAAGAACTGAAAATGGAAACTAAGCCATATTGGTGAGATCTCTTCCTCTTCCTTGGAGAAATCCTTTAATCGTACATGGCTATGTATGATCACTAAAATAAGTATCTACAATCCAAATCCCATATAAATAATCAAAGGATGGTTTGCATTTGATGTTTTTAATATTTAAATGCATTACTTTAAGCTTTCCTTTTAATGGTTTTATCTTGATGTTTATGTTGAACTAACTTAGTTATTGAATATACTTGGTGTTAGGTTATAGTAATTAGCTTAGCCTCGACTAATGAACTAGATTAGTGCTAAATGTTTTCTGTATGAGGTCACGTTCATTAATTTGATTGTGGGGTAATGGCCTTTTATTAATAATTTATTCAAAAAAAGTGTACTTCTCTTAGACAAGGTATTGGCAAGTGTTTACAAAAAAATCCTAGGGAGCCATGGGAAATTTTTTCCATATCCAAATTCATGAATTTCAAAAATCCATTACAAAGTAAGACTTCCTTGGAGTTAAAACCTTACTTTTCAAACAAGGCAAGAGTCCATTGAAGTTGTGCCTCATATTTTTCATCACGAATTGTTCATATCAAAACTTCCTTGAAGTTAAAACCTTGTTATTCAAACAAGGAGAAACTCTACTGAAGTTACACCACATACTTTTCATCACCACTCATAAATTACCTTGTTATTTTTTGACATTATTGGCCAAAAGAGAGCAATTTGAATTGCTGCCAAAATTGTTTCAACCTATTTTGAAGCCACTTAAATAAATTTTTCCTTAAAACCTTTATTTAAGTGTTGAAATTATGTTGGTAAGTATTCACATTTTGGTGGTATTCTTAAACCAACATTGGGACATCTCACTTCTGGGATAATTTCCTTTTGGTAGTCATTACAATCACATTTCTAACTATCCCTTTTTGATACCCGACCCTTGTTTTTCTACAAACTTGATTTGACTGTTGAAGGTGTGTTGTTACACCGCTCGCATTGTGCTAATCCATTTTAATACTTACATTTTTTTTTTTTAAAACTCGATATAAGTGTTAAAATTTTATCGTTACACTGCTTGCATCATATTAGTCCCTTTTTTTATCCTTGAACCTTGTTTTTCTAAAAAACTTGATTTAAGTGTTGAGGGTGTGTTGCTATGCTTTCCAAATTCACATAGATATATTTAGATATTACTACTTGTGTATTTCATATACTTAGATAATTATCACTTTGTCATTATTACATTGCCCATTTTGTCCTATACCCCTTGTGACATTTACACACATTCCACCTATCTTTGCAGGGCACATTTTGTGTCATGGCACCCATCACTCGCATAGTTCATAGGAATTGTGTTTCTAACCCCTTTAGGAATCCTATTGTTTCTTCATCTGATGAGGGGAAAGAGTGGGTTGACCATAGAGATACTGAGTGGGAAATACCTCAAAATCCATTTATAGATAACTCTACTCATATAGAAAACTTCTTGTTTCAACACAAAGACCAAGTCTTGTTATGTCTTATTGAGTTAGGGAATAAATTACCCTATAATTTTTATCTCAACTTCCTTTCTCACATGATTGGGATGAAGCGTATAAATCCTCCCCCACCTCATAGGAATGATGAGGATATCTTAAATCCTTAATGGTTCTCCACGTCTACCCATCCTGAAGGTCACAATGATGACGTAGAGGTATCTCACACTAGGACCAAACGTCATATACCATTTGTTAGGAAAAATCACAAAGATAAAATAGAGGATGAAATCCCTCTACATGAGGAAGTAGAGCATGAGCCTCATAATGAGAACGTCATTATGCAATGACAACCATATGCCCTTAGTTGTCAGTTGTCAAAATCAACTTCTCATGTCCATCAAAATGCATATAGAGCTCTTAGGACTGAAAAACCTAGAGTAACTTATGATGAAAGCTATACTAAAAACCACGGTAGAAAATACTCCAAATCTAACCGCACATATATACTAGCCACGCCATCACGTGACCAATTTTTGACAAAGAATGGAAGTCTCTGAAAGAGTTCGTCATTGGTTTGCAAGAAAGTAATCAAGGGCATAATAAGAAGTATCAATTTGAAGAAATGTGTCCTTACCCTTTCGATCAGGAAATGTTACATACTCGTTTCCCACCAAGTAATGACTGCCTTAAATTTGATAAATATAGGGGCAAAGGTGATCCTTGTGACCACATCTAGGACTTATTCATGGCTTTCCAAGAAGTAACATATAGCGATAATTATCTTATTTGCTTATTTCCTAGGAGTATTAGAGGACATACACTCAAATGGTTTCTCCATCTCCTTAAAGGGTCCATTTCTACCATTACAGAATTAGATAAAAAGTTTTTTCGCCACTTTTCATTCAATATGGAAAGTGATATCACGATGTTGGACCTATGTTGCATGAAACAATGAAAAATTCATTGTTTTCCTTCAGATATGGTGTGGACTAGCTAGCCAATTCCCTTGTTCCATCCTTGAGAAACAACTTGTCAGCATTTTTGTACCTAATTTAAACCCTGAGATAGCCTTCCACTTGAAAAAGCATTATTTTGGCACATTCGAAGAGGTCATATAAAAAGGTATTCAAATTGAAAAGGATTTAATTGCTAAAGGGGTGATTAAACCCTTTCAAATAGATAACCATGACTTGAGACCTAGTGAAAAATCCCTTTTTTTTAACAAAAATAAGAATGTCTTCGGTGATGGAATCACTTATTCCAAACATGTATAAACATTTCAAAGAAAAACACACTTAAAAATCACTCGTGTACCATCTAAATCTATAGTAAAATGTAGAGGGTACACTCCACTCATGGATTCATTATCAGCTATCCTAAAGCAACTGGGTTTGGCTAGCATGGTTAGATTCCCCACCACTAAATTTTTCACTGATGATGTACCTAAGCCATTGTGGCATAAAGACCACAAATATTGTGAATATCATCGTGTTAAAGGTCATGTTATGGATACATGTATAAAGCTTAAAAACTTCATTCAAGATCTCCTAGATCAATGGAACATTGAACTTGATGCATAATTACCCTCCAAAACATCTAACAATCAGATAGGAATTTTCAAGGAGTCATTTCCCAAACATAAAAATATAGAAAATAAGTTGGATTGAGGTCAATCCTCTCAAATAAAGAGTACCAACCATGTTATTTTCCAAACTTCTAATCCCTTTGTCTCTCTTATTGGTTATGTCCATCTCCTAAATACCCACATCTATACCATAAGAATAAAATCTGAGGAGTGTGTTGTTACAACACGAAGCACTCTTCTTATTGTCTAAGGACCCCCTCTTTCTATTCCTTTGGATGGTCATTATGATCTCCTTGAATAACTTGAGAATACAACTGCCAATATTTCTATCTTGGATCTTCTCAAGATATCTACTGTTCATAAGGATATCCTCTATAAGGCCCTTCAAGAGTCAAGAGTTTGTTATGACATTAATGCTTCACACTTCCAATTATTGGTTATGTAAATAAATCCATTTGAACATATCTTTTTTATCCAAAAGGAGATTCCATCAGATAATCAAACACAAAATTTTACCTTATATATAGAAGTATCATTACTTGCAAAAAGATCAAAAGGGTGGTTGTGGACAATAGATCCGGTCTTAACATCTACACAATAAATCTTGTGAAACAATTTGGACACAATACTGATGAGATAGAGTCTGATGTCATCACTATCAAGGAATTTGATAATGCAGAGTGATATTCATATGGAACCATTACTCTGCCTATGGAAGTTGGGCCTATCGTGCATGAAACGAGGTAAAATGTCATTGACTTGGACCTTCACTATAATATTATCCTCGGTTGCCCATGGATCCATGCCATGTAGGTCTTTCCCTCCACTTTTCATCAGTGTATCAAGCTCTATTGCCAAGGATAAGAACTTATTATTCCTATAGACATGTAATCATTTACCCATCGTAGAGCATTGGCTGGTTATTATCGGGCTTCCTATGAATGTCCTTCCCCTGAGTTGGTCATTGACTTAAAATCAGATGCCCTATCCTCTAGCATAAATCTAGATACAATTCATTGACATAAAGGTGGTTCTTCCACTTCTATTCCCAAAGTTTCTACATGGGAATCCAAGATGAAAATCCTTCATACTGATTGTGGAGAATATGACCTTCAACAAACCCTACTTGTGTCAAATCTTCCATTATCTCCTAAAACATGTGGTAGGCCTAACTTTTGACCACAAATATCTTAAACACTTGACACTCTCAACATATTTACCAATGGTAGTCTCTTAGCTGATGAAAGGTTGGGAAGTAATTCCACATCCCAATATCTTGATGAAATCATGGCCCCTACTATCAATCCCTTGAATATGTCATCCCTAATATGATGATGTATGTCATGCGATACCAACGATATGAATACGACATCAACAAATAAGGGATGTAGGAACCTCTTCCGACACATGAGAAGATGGAAAGATATGTCATCGGTATTCAAACCTATGGGTCCCCTCTGACATAAATTGACGTCACCTCTTCTGAATGTGAGGATGGTTCTTTTGGTTATGATAATGAAACAAATTCCCTTTGTAGTTTTTACGAAGACGTTGCTTCCACAAAATTGTTTCCTAATACAGATATTTTTACCCTATCCCCCTCTGGCCCTGAAATAAACCTTATATATCCATCCCTCATTAATTGAGACTAATAACAACACATACCAATTGATTTTTTTTCAGAATGAGGAAGCTATTGAAGAATTTATGGGGACCCATGATGATATTCCTATGGGATATCATAAGAAAGTTTTTTCTATTGACCTTGATTCCTACACCTACTTTGGAGCGGGAGTTGAGTTTTTTGGTCAACAACAAGAAAAGGAGGTCCAAATACCTTCTAGAAAACTAAAGAATAATAAATCTATATACTATAGTGAAAAATTCTTTGAGACACGTGCATATTAGAATTATGCAAAATATAGAACATATAATTTTGAGGATCGTCATGTTGATGAGAATCTCTCGGAGGCACCAATAGAGGAAGAGCTCAATCTTCCTCTTAATCATACACTTATGGAAGATGGTTCTAAGATATTATTTGAGGAGACTTTTGATGTCATCCTTGACATTGAAGAAGATCCTAAAATCATCAAACTTTGGACTTCTCTTTTAGCACAGGAGAAGAATACCTTTACTATACTATTCAAAGAATTTATGGACATATTTTCTTGGTCTTATATAGACATGCTAGGCTTAAATCCTTCTTTAGTGGTGCACAATCTAGTTTTGCATGAATCTTCCAAGCCTATCAAACAAAAATTAAGAAATATGCATCCACGCATTGCTCATTTGGTCAAATAAGAGCTAGAGAAATTATTAGTTTTTGGTTTTATCAAACCTATCAACTATTCAAAGTAGATCTCCAATATAGTTCATATTCGCTGAAATCCAGTAAGCATGAGGATTTATGCATATTTTAGGGACATTAGAAAAACATTTCCTAAAGATGACTTTCCTCTTCCAAACATCGACATGGTAATTGATTCTACTGTTGGTCACGAAATTCTATCCCTCATGGATGGATTCTTGGGATATAATCAAATAAATATTGTGGAAGAGGGAAAACACAAAAATAATTTCACTATCCCTTGGGGTACATTTTGTTTTCAAGTCATGCCATTTAGCCTCAAGAATGCAGGTGCAACATATCAACGAGCTATGAATGTTATTTTTATGAAATGTTACATGATATTGTGGAGGACAATGTTGATGATGTCCTAGGAAAAAATAAGACTAGAGAAGAACATCCAATAATCCTACATCATATCTTTAAGATATTAAGGGATTACAAGGTCAGGTTCAATCCAAATAAATGTTTCTATTGTGTGATTTCAGATAAGTTATTGGGCTTCATAGTTTCTAGAAGAGGAATTGAAGCAGACTTGACAAAGGTCACTACTATTACAAAAATGCCTCCTCCCAATAACCTCAAACAATTGTAGAGCTTGCAGAGAAATATCTGAGCCATCTGCAGATTAATCTCCTAGCTCATAGATAAATTCCATTCTTTCAGTCATTTTCTTAAGAAAGATATTGATTTTCACTGGGGTCATGATTGCCAACAAGCATTTTCCTTACTCAAGAAGTATCTGGCTAACCTACTTTTTCTCATACTGCCTACACTAGGTCAACCCCTCATGCTATATCTATACTACTCAATTTTCTATCAGCTCCCTCTTAGCTCAATATGATCTAAATAAAAAATAAAGATTCATTATTATCTTAGTCACACATTTATCTCTTATGAGCACAATTATCCGCAAATTGATAAATCATGTTTAACTATTTTTTTCACCTTTCAAAAACTCTGCCATTACCTTTTAAATAATAAAACCAAGATTATATCTACATTTGGCCCACTCAAATACCTTTTATCTAAACTTTCTATTACTAGGAGGATATCTAATTGGATCATCTTGTTTGGTGAATTTGATATTGAGTATGTCAACCAGAAATTAGTTAAAGGAGAAGTGTTTGCTGATCAACTAATTGAAGCTCCTCTACCAGGAGCAGAACCATTGAGTTTGGAGATGTCACATGATTTTATTTTATATATTGAATAATCTTCCACCTGGAAGATATAATTTGATGGGTCATTCACATTTAATGGCTCAGGGGAAAATATTGTTCTTATCACCCCCAAAAGTGATATTATTCCTCAAGCTTTTAGGATTGGCTTCCCATGTACCAAAAATATTGATAAGTATGAAGCTCTCATTATAGGATTGAAATTATCTATAAGATAGAATATCAAACAAGTGAAGGTTGTAGGTGACTCCCAACTGATCATCAAATAGGTTAATGATGAGTATAAGGTAAAAGATGAGAAGCTCATCCCATATGAATAGATGGTAGACACCCTAAAGCAATAATTTTTTTAAATCACCTTTCAACATGTCCTAAGAGAACACAACTATTTAGTGGATGCCATGGATACCATTGGATATTTTCTACTATTATCTCTGAATACTAGGGACTTTCAATTCCTTATTGATCATCTAACGGTACCAGCCTATGACATGCCAAAATCATGTCTGGTATGTGAAATTTTTGGTCCCTTTTCCCCTTGGTACGTTGACATATTTAATTACTTACAAGATGATACCTTCACTCCCGACATCTCCCACTCCTAAAAGTGACCCTTTATCCAACAAATAACATGTTATACCTTGTTATCAACTAATTTTGACTTCACAAAATTATAACATGATTTTTTTAGAAGTGACCTTTCTCATGGTTTATCACCTTCATTGTGATCGTTTTATTCTTCTGATCATTTTGGCCTTTGTTTCATTCATTTCGGTTAAGTGGTTCTCCTTCTATGTCGTAAAAAATGTTTTAATTAATTAATTAATATTTTAACTTTTATTTAATAAAATAAATTTATTAAATTTTAGGGTTTTTAATTAATAAATATTGATTTTATCCTCATAAAAGTTTGTTCGACAAATTTGGAAGAAGTTTCTTATTTTCTCCACGTGGGCATTTAATTTCCATGAGTAATTACCATGTGCAATTATAATTCTACTTCCCTCATCCAAGAAGAGGGGAAGAAGGATTACAAAATAGGGAAAACGAAGAAGCAAGGAATGTTTGCAGATATCCAGATCTAATAGAAAGAGAAGCTCATTCCACATGCATTCCTTAGCTTTCATATATAAACCTGACATGGGCATTAGCTAGAGCCAGGCAACCTGGAAAGCTCTAGGATAGTTGTCTCCATAAAATCATTCTATTCTAATGTTTTCAAGCCCACAACTTGATTCAAGGTATCATTTCATTTTTGGCTTGTGTGTAGGTTTTCAAGGGAAGTGTGCTCAATGGTTTTTCTCGTAGACATCCTACATGATCATGCTCGAGTTCCTTATTACTGCCTGTGCTCAAGATTAGGAAACTCGTTTTCTGGTTGGACATATGTCCTTAAATGGGTGCTTGAAAATTCTCCTACTCACAAACTCAAACATTGTGTGGCCACAACTCTCATTTTTGGACTGAGCCCTAAATATTTCGTGCTTAGGCTTGATCCACATAACATGCAAAAATCTTGAGCTCAAAATAACGAGAAGAAGACTCAAGTTGGAGTCTTTATTTTATTTTGCATGCATATTATTTATTAAAACTACTTTTCTTTGGTTTTATTATTCCAGAAAGGCCACATACCAACTATCTACATGGTCATACAGCTAAAGGAAAAATAACCACACGTAGACAAAAAAAAGACAGCTCGAGCTCATATTACCACTTTTTAAAAATTGTAATTTCTTTGCTTTATTTAAAAAAGGAAATAATAAATAAAGAGTTTTATTTTTCCTTGTGGTTATGGTGGTCTAGAGACTAAGACCCTAACCCCTTCCAAGTGTGTGCTTTATTTTTCTTTCTACTTTCAAAATTCACAATTGGAGAATGCTATAACAAATCGACACTCAAGTATGCATATCAAGGATTAATCCCAACATATTCCATATAAGCTCAACATACAATAAAATTTCAGATACTAATATGGGCCATGTGGATTTGTTTCAATTTTGCGATGGGGTTAGGAGGGAAGGAAAATATTTTTTCTAAAAAATGATCTTTCCCTGCGGCTTACCTTAAGCGGAAGCATTTCTGGTTGCAATATAATGTCCTGAGTTCATTCTGGCATGTGCCAAACACTATGACCCTGAGTGTCGTGGAGTTTTTAATGACATAAATGAACCCTTTCTGATTAACTCTCCCGAACACATGGAGGATATGTTAAAAGTGCCAATGTATGAACAAAGTTCTGACATAACGCACGAGAATCAACACAACAATTTTGGGATGAAGATCCCTTAAGATGGTTAAAAATGGTAAATAAGAATTGGTTAGTTAAACAGAAAAATCACACTTCAAGAATACCCAAATAATTTTTTCATGTGAATTTTCATGAAGAAATAATAGATATGATCACTCTCCTTGGTAGGGATTTTGGTCTCCCTTCCACTAAGAATTTCCATCCTTGGATGTACAAATTCATTTATATCATCCTCGATGTGAAGATGTTCTTTGATTGGGAAAGTATCATCAATAACACCCTCCATAAGCAGTTGATCAAGATGAGAATGATGGGTCACTTTTACATGACCTCATATTTGATCTATATTGTAGCCAGGAGGAGAATATTTTTAGGGAAGACAACTAGAGGCATAATGGGTCTTGGTAAAAATAGAGTTTTTCACTGTTACCCACAACTTGAATTCAAGAATGGTTCTCACCATTTCTAGAGGGTCAATGATGCCTTCCTTTTTAATGTAATTAGATCACTAGAGATAAATATAGAAGAAATTTTTTTAGAGGATGCCAAAGTCGTCATTGAAAAGTGGGGAACTTGGTATATCTAGTTTTCTTCTTACTCATATATACGGGTTAGTGGATTTGTGGGAGCTCCTTAAAAAATCCCTAAATATGTCAGTAACAAATTGGCGTTGATGGAAATTTCATGTCAACTTTTCCAAGTCCATTGTATAATTGTGAATAAACATAGAGAAGGCATTCATTTCCCAATTCATATTGGGGAATACAAATTTCCAAGTTCCTGCAATGCGGAACTGATGGAATAAGAATTTTCCCACATCACCATACATTCTTTCACAAGTAGGGATCAATTTGATATTAAAGGGTCCATGGAAATATCCCTAGGAGAAAGATATATACATAAATAAAGCATAAAATACTATTGGGTAGGATGTGCGAATGATAGGGAGATAAGATGAAGAAAATTTTCTCGTATCACATTGGCTCAAATAGAAAATTATGAATTGAGAGATCATCCTTTGACCCTTGTCAATAATGGAACTGATATTATGGATCCTAACTATAATGATATTTTTTTCACTCCACTCCTTAGTATTTATTAGAGTAAATGAGATGAAACTTCTCTAGATACCATGAATCAACCCGTGTTGAGAAGAACTATGATGTGGTACTAGAACCAAATAACCAACCCTCTCCAATTTCAAGTACATATTTACAAAATACAAAAATTACCAACAATAGGAGGGCTCACAAATAAAAGAGGTGGTGCAAACCTCTTCATGACATTCTCCACCAACGTCATCACACACATCTCAGAGGAAAAATTCAACCGTTACCCAAATCTGTCTCTAGTGAAGATGCAGTGTCTCAAAGGTCAGTAAAGAGTGTGCATACTAGAGATGGAAGAGAACATGTTTCAAGTATCTATACCTTAAACTCATATATCCACATCAATGAGAGTTCCAATAGGATCACTAAAGATCCAAGTCATCAATGTCAAACACTTGAGTCTAAACAAATCATAGTGGTACAGATATCCAATTCTTACGAGTATCAAGGTGATGGGAATGTTCCATAAGAACATGATGGTAATCAAGAATGTGTTGTAGATGCCACTTCACCAAGGATTGAGGCTGCAGAAAAATTGGCTACTGGTTTTAATCATGAGGAAAGTAAAGAGGGTATCCCTTCTAATTCTCAACTATGTTGTGCCAAACTAATGAATGAAACACCTTCCTAGGTTGATTTAAAAATCAAAAAGAGGAAGAGATTGATCAAAGTGGCCAACATTGATTTGGAAGCTCTTTCTTCCCTTTCCAATGACGTTGTGCCAAAAAATCCCAAGGTATTTTCTAGGGTAGTTATTGATGATAATGGAGATAAATTTGTAGAAATTACAGTTCCAACAACTGAAAAGGATCATGGAGACATGACAATCATTGATTATGAAGTATCCAAAATAGCCCTTGGAAACACCACTTTTGAAAGTGATGTTGCCATGCCGAAAGATTAAATGAACACTGTGCTTAAAAGGTTAGAGAGATATAAGTCTCAAATTTCCCAACTCAAAGAAGAGAAGAATAAGTTGATTTCATATGTTCAACATTTGATCAGTCTAATTACGTCTTCTTTTACTATTCTAGAAATGGTGGCCATCCCAGCTCAAGAAATTATCAATCAATCAAAGGATGTGATCACTCTAGGGAACACTGTAAGGTCTTGGGTTTCTGAGATAGAAAATGGTGGGTTGAAAATAATTGATGAGGTGATAAAAATATCTGAGAATATCTATGCCTACCTTGATTCATTTTTTCCATTCAAGGAATGCCTCATTGCAGAATTAATAGTTATGGATCAGATCTTTCTAAGTCTTCAGGATCTTGCCTGTATGGAATCTACATTCTTATCCTCATAGGGAATCCTTGAGTTTGACCATCACATGACATGAATTATATGGCTAAATCATGTTAAGTCTAGGAAATTGATTCTGGAATACTTAGTAATTCAGTTTGACAGTCTGTGCGATGAAGCTTATACCACACTCTCTTCCATTCAATCCTTCATTGAAGAGATTCCTTGTACCTTTATCAATGAACACAACCAAAGGAATTCAATACAACATCTGAAGGAACAATATACAAAATTGATACATGAAATGTACACTGCTGTTGATAATTTTTCCACTTCTTCTATGATCAATGTTACAGGATAAACACCTTTGTGAAGATATCCAATCTAAAGTTACAGACCTACATACCATACTAGGTAAGATTCTTGAACTGCAGGTAATTTGTGAGGCTTGTCTTCTTCCAAGTTGTTTTCTAGAGGAAGAAAAGATGCACCAGACATTGTAGAAGCTCAAATATTTCGAATTAATGAAGGATCAGACCCTTGTTTCACCAACAAAATGGTGGGATAATTTCCTATGTTATCTAATGGGTGTGCATGTTCATTTCTCATATGAATGAGAATAGGTGAACCCTACCCAATGGATAAGGAACTAGTTGTTTTACTTAATTTTCATGTGTTTTTCTGCATGGGGTCCACATGTACCCATTTCCTTTTATTTATGTTTTTCTCTTAAAGTGACTTTCAAATTGTTATAAAGTGATGTTGACTTATTTTAGTTAGGTCATTTAAAAGCAAGGTCACTTAAGGTACCCTAATTTAATGTTCATGTAAACCCTAACTACCTTGTAACCAAATTTTGGGTTATAAAAGGAAGTTAGGGGCTCATTTGTAAGGGTGACTTTGAGAGAGGAGAAGAAATAGCTTTGTGCAAGCTTTGTTTCAAGAAAGAAAATTTGTGTTCTTTTGTGAAGACATTTTGAAGAGTTAATGAAATATGAACTTTGTGTCCCATTCATTATCTCTTGTAGCATTTGATGTTCTTATGTTCATTAGATGTTAGTGTTTAAATCTTGCATGCGAATACTATATTTGATCTTATTGTCAACATTATTAATTTGTTGTTCTTGTTCACAGTGATCAAGCTCTGATATCTACTTTCTCATGTGTGTTCCCTTTCATTTATTCTTGTTTAGCTGATTCAAACTCTGTTTTATTTGAGTTAGTTATTCATTGTTCTTCTTCTTCTCTATGCAATATTAGGCTTTGTTTTTACCTAACTATTGTACATCCATTTTATGCTCCTTCATTCCATTTCATCTCCCTCATTCACACTTCTTTCCATTTGATGTCCCAAAACACCCCCCACATACAATTTTGAATGTATAGATGTAAATACATTTTTGGTTTTCAATAAAGGAAACCTCACCTTCATTGAGGAGGGAATTTTTCCCTTGACTGTTGCATGTCATTTGTATGTGTGCAAATCCATTTGCTAATAGTTTTTGGTGACTCTACTTGGGGATTCAAGAATCGTTAACCAGTGATTGGTTAAATATTTATGACTATCCCCTTTGCACAAGCTCCAGTTCTTCAACTGAATCTTGTGCCCAAACAAATATTTTCAAGGAGACATTTATGTCCAACCTTTGGATAGTAGCTTGGGAAAACCATGAAATCTTGCAGCAATTTGTGGTTGTTAATAGATCCATTGACATAGAAATCTACACTGAAGACCTTAGAAGAAGAGCACCCACACTTATGGCCAGAAGACCTCCTGGACACGTGTTGATCATTGTTCATTCAACGTGGCCCTCTTCCACCAAGGAAATAATTTGTATGACTATTATAGGTAACTCACCTATCTTGCAACCAAATATTATTTTTACAGATACTCAAGAAGACATATCATCAGATTTGAGGCAAGCTATTTGGGAAAAGTGCACGAACGACTATCATTTTCATCTTGTTGCATCAGTATTGGATAACGAAGAAAATCAAGCTGTGAGAGTTGCTAGAGTCATTCAGGCTGCAAAGATATCAAGAAAGAGAGAAAATAGAAAAGGCTAGAGCTGATCAAAATGTGCCAGTGATCCTTTCACAGTAAATATTTCAAACTGGCAGGAAGGAGGTTTACGTGAGGAGAAAAAGTTAAAGGTAAATCTGATCCATTTTTTATTTTCAAGGAAATTTTGGTTTCAAGTTATCTCCTCCAAGGAGGAAACTCTCCTCATAAATCTGTAAGCCTTACATCAAGTCCTGAAAAAGAATTAAGGGAGGAATCACTACAAGTCAAGCACTTGTTCTTTCTCACGTTGTTTTACCCTCACATACAACCTTTCCTAGGATGGTTGCTAATGTACCATGGGGAAATGCCATAGGCCCATTGGCCTTACCAGCTTGACATGACCTTCCATGAGGATCGATGAAGATTCTTCCCAAGTTCAATGGAGATGGGAAGACTTCACCTGATGACCACATTTCCACCTTCTTTGCTACATGTGCAGTTTTTTTGGTGGAATATGAAGATGTTGTTGTTCACCTCTTCATTGAAACATTATAGGACATTTCCACGGATTGGTTTCATCATCTCCCGAATGGATGCATTACAAACTATGGAATGATATGAAAAGTAAGTTTGAATACAGGTTCAAAATGATAGAAGATGAACATGCCCTTCTAGTCCAACTATCTCAGGTGAAGAAAGAGCCAACAAAACCCATGAGGAATTTCATGGCTAAGTTCAAACAAAATGGTGAACAAAGTTCCTGCCAGAATTCACCCGAACCCTGACGAAAAAAATGTTTCTTTATTAATGCACAACAACTAGAAGTGTGTTATCAGATGAGAAGGGATAGAGTGGCTACTTTGGAACTTTCTCAATCCATGGAAATAGAAATTGAGGATGACCTAATCATGGTGGGAAAATTCAAGAAAACTTCCCTTAAGGGAAAGAGTCAAGAAACCCCCAATGCTTCTGAGACCATACTCACTAAGTTGGCTAATGATATGCTAGCTTTGAAAAAGAAAGTTTCTCAAAGTAGTAAACCTACTACTTACAAAGACATCCCAAGAAAAGGCTATGTTCCCAATAAAATCCAGAATTACAGGCACTCTGACGAGGCTTGCTATTGAAGCAATCTCCCACAACTAACTCAAAGTGTGATGTCATTGAGGAAAGTGATGATGAAGTTGAGATCGTTGAGGTTGATGAAGAAGAGCCAAACTCTGGGACATCTAAACCTGAAGTCAAAGATCCTGAAGGAGGAAAGTAATAATCATTTCTTTGAGTACCATTTAGAAGAAGAAGATGAATACGAAGAAATTGTAGAAGATATGAATAGTCAATCCTTTGTAGTCTTCACATGCTCTCAGAAAAAGGAGACAGAGTACCACTAAGGTGGAAGATAAAAAGAGCTCCAGGGAAGTTCCTAAAGAATATAAAACTAAGGAAACTTCCAAAGAATCTAAAACAAATGAGATTCCTAAAGAGTCCAAGATGACTGAGTTTCCAAGGTCAAATCTATCTTAAAGAAAGGAGAACCTTTGCCAAGTCAATTAGTTGATAAATCAGCTATGAAGAAAGTTTCTTCTTCCACATCAGTATCAACTAAGCCCGAAGAAAAGGTCAAAAGTGAGCCATCATCAAGTTTGAAAGAAATTGTATCTGAGACATCAAGTATGGTCATTTTGCCCAAATTTGATATTATTGATCATATCAATAAAACAAAAATTTCCCATGTCACAAGCAGAGTACTTGAAGTCCAATAAGGATCAACTCAAGAAATTGGTCTAATTTATCAAAGGTGACTCTATTGTTCATTCCTCAAAAGGAATTATAAAAAACTCCCAAAGATGGGAAGACTCAAAATATTGTGGCAGCCACTACACCTTAAAATGAAAAGGTTGAACATTTCTTTGTGTCCTTTCTGATCAACAGATGCAAATTAAGTAATTGCATTATAGATTCTAGAGCTTCAGATAATGTGATGCCTACAAAAGTAACACATGCTCTTGGGTTGACTTGTATGAAAACACTTGGATCTTATTACTCCATGGAGACAAAACAAGTTCCTCTGATTGGGCAGATTAAAGACGCTCAAATGGCTTTAGCTCAATTTCCTCAAAAGTGAGTTAAGGTAACCATTCTAGTTGTTGACATTCCCACTTCATATGGTATGTTGTTAAGCAGGAAATTTTGTAGAGATCTGGGTGGTGAGATTCAAATGGACTGGTCTCATGCTATGATCCCTATCAAGGGAGAAATGAAGAAGCTAATACCAGAGACTCAGGAAAAGTTCACGGTAACAAAAATCGAAGATCCTCACACACAGATCCTATTTCAAAACTCCAGTATGGGTAATTATATGATGGATACAGAGGTTCATGCACCTGAGGTCACTTGCCAAGATCCCAATGAGATCTGGACTCTTGAGTTTGATGGAAGTTATTTCTCAATAGGTTCCGGTGCAGGAGTGGTGCTTATATCTCTGAATGGTAAAATATTTCCTTTTTCTTACAAACTCCAATTTTCAAATACTAACAACACTACAAGAATATGAGGCATTAATCCTTGGCCTCCAAGTTGCAGAAGAGAAAGGGATCAAAAATTTGAAATCCTTGGGAGATGTAGAGTTGATCATGAAGCAAGTAAAAAATCAGCTTTTCAAGTAAAAAATGATCGCTTGAGACACTACATGAAAATAAGCTATGAAGTGTGGGATGCGATTGAAAGCCTTCGATGCTTTTTTCCATAGAATCTGTCCCTCGTGAAAAGAATGAAAAAGCATATTCTCTAGTAGTCTCAGCTTCATGATGATCCCTCATTCAGAGTTTGATCAAGACAAATACACCATTGAAATGATTTTTAGGCCAAGCATTCCCGACAATGAAGAAAATTGGCAAGTCTTTAATGATGATCAACAAATTATTGCCTTCTTAGAAAAAAGGGATAATTTTGAACAGTTGTACTTTGAAGGAAGTGATTCTGCATTTCATGAATCGACGACCTCACCCATTCAAGAAGGAGTTGAGAGTGAGGATCCTGGTGATGACATCATTCAACTCAAAGGAAATAAAATTCCAAAAGGATTGGTTTCACTTGAAGAAATTTTTGATAAACATGACAGGTTTATCAAAGAGAAAGAGCAAACAGGACCTGCAAATTCTGCTGACTATGAGAAGGTTGACATTGGTACCAAGGACAAACCTCACCTGGTCAACATTGGTAAGTGTTTCTCACCTGAGGAGTGCAAGAAATTTGTAAGCCTCCTTACCAAATATTTTGATGTCTTGGCTTACTCATATGAAGACTTGAAGTCTTTTCAACCTAGGGAAATGGAGCATGCCATACCTTTGAAACCTGGTGCAACTCCATTCAGGAAGAAGCAAAGACAATATAACCCCAAGATAGCAGGGATGATACTCCACAAGGTTCAAAAGATGTTGGATGCATGAATAGTGTTTCCTATTCGACATTCAACTTGGATAGCTAATATTGTCTCGGTTCGCAAGAAAAATGGAGAAATTAGGATTTGTGTGGATTTCTGCAATCTTAATCAAGCTTCCTTGAAGGATAACTATCCACTGTCAGTCATGGACCATATTCTTTAGGCAGTAACTGGATCGGAAATGCTATCCATGCTAGATGGTTTCTTATGGTTATAATCAGATTGAAGTAGCTAGGGAAGATCAACATAAAACCACATTCACCACCCCTTGGGGTATGTTTGCGTATAGAAGAATGCCTTTTGGTTTGATCAATTCGGTGCAACCTTTCAAAGGGCTATGGACATGGACATTCATAGATTATAAAAACAAGATCATTGTAATATACCTAGATGACTTGATGGTTTTCTCAAAGAAGTGAGAAGATCATCTAAGAGATTTGGAGAAAATATTGCAAAGATGCAAACTTCATAGAATCTCCCTGAATCCAAAGAAGTTATGTTTGGAGTTACAGAAGGGAAACTCCTAGGTCATATTGTCTCTAAAGAAGGAACCAAGATTGATCCTGAAATACATTCAAGCTATCAAGAATATTTCCTTACCTACAAGTAAGCCTGGAGTCCACTCATTCTTTGGGAAGGTGAAATTTTTGAGGAGGTTCATGCCATATTTTTCCAAGCTAACCAAAGAAATTATTGACATGATGAATGGAAAAGAATCCTTCAAATGGTCAAAGGAAGGTAGGGGAGAATTTGAACAAATCAAAGGATGTTATTACAAAATATCCTACATTGGTGTGTCCTGATTTTAAAAAGGATTTCATAGTCTATTGTTATGCTTCCCCACACATGATCTCTGCCATCCTGACTCAGCATAATCAAGAGGGAATTGAATCTCCTATTGCATTCATGAGTTATAGATTCAAGAAACATGAACTGAATTACACTCCCCTTGAGAGGCATGCATATGTGGTGGTTAGATCCTTGAAACATTTCAGATACTATGTATTGAATTCTCACAAAAAAGTCCTAGTTTCAGACACTGCAGTTAAATCAATGTTGACACAACAAGAACCAGGATCTAAAAGAGGTAATTGGGTCTCCAAGATCCAAGAATATGACTTGGACATCAAGCCTACCAAGTTAGTTCGAGGAAGAGGACTCTGCCAACTCATCACAGAGAATGAGCCAAGAAATGACCTTGAGGAAGAATAGTTGAAGAAATTTTACCACTGGTAGTTTTCGTCAGTACCACAGATGAGTGGTATTCTGATATAGCTTACTTTCTCACATATGGTGAATGTCCTGAGAATCTGATAGCTAAAGAAAAAAGAGATATCAAATTAAGAGTTTCCAGGTACATCATTTGGGACAACACCTTGTTCAAGAAAGGTATTGATGGCATGTTCCTCAGATGTGTTGATAAGGAACAACAACCCAGTTGCTTGAAGCCTTTCATAATCATGCTTGCAGTGGTCATTTCTCTAGACCAGTAACAACTCATAAGATTTTGTGAGCACATTATTACTGGCCCACTATGTTTTCTGATGCTCAAAAATGGGTAGCCAAATGCGAAGCTTGTCAACAATTTGTTGGAAGACCTAAATTGGAAACTTTTCCTTTAAAGCCAGTTGTCATTGAAGAACCCTTTCAACAATGGGGGTTAGATTTCATTGGGGTCTTGAACCCAAATTCTAGTGCTGGTCATACTCACGTGCTCATGATAACTGACTATTTTACAAAGTGGGTAGAAGCCATTCTCGGTGAAACAAACATCTACTATGGTAATTTGTGACTTCATCAAAGAGAACATTTTGGTTCATTATAGAATTCCACAAAATATCGTGACAGAAAATGCCACCAATTTCTCTTCTACAGAGATGGTAGGTTTTTGTTATGGGTATGGGATATCTTTATCTCATTCATCATATTACTATCCTTAGGGAAATGGTCAAGCAAGAATCCAGTAACAAGAATATCATTACTATCGTGCACAAGTTGGTTGAAGAAAATCAAAGAACTTGGCACAAAAATTTATATGATGCATTGTGGGCTGACCGCATAACTCCCAAAAGAGCAATTGGAATGTCTCCATTCCAACTCTTATATGGAACTGATGCTCAAATTCCCATTACATTGGAGTTACCAACATTACGATTGGCTCAAGCAGTTGATGATGAATGCTTCGCCAATGTGTTGGATAAAAGGATCATGTTCCTAAGTAAGCTTGAAGAAAAAAGAATTCAAGTAGCGAACAGGATCGAGGAACACCAATCCAAGGTAAAGAAATTGTTCGACAGAAAAACTAAGGAGAGACAATTTCAAATCAATGACCTAGTTCTTCTATGGGATAAGAGGTGTGAACCAAAAGGAAAGCACGGGAAGTTTGATTCGTTGTGGCTAGGCCCTTTCAAAATCAGGCATTTTGTGGAGATAACACATATTACTTGGCATATCCTGATGGAACTCATTTTCCTCTTCCCTACATCAGGAAATATCTCAAGCACTATCAAAGTTGAAAATGGGTTGTCCCCCATATGTACATAGGTAAATTAGGGTTTTTTTGTTTCCATTTCCTATTTTTCAGTTTCCTCTCTTTTGTCATCCCATTTTTGTGCATCGTCATTTTTGGGATCATGTTCATTCAATTTTTGGGTCTGGGTCCATTGCTACATTCGTGAAGTCCTTGTCCCCAATAAGAGCCAGCTGTTATTAGCTAATTTTGACTTCACAAAATTATAACATGAAAATTTTAAAAAAATCAGAAGTGTCCTTTCTCATGGTTTATCACCTTCATCATGATCGTTTTATTTTCTGATCGTTTTGGCCTTCGTTTTGTTCATTTTGGTTGAGTGGTCCTCCTTTTATGTCGTAAACCATGTTTTAATTAATTAATTATTTATTTAATTATTTTACCTTTTATTTAATAAAATTAAATTTATTAAATTTTAGGGTTTTTAATTAATAAATATTAATTTAATCCTCATAAAAGTTTGTTTGAAAAATTTGGAAGAAGTTTTCTCATTTTCTCCACGTGGGCATTTAATTTCCGTGAGCAATTGGGCAATTATAATTTGCTTCCAATTGCCATGGGAAATTATAATTTTTCTTCCATCATCTGAGAAATGGAGGGGAAGAAGACGGTTACAAGAAGTTGCAGAAGTGGGAGAAATTGGGAAGAATGAAGAAGCAAGGAAAATTTGTAGATATCCAGAGCCAGAAGAAAGAGAAGCTCATTCCACAAGCACTCCTTAGCTTTCACATGAAAACCTAACATGGGCATTAGCTAGAGCTAGGCAACCTTGAAAGCTTCCAGGTGGTTGTCTCCATCAAATCATTCCCTTACTAAGAAGTTCATCCTTCCCATTCAAGTATCATCCATGCTCTGTGCAAAGTTTGATCCATATAACATGCTGCATCTGCTCAATGCTCAAAATAACGTGGGAAGACTCAAGTTTGGAGTCTCTCTGTTTATTTTGCATGTTCTCGTATATTTTTTATTAAAAAATTTTTTTTTATTTTATTGCACCATATTGGGCACATATTATGCCATTGGTGCAATCAAAGGAAATTCTCCTGATTGGCACACCTAAAGGGAGAAGGAACATTCTATGTCCACATCCATGCCATCATATCAATTATACATTTCACAGTCAGGACAAATCCACAACAAGCTATTGTGGATCAGGTTATCCACAAGCATGGAAAAGATTATACTGCAGCCAAAGGAGATCCATAAGGGAAAAGAGGACTTTCAAAACAAGTATGGAGGTCTGTTGTTTTCTACATAGAAGTAAAGGAAAGACAAAGTTCAAAACATTTTCCACATAGCCAAATAGTCCAGCATAGGAGGACCAGTACCATCATTCTACATAGTCCATAACATGCCAGTTCAAAAAATCCCATGCAGGAAAGAAAAATAGCCCACACACACCCACAAGAAGGAAACGAGGTTCCAACACATGCAGGAGGTAAAATATTTCAAATAAGGCCACACAATTGTCCATATTTTGTAGCAAATTCCACACACTCAAGTAAAGGGAAACTACTTGCCATAACTAAGAAACTGTGCCAAATGCATTGGTAACGAAAGTTTCCATCACACAAGAAAATAAAAGGATATGCAAGCCAAATAGCACTCAGTTTTATTCCAAGCCAGTGCATGACAAGCCATTGTAAACTGACCAAAGCCAAAATTCAACCATTTTCACACAACATTTAAGCCTGACCCAACGATGTTGACCCGATCCAAGCAAAGCACGAGCTCAAATGAGTTTTATATTTACAAAGTAAGGAGGTAGTTCAGTTTCCAAGGCCGAACTCATAATATTTTGGCCCAATTTGTAATTTGAGCTCAGTCTCAATATTTCATTGTATAGCTCGAGCTCATACCCAAGCTTGAGCTTCATATTACCACTTTGTAAAAATTGTAACCCTAAAATTGCTCAGCTTTATTTTTTAAAAAAATAAATAATAAATAAAGAGACATATTTTTCCTTGTGGTTATGGTGGTCCAGAGACTAAGACCCGAAACCTTCCCAATGTGTGCTTTCTTTTGTTTTCCACTTTAAAAATTCACAATGGGAGAATGCTCTAACAAATCAGCACTCAAGTATGCATATCAAGGATTAATTCCAACATCATCCATAAGCTCAACATATGATAACATTTTCAGATACTAATATGGGTCATGTGGATATGATCCAATTTTGTGACAGGGTTAGGAGGGAAGGAAAAATTGTTTTCTCAAAAAGGCTCTATCGTTGTGGCTTACCTCAAGTGGCAACATTTCTGGTTGCAATACAATGTCCTGAGTTTGTTCTGGCATGTGCTGAACACTATGACCCTAAGCATGGGGAGTTTTTAATGATAGAAATGAACCCCTTCTGCTTAACTCTCTTGAGCACATGGAGGAGATGTTAAAAGTGCCACTTTATGAAGAAAATGCTGACATAATGCAAGAATCGACACAACAATTCTGGGATGAAGATCCCTTGAGATGGTAAAAAATGGTGAATAAGAATTGGTTAGTTAAACCAAAAATCACACTTCAAGGATACCCAAATAATTGTTTCATGTGGAGTTTCATGAAGAAATAGGAGATATGATCACTCTCCTTAGCAGGGTTTTTGGTCTCCCTTCCACCAAGAATTTCCATCCTTGGATGTACAAATTCATTTGTATCATCCTTGATGCAAAGATGTTCATTGATTGGGCGAGTATCATCAGCAACACTCTCCATAAGTAGTTGATCGAGTGAGAATGACGGGTCACTTTTACATGACCTCATATTTGATCTATGTTGTAGCAAGGAGGAGGATATTTTCAGGGTTGACAACTAGAGGTACAATGGGTCCTAGTAAAAATAGTGTTTTTCACTTTTACCCACAACTTGAATTCAAGAATGGTTCTCACCATTTCCAGAGGGTCAATGATGCCTTCCTTTTCTATGTAATCAGATCACTAGGGAGAAATCCAGAAGAAAGGTTTTCAGAGGATGTCAAAGCCGTAATAGAACAGTGGGGAACTTGGTATATCTAGTTTCCTTCTTACTCCTATATACGGGTTAGTGGATTTGTGGGATCTCCTTACAAAATCCCTAAATATGTCAATGAAAAATTGGCATTGATGGAACTTTCACATCAAACTTTTCAAATTCCATTGCCTACTTGTGGATAAACATAGAGGAGGCATTCATTTCCCAATTCAGATTGGGGAATATAAATTTCCAAGTTCCCACAGTGTGGAACTGATGGAAAAATAATTTTCCCACATCACCATACATTCTTTCACAAGTAGGGCTCATTTTGATATTAAAGGGTCCATGGAAAGATCCCTAGGAGAAAGATACAGACACAAAACAAGCATAGAAGACTATTGGGTAGGATGTGCGGATGACAGGGAGGTAAGATGACAAAAATTTTCTCATCTCACACTGGCTCAAATAGAAAATTATGGATTGAGAGATCCTCCTTTGACCCTTGCCAATAATGGAATTATCCTTATGGATCCTACCTATGATCATATTGTTTTCACTCCACTCCCTAGTATTGATTGGAGTAAAGGAGATGAAACTTCTCTAGATACCATGAATCAACCCGTATTGAGAAGAACTATGATGTGGTACAAGAACCAAATAGCTAATCCTCTCCCATTTTAGGCACATATTTTGAAATACATAAATTACCAATGATGGGAGGACTCACACAAAAAAATGTGGTGCAAACCTCTTCATGACAATCTCCACCAACATCATCACATGCATCTCAGAGGTAACGTTGGTGGTTACCCAAATATCTATCTCTAATGAAGAAGCAAGTACCTCAAAGGTCAGTAAAGAGTGTGCATACTAGAGAAGGAAGAGAACATGTTTTGGGTATTTCTACCCAAATTCATCTATCCACATCAATGAGAGTTCCAATAGGCTCACTAAAGATCCAAGTCATCAATGTCAGACACCTGAGTCTAAATAAATCCTAGTGGTACAGATATCCAATTCTTCCAAGCATTAAGGTGATGGGAATGTTCCACAAGAACATGATGGTAATCAAGAATGTGTTGCAGATGCCACTTCACCAAGGATTGAGGCTGCAAAAAAATTTCCTACTGATTTTAATCATGAGGAAAGTAAAGAGGGTATCCCTTCCAATTCTGTAACTCATGTTGTGTCAAACTAATGAATGAAACACATTCCTGGGTTGATTCTGAAATCAAAAAGAGGAAGAGATTGATCAAAGTGGCCAACATTGATTTGGAAGCTCTTTCTTCCCTTTCCAATGAAGTTGTGCCCAAAAATCCCAAGGTTTTTTCTAGGGTAGTTATTGATGATAGCGGAGATAAATTTGCAAAAATTGTAGTTCCAATAACTGAAAAGGATCGTGGAGACATGACAATCACTAATTATGAAGTATACAAAATAGCTCTTGGAAAGACCACTTTTGAAAGTGATGTTCCCATGGAAAAAGATTCAATGAACAATGTTCTTAAAATGTTAGAGAGATACAAATATCAAATTTACCAACTCAAAGAAGAGAAGAATTAGTTGATCTCATATGTTCAACATTTGATCATTCCAATTGCATCTTCTTTTCCTTGTTCTAGAAATGGTGGCCATCCCAGATCAGGAAATTCTCAATCAATCAAAGGATGTGATCACTCTAGGGCACACTGTAAGGTCTTGGGTTTCTGAGATAGAAAATGGTGGGTTGAGATAACAATTGATGAGGTGATAAAAATATATGAGAATATCTATGCCTACCTTGATCCAGTGTTTCCATTCAAGGAATGCCTCATTACAGAATTAATAGCTATGGATAAGATCTTTCCAAGTCTTTAGGATCTTGCCTGCATGGAATCTACATTCTTATCCTAGGAGGGAATCCTTGAGTTTTACCATCGCATGACATGAATTCTATGGCTAAATCATTTAAGTCCAGGAAATTGATTCTGGAAGACTTAGTAATTCAGTTTGACAGTTTGTGCAATGAATCTTATACCGCACTCTCTTCCATTTAAGCCTTCATTGAAGAGATTCCTTGTACCTTTATCAATGAACACAACCAAAGGAATTCAGTACAACATCTAGTGGAACAATTCATGAAATTAATACATGAAATGTACACTCCTGTTGATAATTTTTCCACTTCTTCTATGGATCAATGTTATAGGATCAAACACCTTTGTGAAGTGATCCAATCTAAATTTATAGACATGCATACCATATCAGGTAAGATTCTTGAACTGCAGGTACTTTATGAGGCTTGTCTTCTTCCAAGTTATTTTCCAGAGGAAGAAAAGATGCACCAGACATTACAGAAGCTCAAATATTTTAAATTGGCAAAGGATCAAGACCCTTATCTTCACCAACAAAATGGTGGGATAATTTCCTATGTTATCTAATGGGTGAGCATGTTCATTTCTCATATGACTGAGAATAGGTGAATCCTACTCAATGGATAAGGCACTAGTTTTTTTTGCTTAATTTTCATGTGTTTTTCTGCATGGGGTCCACATGTACCCATTTCCTTTTATTTATGTTCTTCTCCTAAAGTGAATTTAAAATTTTTATAAAGTGATGTTGACTTATTTTAGTTAGGTCATTTAAAAGCAAGGACACTTAAGGTGCCCTAATTTAGTGTTCATGTAAACCCTAACTACCTTGTAACCAACTTTTGGGTTATAAAAGGAAGTTATGGGATCATTTGTAAGGGTGACTTTGAGAGAGGAGAAGAAATAATTTTGTGCAAGATTTGTTTCAAGAAACAAAATTTGTGTTCTTTTGTGAAGAAATTTTGAAAAGTTAATGAAATATGAACTTTGTGTCCCATTCATTATCTCTTGTAGCATTTGATGTTCTTATGTTCATTAGATGTTAGTGTTTAAATATTGCATGTGAATAATATCTTTGATCTTATTGTCAACATTATTAATGTGTTATTCTTGTTCATAGTGATCAAGCTCTGATATCTACTTTCTCATGTGTGTTCCATTTCATTTATTCTTGTTTAGATAATTCAAACTCTATTTTATTTGATTTAGTTATTCATTGTTCTTCTTCGTCACTATGTAATGTTAAGCTATGTTTTTACCTAACTATTGTATGCTCCTTACATCAATTACTTTCCATTTCTTTCCTTCATTTTATTTCATCTCCCTCATTCATACTTATTTCCATTTGATGTCCCCAAGTACCCCCCACATACAATTTTGAATGTATAGATGTAAAAAAAGTTTTGGTTTTCAATAAAGGCAACTTCACCTTCATTGAGTAGGGACTTTCTCCCCTAAATGCTAAATGTAAATTTCATGCATGCAAATCCATTTGCTAACATACCCTACTTTGGGGAATTATATATTTTTCGAGGATACGATGAGATTCTATTACATTTTATTAATTCCTAAGAGGTTGTCCAAACAATCAAAGAGGTACATGAAGGCATCTGCAGTGGTGACACTAGTAAAATGGTCGTCACAAAGAAGATTTTGCATGTAGGATACTATTGGCCTACTATGGAGACAAATTATATTGTTAGTTTGTAAATAAATGTGTACTATGTCAAAAACATGGTAATCTAATGCATGCTCAATCACAATCTTTACAACCTATCACTACACTATGGATTTTTTCAAAATGGGGACTATATCTTATAGGGAAGCTCACACCAACTTATTTTGATGGCCATAAGCACATTATCACTTCCACTGAATACTTTACCAAATGGATGAAATTTTTTCCTCTCACCTATGTCAATGGTGTTCAAATATCCAAGTTCATCATGAATCACATAATTTTCCGCTATGGTATCCCTTCTGTCATTCTATCTGACAATGGTAAATCCTTTAAGAATAAACAATTGAAAGCTCTATGCCAACAATTTAAAATTCTCTATAAATGGTCTATCCCTTATTACCCTAAAAGTAATGGGAAAATATGAGGCCTCTAATAATAATCTTGTTCAGATCATGGAGAAAATGGTTGTTAAACCCGACTGTAATTGGCATCTTTAAATCCATCTTGCCCTCTAGGCCTATAGAACGTTTATCCACACACCCATAGGTGAAACCCCATATTACCTTATATTTGGCACTGAAGCCATTATACCCTTAGAGATTGAGCTTCCCTTTCTCTAGGTATCCTTCTGAGAATATCTAGATAATGATGAGGATTATAGAGTGGCTAGGCTAGCAGATCTTCAATTGCTTGATGAAAAATGCCTCCATGCTTTGGTTCATCTAAAAGTGTATCAAAATCAAGTTTACAAGAGCTAAAAATGTTCATCATCCCTCGTGAATTTGAAGTGGGAGACGTTTTCCTTAAGGAGAATTAATCCAATACCACCAAGGAACATGAAAAGAAAGGTATGTTTGAGCATAACTGGTTAGGGCCATACATTGTGGTGGCTAAATTTGGTTTGGGTGCCTATACTCTTTCTTATCCTGATGGTGATGAACTTTGGGAGCCAATGAATGTTGTTGGATGGAAAATAAGGGGCTACGTGTTGGGCATGCAAATGTAGGGCACTGGAAGAGCGCACAATGCTACAGTATGGGTGAAACGCCCAGGATAAGGAGTTAGTCATTTCTTTTGGTAAGGATATTTTTGGAGTTAGCGTAATGAGAATACAAAGACATGAAGAGTTGTAGTCTACGCAAGGGTATTTTTTGAACAAGCATCAACCTAGCACCATGCATAGTTTTAGGCTAATAATAGGATTTATACTCAGAGTTAACTATAGGAAGTCTATTGTTAGAGAACTTACATGTTTTTCATCCTTTTTGTAAAGGCGCATGGATATTATTAGCATGTGGCCTATTTTGAGATAGTGCATGGGTGGTGAAGGGAAATTTCCCACCCTTATAAATATGTTTTGATTTGCACAGTTAAGGTGGTGTCAATTTGTCGAGTTATGCTACTAGTTTTGTGATGCACATGACTCATGGAGACATATCTATAATGTATGAAGCTTCTGTGTTTTACAATATTTAATAAAATGGCTCATATTGGCTAGATAATGGTGTTTAACATGACTAAATCAGGTTCTTTCATGGTAAATATTGTTATAGTCATTGTTTAGATCATATTACATATATTTTGAGATCTAGATTTGGTTTATGCACAGTGTATTGTTTATTATTTGTTATGAATTTGAATACCTATATGCACCATCATGCTAACATTCAAAACAAAAAACCATAAAGAGGGACCTAGTTCCTTTGCACACCTTGGGTGAGTGCTCATCTCAGGCTGAGTGATGTGCTAGCACACTTTGGTCTTTTACAGTAAATTCTAGGCTGCATCACTAGTTCCATTTCCAGGACCTCTTTCTCAGTTGTTTTTCAGGATGTTGCATGATGATTATGTACTGGTTGACCTTAGCAAGTGTTGATTAGTGGATAATAGATCTAGTAAGAAGAATACACTTAGAGATTCAACATTGGATCTGAGTTTGACGCACGTGAGTGGGTTGACCAGAATTTGTATGAATGCTTATATGAGAGATTATTTTATATATTTCCCATAGAACTATATGAATGAGTAGACCTCCATTACAACCATATTCAAATGTATTGTGTATGGAAAATCAGACTAAGGCCACACCACTTAGAGTCTTGAAGGATTTATCCATTACTATACAGGGGTCAAGTTCACTGGGGACTTTGAGGTCTTAGCACTTGAAGAAGTGGAAAAATTCCCATATCTACTTAGGCGCCCTTAGTGCTATGCAAATAATATTGATCTAAAATTCAATAAGGGATATATCAATTTTGATAATAAGGAAAAATGAGTTATTATCCGTTTGACAGATGGGAAATATGCACCTTATTTTGAGCCCTTAACTGAAGAATACCTAAACAAAATTTATGTGCACACCATTCAGGATCTGGAAGTGCTTGAGCCATCTAAGGAAGGAATTCTTTAGTGGGATGTTAAATAGTCCATCAGTGATACTACAAGTATTACCTGTGAAAATTGGGCACATAACACTTACGAGATGGGTTGGGTGTGAGGTAAGAAGCGCAGCTGTGCACGTAAGTAGGCCGCACTATGTTAGGTAGTTAGGCAACAACCCTATACCTTGGTACACTAGCGAAGGAAACCCTGAGGTATTAAGGAAAACCATGGAATTCCAATGGAAGGGTCAGGTATACAAAAGGAATGTGTTAGTTTATACCCTACACATGACAACAACGCGTTGGTGGATGGTTCATAGGGATAATCTCATATAATGGAGAGAGGTGAGAATTTCTCTATCAGCAAGGTTTCTCAAAAGTAATGAACCTACTCAAATCTATGAATATCATGGTAATCGACCTTATTCAACACCACATTCAACACTGTGAGAGAATTTAGACAGAGGGGTAGGAAGCTTTACCACCTTCGTTGTGGGTGTACAAACTTTATTTCATCTTATGAGGTTGCACGTGCACACTTGGTATGTTTATGCAGAGTTACATAGAGAGAATGGAAATTGGCAAGACTTGACTGCAGGTATGATCCAAAAATTTGACTACTTCCCCGCTAAACCTCTAGTGAAAGAGGCATTATAGGTTATGAAGTGATGGAATATGGGAGATAGTGCAAAGGATGAAGAACTCATTCATGATTTATTTGGTGAGTCAGACCTAGAAGTGTGTTTTGATGAAGTAGATGAAATAGATGCAGAATTGCTTGAGCATGCTTTCCTAGAGAAGGAGAAAGGAAATATGGTCTACATGGTGGATGATAAAGAAGTGGAAAATTTAGACATAGATCATTCATAGGGTATGCGTGATGTCTTAGACATTGTAGATGAGATGGTGCACACCTACCATGAGCCTATGAAGATAAAAAAATTGAACATTGGAATGGAGGTTGAACCTAAGGAGGCCATAATTGGAGATTATTGGTTTGACTCTGAAGTGGCTAAGATAATTGAGTTTCTACGTGATTTCTAGAACTTGTTTTCGAGAAGCTACCATGAACTGAAAAGAGTGCATGAATCTTTGGGTGAGATGAAAATTAAGTTAAAGGAAGGTGCATGCTAGGTTAGGAAGAGACCTTACAGGATGAATCCTAACCTATGCGTAAAATTTAAAGAAGAAATTGACAAGATGTTGAACTCTGGCATCATTGTTTCCATAGAGGAATCAAAGTGGGTTTAGCCCTATGGTAATAAACATAAATAAATTTATGGAAGAATCAAGATCTGTGTGGACTATAGGGAGCTAAATGCTGCATGTGTGATTGATCCTTTCCCTACACCATTCACTGAGGAAATATTGGAAGCCGTTACAGGGCGTAAAATTTATTCTTTTACATATGGGTTCTCTGGGTATCATCAAGTAAGAATTGCTAAAGAAGATCAAGAGAAGATAACTTTCACCACTGAATGGGGAATTTTTTCATACATGGTGATGCCCTTTGGATTCAAGAACGTGCCTGCAGTATTTTCGTGCATTGTTGTTCAAGCATTCTAGGATTTTATTCACGAATTCTTGGAGGTTTACTTGGATGATTGGACCATGTATGGGCTTTTTCAAGGATCATTGTGAAAATTTGAGGTTAATGTTTGAGAGGTGTAGGAAGTTAAGAATCTATTTAAATAGTAAGAAGTGTGTATTTGCTACACCTTTTGGAACTTTGATAGTGCATATAATCTGCAAGTAGGGCTTGTCAGTAGATCCAACTAAGATTGTTGTCATTATAGGCTTGGAGGAACCCACCAGTCAGAGTGAGGTGTGTAGATTCTTGGGCCACATAGGGTATTATAGGGAATTTATCAAAGGATATGCTAATATTTCCATGCACCCTTGGAGGATTTATTAAAGGGTAAATGTATGTTCTATTGGGGAGAACAACAACAACACACATTTGAAGCGCTGAAGGAAAGGATTACTACTGTGCCTATTCTACATTTTCCTTCATGGAATATACCTTTTCACGTACAAGTGGACACCTCTGGAATGGCCATTGGCACAATTATAGATCATCCTAGAGAAGGTATTTTAGATCATATTATTTTCTTTTCTAGTAGAAAGTTGACTCCTGTAGAAAAAAATTATACAACTACGTAGTGCGAGGCTTTGTCAATGATATACACGCTGCATAAGTTTAGACAATACTTACTAATAAATCCCTTTGTTTTCTATATATATCACATGGAATTGAAGTACTTCGTAAACAATCATGTTATAAAAGGGCTCATATGTCGATGGGTTCTATTTATTCCAGGAGTTTGAATTTACAATGGTGGTAAAGCTAGGTAAAAGTAATTCTGGTCCAGATCATTTGTTAAGGATACAATCAAAAGAGGACATGAAGAGTATTGAAGATACAATGTTGGACGTATAGTTATACAGGTTAAAATGTGTGCCATTGGAATTAGAGGATATTGGTGTATTTTTATGAACATGTATAGTGCCCAAAGGAATGATGGCATTAGAAAAGAAACAACTTGCAATTCGTGCCGTACCTTTCATGTTGATCAGTAGTGACTTGTACAAACTAGGTCGAGATGAAGTATTGTGTTGGTGTGTACTGGAGTGTAACACCCTGAATTGTTGTTACTTCCTCCTGAGCATACAAGTGTTGATACGTGATTTCTTTTGTAAAAAGGATGTGTTCCTTTGATTGAGAAGTCATGCTTGATATGGACTGTATCTTCTTTGAGATTGCAGATCTTTGACTAAGTCAGAATATGATTGGACTCTTTTATTTCTTTCATTTTACACCTGAGTTTAATTTGATCTCGGAATGAATTATGGAGATATCCATCTATAAGACCTAGCCTTGGATCAGTGGTATTGATCCAAGTGATGCTTTAAGTTTATTCGTGATGAATTAAAATTATAGACCTTACGCGGGTTGCAAGGTCTGGATGCATTGAATAAGCTAGTACGGAGTATAACTCATGCTGATCGTGTTAAATGAATTGGTTCCCAATATCGTAATATCAGGAAGGTCTTGATCGTGGACCAGGTAATAATTTAGTTACATTTAATTCACTAGCCTATTGGCAGTACAGGAGTGAACCCTGTTCATGAATGTATGTTGTAGATTCTTTTTCTGAGCATTTGAAATGTTAGACCTAACTGGATTTATTAAGGTTAGTAACCTAAAAATAAACTATAACCTAGGGGTTAGATTAGTGTTAATCTAACCTAGGCCTAGGCTATAAGCTAATGTTCTAAGTTAGTATCTATGTGTTATGATGTTAGACTAAGTGTTATCCTAAATCCTAACCTAAGTTACTAACCTAACTATTGAACAAGGAAGAAGGGGACCTATGAAAGGGTGTGAACCATGGGCGGCAATTTCTATGGCATTAAATGGAGGGATAAGTATGAAGGACAGGTAATTTGGTAGAAGTTTTTAAACGGCTAGCTAGAGCTGACGTGGCAGGTCGCCAAAGTTGGAAATGGTCTTCGAACTGGTTTTATCCATCGCCAACTATGGCGGTCAGTGGCAATGGAAATTTAGCAGGAAATTTGGAGTAAATGCCATTTATGAACTCGGTCTTCGAGCTCGGGTTTCACGGGAAGGCATGCAAAATGGAAAGTTAGTAGTTTGTTTGGTTTTTCATGCGCTCCGGTTTTCCCTTTGTATGATCACTGGTTCTTCGCACCAGTATTCTTGGTGTTGCATGGCAAGTATGAGCGTAACTAGCTCTTTTCTCTGGAAAGGAAAATTTATAAGTCATGGAAATAAAAAATTCTTGTTGGTGAATCTAACTTGGAAAAAGAGGAGAAGGCTCGAGCTCTTTCAGTGGTCTTCTTCGGATTTTTAATCAAATAACCAGGCATGTTAGGCCCTAACCTTTAAAAATCTTGCTTTCTTTCAAGTGATTTCATTAGAACAACTCTGTTCAGATGATTTATGGGTTTAGATGGTTTTTTTTTTGGTAGCTTCGTGTGATTTTGTTACTGTATCTTCTTACTGGTTCGATTTTTCAAGTTTAACCCTTGATGGGTGTGTATTGTGTTTCGAACTGTTGCTCTATTTTGTTGTGTTTTGCATTCCAGCTTAAGTCTGTGAAATGTATGCAAGAAAGAATATTAGACCTGCTATGTGATAGCCCATGAATTGTTCCCTTGTTGGGTTCAGGCCACAATTGATACTTGTTGATTGATGCTTGTTGTTGATATTTATTAGAAAAGGATACTGATGGACTTTTGTTTGAATGTTCAGTTTTATTGGACTTCTTTGTAAGTTCCGTCGTGGTTAGCATAGGTGGTGGTTACTGAATATTGTTGGGTTCGCTATGATACTTAGGTTATGTAGAACGGATAACTGACTGTGTTTTAGTATTTGATGTGACCCTATAGAAGTTGTTTTTCCCTCCTTGTGTTGCAAATACGGAATTTAAACCGTTGATGGTTTGCATTATATTTATTTTACTTACAAGATGACTTTGTGGAGTCCTTGGATTGGTTCGTATATTGGATTACTGTATAAGTTACGTATGTGTATACTGGTAGCTTGATTCCGTCAGAGTCCTGGAGGGGTAAATGGTAATACGACTTCTGTTATCTTGTAATGTATACCTTCATTTAAGTAATGAAATTTTGGTACAGACTCAGTTGTTATACTTTTTACATTTCCTATCTGTTAAGCTTGAGCGTATAATGTTTTAGAGGCTCAGTTGGATTCCTTGCTACGAAATCAGCAATTAGCCTTTGTATAAGCCTGATTTTGTAATTTACCATTGTTGGCTCGGTTGGAATCATTAACTGATAATTATTCTTGTATATCAGCTTCTGTTGGAGCTTTATTGTGTATACTGTTGTTCGGATTCAGTTGAAATCCTTGATAGGTAACCAGTGTATCTGCCTCTTTATAAGCCTGTTTTGATGCTTGTTGCTTTTGGCTCTGTTGGGTTCCTTAAGTTAGATAGTTATCATGTATCTTGGCTTCTGTAAAAGTGGGTCATGATTACCATACTTTTCAGACTTTGAATGAGTTCAGATGTGAATACAGTATGTTATGTTTCTTTCTGAATAATTCCAGTTTAATGAAGCTGTGCATGCGCGTGGATTTTGTATGAATATCTCTGCATAGTCTTAGGGAAGCATCATTTGCTTTGATGTCAAGGAGTCTCTTGTTGACTGTGATAAAAGAGAAGTTATTTGATTTCGACCTTGAATCTAAAGCCTTACAGTATTTAGTAGGGATTAGAATGAGTTGTATGTTGCTGAGAGGGATAGTTGTCGTGTTTAAACATGATTACGTCTTCTGTTGCATGTATATCTAGTCTTGAGCCTGAATGAACTAAGGAGCTGTCGACTGCACCTCGACAGGTGATGTCAGTGAATATCCTCTTGTATGTCGCTTCGTGTGGAAGGTCATGTGGAGTCTGTTTGGTTGATATTCATCACTGTTTTGGTGTGAGAGCTACTGTACTGTTAGTAAGCTACAGGAGTTTTGTTATATTTGATTTTAACAAAACTGTGGTTCTTCTTGTGGCTCATCTGACTTATTCGTATGCATGTAAGGTGAATGTTTTCCTTTTGAGGAGATGGTACAGTCATGAACTTGTTGAAGGGAAATATGAATGACTTGTTTTCTTTCTCTTCTATTGTAGAGTATATGTTGATATTTTTATCTAACCGTTAGAACTGTTTTAACATATTGATGGAATCATGATTTGTTATGATATTCCTTTTACTATTGAATGTAATGATTTGTCTGATGTTTGCTATCCTTGGAATTCAGATGGATAGTTGTTTTGGATACTTTCGTTCTTCTTGATCCCTAATATTTTGATGAAATATTTGAGAAGTATTTAGGACTATTCTGTAACGATAATTAGAGTTACGTGTTTGTAGTCATTTTTGTATTACAAAAGCATAGTCTGAAACATGTATACTTGTTTGGTGAAATGATCTCATTTAAACAGGTTGTTTAATGAAAACAGTTGGTGGATTGCAATTGTTTTAAGAGTTAGTGCTTATCATGCTCAGTTCATCGAACTGACCCATGTTGACAATTTTGCAGATGGTTGCCGTAAGTGGTAAAAGAAAGCAGATCTGATAGGATGTTCAGATTGTTTAACTTGGTTTATGATGAATTACAGTTTGATTCTCTAAATGTACTATATGAGGAAAGATGTTCTTTTTCCATTGAGCATTGTATCAAGTATGCTGAATGCATAAAATGTATTTGATTAGTTCTGAAGGGAATGGAAATAGATATTTGATACTTATGTGTTTGCATCCGTATCTTGATAGTTTGACCTTCTTCGGTTCAAATGATCTAAAGAGCATTGTTATTATTGTTTATATTGGAGACTTTTGTGATTATCAATGTAAGCTTGCAAGAATATGTGACTGATTATTTATGATTGTTTAGCAGTTCTTGTATGTTCTATGCAAAGCTAAATTGAAATTTAGATCACTGTCTTTCTAGAGGCTAGGGTAAAAATAAACCTAAGCAAGACGCTAAACAAGCTGGATTAAATTATCAATTCCTAGTCTTGATTAAGCCAGGACAACGTTTAATTGGATTCTTAATAATTATGTCTCGATACAAATAAGTAAGATATAAATTCAGTTATGAGAACTGAGATAAACCTAAAAAGGGTTTTATTAAGAAAGGTCATTCTAAGGTGAGGAACCCAGGGATCGGGAAAGGCTAACCTTAGGGGAACGTCTTTTAATATAATTTAAACTCAATGTGCGTAATGCTTATTAATAAGTAGATCTTTTCGAGGCGGATTTAAAGGTTGATGGCACAAGTCAACTGCAGGGTTGTACCTTCGAGAAGATTAGGGTCTTCTCGAAGATACAACAATGCAGGTGACTTATGATGACACCCTTTGCATTGATCGTTAAGATTTACACCTTTAACTCGAACAAGTTACTCTGGGACCGATTAGGAATGTGGTCACATTATAAGGCTGCCTAGGAGACTCGGGGTATCTTGACACACTGGTTTAACTAGGGTTGACCCAGTATGTCATCTTATCCCTAGTCCTCGGGAGCATCCATATAATGTTGTCACCTTACTAATCCGTTTCCGAGTGAATAACTTGGGATAAGGGGGACTAACAGAAGTTGGTATAAGACATTCTACATAACATAAGAATGGGGTGAAGGACATATTCCAGATTGACAAGTATGCCGTTAAGGAATACGAGACATAAGAAGTATGTTTCAAATATTTGGCCAAAGTATCGCAAGCTGCTGATTGCGTTGTCCTGAGTCACCCGGTCCAAGGGATGAGATGCCGATGAATAATGGTAACAATTATTCAACTAGGTTCCTTGGATAGAGCATTCTGAATCCTAGAATAGGGAAGAAAACCGCGAGAGTGAAGTGTTAAATAAAAACTCCAACTCTTATTACTCATGAATAGATCGGAAGATTACCGAGTCATGGAATGAATAGATTGGAGGTACTCCGAGTCATTACAGCTGCATATGGTTATCTGTTATAAGAATGGTTATTTGATTTGTGAGTTCTAAATTACGTATTTAGAACCAGGATGCATTTATCAATTTTTTTTTTGACTTGTTCTAATGTATAAAATGAGGATGTTACATGGAGCATAAGTGAATGAAAATTATGGAGGAAGGTCATGGTATAATTATAGGTGGACATTATGTAGGGGACTCCACCATGCGCAAGATTCTACTAGCTGGTCTATGGTGGGAGACCTTATACAAGGATCACAAAGAATATTGTAAGGTGTGTGATCACTGTAAGCACCTTGGAAAACTTGGGTAGAGAGATGAAATGCCTTTGAGGCCTATTACTAGTGTAGAACCTTTTGAAGAATGGGAAATTGACTTTATGGGTCCTATTCCCCCAGCCTCGCATAGAACTAGATTGCGCTACATCATCACTTATATAGATTATCTTACAAGGTGGGTATAAGCGACACTTACAAATGATTACACATCAGCTACAACAACAAGGTTCTTGTGGGAAAATATTCTTACTAGGTGTGGATGTCCTTTAAGTTTGATAGGTGATAAGGGAACTCATTTCCTTAATGAGACAAACAAGATATTATTGGATGAATTTATGGTTGCAAACCATAAGACAACACCCTACCACCCTCAAGAAAATGGGACTGTTAAGGCTTTCAATAAGATATTGAGTCAAACATTGACAAAAATTTGTGATGTTGGAAGGAAATACTTAGATGATAAAGTTTCTACTATGCTTTGAACATATAGAACAACCTACAAATGGTTGAATAAGGCAACACCCCTTCAGTTAGTGTTTTGCACATAGGTGATTCTGTCCATGGAATTCATGTTGCCTTCTTTGCATATTACACGCAGGAGGACTGGATGATGAGCAAGTATTGGAAGAAATAATTGACAAGTTGATACAACTTAATGAGAGGCATGCAATAGCATGATGGAGTCAAAAGTAAGAAAAAAATAGGAAAAAGGCATGGCATGATAGGAACATAAGGGACAAAAAGCTTGAGGTTGGGCAGATGGTACTCCTTTATGATTCAAAGTTTCTGCGCTAGCCAGGAAATCTTAAGGTGCATTGGTTGGGATTGTATGTTATCACTCATATACTGGACTCAAGCATTTGCTAGCTAGAGGTGTTTGATGGAACATGGTTTCTCAGTTAATTCAATGGGAGTAGGCTGAAGCCATACTATAAATAAGTCTTTTTGGTGTTTTTCATAAGGTAGTATTGTCATTTAGATTAGATTTCCCTTATTGCATTTCCTTTAAATGTGTTTCCTTCATCGTCATTATTCTTTGTCAATTTAGTTTAGTGTTATGTGTAATAAGTGCGCTTGTGCATCGGAAGCCGGTTGCAATCTAAAGTGTTTTCATGCATAGAGGAATGCACATACCCTTAGTGTGGGGTGGATAAATAAGGTTAGTATGGTAGAAAAAAAGAAATAAACTCACGGGTAACCATAAAGGGAACAAGATTTCAAAATTAATGAAAAATTTAGGAGAAATTGCTCAAAGTTAAAACCACGCGTATGGTCATCAACGCTCAGTATAAAGCAAGGAAGTTATAGCATTAGAGAATATGCATGTTGGGTCACATTAGAGAAACTACTTCATCGTAAGGAAGCATGGGTAAAGGAGATCTATGATAGATAAGTAGTGGCATGCCAGAAAGTTATGACTGAGGCGTAAAATTTTGAGGCACGATAGATTGGAGTGTGGGACAAAGAAGTGCAAAAAACACTCAATGGGAATTAATGCCGAGATGGTGGTAGGTGGAGCAATTAAGGAAGGGGATTTTTGAAACTTGTATTAAAACTGACGTTTGCAATGTCATTTGTTATCTTGCTAGTTTGAAAAAAATTGAGAAGTGCGAAGAAGAGTTGGAGACGCCAAGTACTCTGTAGATCGAGTAAACCTATCAAGATTTGAAGCACATTGTTGAGCATATAGGTAAGGAAATATCATTCAAGTGGTGGTGCGTGTGCGCGATGAAGGGGTAACTGGGGTTTTTTTGCATGATAGATAAGGTTTTATTCACACTTATAGGATCGAAAGGAACAATGACACCACATAAGGCTCCGGTTATGGGGAAGGAGGTTAACGACCCCGTAGAAGAATGACTAGTTGAAATGTTATACTTGGAAGAGGTGATTGAGGGGTAGACATGGAAAAATAAATAACACAGTGTAGGGTTTCAGAAATCAATCACCAAATTGAGAAGTTCCTGAAGGACATTGCAGCAGAAGTCTATAGGAAAAATAACCGGCAGTTGGTAGATGAGACTAGAGTTTTGGACACCTCCATTAAGAGGTTACTCGAAAGCGTGGGGGTCATGCAAATCCTCAAGTTTCCCTATTTTGGGAATCTCAAGAAATTATACCAGTGGATCATGTCGTGCGTGCATGAGGAATTTTTCTACTTCACGAGTAGGAGAATGAGGATCACCTCCAAGTTGATTGGGAAGGTGATAGGGTTGCATGATTTGGGCTTAGAGATCGTTGGTGATTTATCAGACAATAAGGGTATTTATGCAACGAACGCCATACACCAGTATAAGAAAGGGGGCCCAAATTTTAAAGTAACCAACATTACAGACAAGGCCACCAGGGTTATATCATGCTTGGTAGGAAAAAAGTTGGGTGTCACTGAACTGTAGAATGAGGTGAATATGTGTTGGTTACATATAATGCATAAGATGGTAAAAAATACATACTACAACATTTTGGGATACATTGAAATTTTTTTGGTAAATGAGGTGCACGTACAGGAAACCAAAGGTGAGAAAATAACTTGGAGCACCATATTGTTGTTGATTGTATTTAATGAAATTGGCATACCTGATGAGCCGAGGGAGAACATATGGGTGTTTCCACTAGAGAATAAATCCCCAGTGAATAAATTTTCTAAATACACTCTACGCGGAACTATTTCTAAAGTGTATAAGGAGCACCTGGAAAAGGGGTTCAGGAGGCTACGAATGGCGTTTGAAGGAGAATCATGTATTTCACATGAGCTGTCCAAAGTACTAAATGGAGAAGATGAGTTTGTAGTCTACCAACATTTTAGGTTGGGGCACTTCCATATGCAGTCAGGTGGTAAGATCCAATGGTGTAAGTTTCCCTTTCCTTTTACTACCGGATATTTCAATGAGTCGGTGAACAGGTTCCATGACACTCGTAAGCTATAGTTTGACGTAGACAGAGTAGATGCAAATATCCACATTCTGTGCAAGACCTATGTATGGCCAAGGAAAGAGTACTATGTGGAAACCATGGAATCAGACAATGTGGACATCATGCTGGAGAGTTTGGCTGTAGGAAAAATTGAACTAGTGCACATGTACATCTATCCGAGGGTAAGGTTCGAGGATGGAAAGGTGGTGAAGGGTGTGAATATGACATTTCTGGGACATTCGAAGAAGGGGCAGACAATAGGAACCTTAAGGAAACTTGCATCGGTGCCCCTTAATTAGGAATATCAAGAGACTATCAGGTTAGAGAACGTCTTGGAGTAGGAGGAACCAAAAGATAACACCATATTGGTTCATACAAGGAGAGTTCTGTGGAAAAGGTGCACATCCAGAGACACTAGCGCAGGGACTTCACAGCTGGTAAGTAGATCACCGCATGTAACTCTTGTGAAGAATTTGGAATAAGAAAGGGTAAATCATAGAAAATATGTTCCTATAAAGGATAGTGAGGAGGAAGAGTCCCCTCAGTAAAGCGCACAGGAGAAGGAGGACACCCCTAGTGTTGAGATGCCAGGGGATGAAGATATTGGGGACTGGGTAGTATATGAAAATGTTGACGACAATATGAGTACATATGAGCACTGCTGGTGGGTATACATAAATATTAGTACGCCCCACACTGAAAGAAGGAGAGAATGAAGAATAAGTGGACTATAATGTGGGTGGTACTGTGTAGTAGGATGCAGACATTATGGTACAATAAGTCAAGGGCATGTATTTTCATGAGTACGTTTGGGAACATACAAGTTGACATGAAGATGAAAAGGTGGTAGGTACTCAGAATTTGGGCTATATGGATGACCCATAAAAAATTATTTACGTCTACTTTCAGAGAACTCTGCCCAAAAAACAATTTTATGGCTGGGATTGGATGGACCCAGAGATAGAAAATATGTGCACTCGCAAGCAACTATCATGGAGTATGTAGACTCATATGGATGAGATCGAATTTGATGTCTGCGAGGAGGTGTGTAGTTATAAGAAGATGAGGAAGGTGCCACATACACGCCATATGACCATCAAGCCCACACAATGTTCTGATGAACAGGTGAGTAATGCATTGGTTAAAGTGTCCACTGAAGTAGTGCACTGGGATATTAATAAGGCAACAACAATACAAGTGCTCCTAGAACATAAGAAAGATAAGGAAAGAGAAATCAAATGACTCTCCAAAGAGTGGGATAATGCAGTCGACGAGGCACAAAATGTCAAAAATATGGCTGAGAAAATTGCTAATGAAATCTTGCAGAAAATGTGTAATTTTTAGGAGAAGGTACCCAAGGAGTTCAAGTCGGAATTACATTACCTCCGTACAATAGTTGATTTTATTTTAGAGGATGAACTAGTACACCTCTCTAAACCAAAGGATAATGCAGAAGAAGCATCTAGGGTTAATGCCTTAATTGCAAGGAAGATATCTAGCTATGAGTCTGTTTTGCAAGCCGTAAAAGATAAAATGAAGAAGATAGATTCGATGTTGGCCATGTGTACAATGCTTGAAAGATTAGTACAAGAAAGAATGAAAGTAGAGGTATGTGAAGTTATGTAGAAAGTAAAAGATGAAACACTCAGCTACACAGAATAGGTTAGCCTGGTAGAAACAAAGTGTGACGTGCTGGATGTTGCAAGGAACAATGTATGGATTGAATTAAGAGCATTGGGAAACTCATTTCCACAAAGATGGATGTCATGGAAGGGATGGTCTTAGGTATGGCCAACATCCTTATAATTTTGAAGACTGAGGGTAGAAACATGGCCTCTAGATGAGTTAGATGGCATTGTTGTGGACATCCTTGATAAGACAAATGCATCGCTTAAAGATTGGTATGATTTTGAAGGGGAAATTCAGAGTGAATACCCAGAATTAATTCTACTAGAAAGGATACACAATAAGATGACTTAGCGTATTCTTTATTATTTCATTCATTATCCTATATTTTTTGGAATGATAAGGTGATTGCCCATTTCCAGGGAATAAATCCGTTTTAGTGTGGGGTAATGTTGGATGGACAAAAGGGGGCTAAGTGTTGGGTGCGCGAATGTAGGGTGCTTGAAAAATGCACGTCGCTACAGTATGGCTGAAGCGCCCAGAATCAAGAGTTATTTGTTTCTGTTGGCAAGGCTATTTTTTGAGTTAGCGTAATGAGCACACAAAAAACATGAAGACTTGTAGTTCACACAAGGTTATTTTGGGAGCAAGCATCAACTAAGCACCATGCATTGTTTAGGCTAATAATAGGATTTCTATTTAGAGTTAACTATAGGAAGTCTATTGTTAGAGCACTTGCATGTTTTGCATCCTTTTTGTAAAAGTGCATGACTATTATTAACATGTTTCCTATTTTGAGATAGTGCATGGGCAGTGAAGGGAAATCCCCACCCCTATAAATATGTATTGATTTGCACGGTTAAGGTTGTGTCAATTTTTAGAGTTATGTTGCTGGTTTTCTCACATGCATGACTCGTAGAGATACCTATATAATGTTGTTTCACCATTTTATTTATGTTTTAAATGTGATAAAATAGATAATGTTATGGGATGAGGAGGAATAAATATTGTGTTAGTCTGGTTGGAGGTTGATGCACGCGTTCTGACTTCTCGATCTGATGCTGACTGTGAGAGCTTCCTTTTGGCTAGGGGGAACTAACTGAAATAGAAAGCAACACCACCAAAGAAGAGTTAAATAATATATGACAGTGGACTGCCTAGCATATGCTAGATTCGGGAAGTGTGATACTGCCTAGAAGGCTGTCAAACCACTATTTTTATAAAATAAATTATGGAATAACTAAAATACGTACATAAATGAATCTAGTGCTAGTATTCTGATTTGGTTACCTCACATCACTATCAGCTTCAATTCTAATTAAATACTAAAAAATATGTGGGTCAAGGTCTTCAGGTCAGGTTACATGTTGTTCAGGTGGTTTGTAGGTCACAGACAGGGTCTTGGTAGGGTTGGATAAGTTGTTTGGGTTGTTTTGGTAAGTAGGTTGGTCACTGGTTTACATAGTGTTGGCAAGACACAGAGACTGGTGTCAGTCAGGTAATTGATCATGGTTAGGTAGAACCGATGACGGTTATGGGTAACCAACATTGGTAGAGGTAGGATAACAAAACTCAAAAATATCTGGTTGTAGAGGTTGATTTAAGGTTAAAAAAAGACAAAGAGGGGGTGGAGAGGTCTGTGGGAATCTTAGGTATACTCAAAGATGTGTAATAGTTGGGTATAGGTGATTTAATGGTGTGGGTGGAGGAATGGTTAAGTTTACAGGTAGGTAAATGGTAAGGGAATGAGAGTGCAAGTGGAAACTAATAACAATAGAAGAACTTGATAGACTGAAGTAGAAATAGATGATGTTGGTTAAAAGTATACTTACTATGATGCAGGTTCAAATGGCTAGATGGTGATGACAATTAATTAGAGGAATGGTGTTTGGTACCACGATAGTACTTCCCGAAATGTTACCATAAGTACAATACCTTTGGATCTTTCCTAGTGCTAGCTATGGATGTCTGTAGGTACAAAAAGACTCTAGTTTTGCTTGTATGCAACTATCTTCCCTTCTCCTCGATTCCCGAATATGCTAACCCACAAAAAAGGTTACCAAAGTGAATAAATGGTAACTAAATATGTTTCCTGGTTAATTGGCACCATTTTCGGGATGACCGGCGTTAGTTAAGGTGGGATTCCCTAGGTTTGCTAAAAATGACAATATTTCCATCATTTGGGTCAGGTCTGTCCATTTATTTGTGGATCAGAATGGATGTTCTATTTTTATGAGTGGGAAGGTGGTTAGAGGAATAATAGGCATTGATTTTTAGGGTTGAACTAAGTCTTATTCATTTATGGAAACATGCTATGAATAGGTCTATGGTGAGGTGTCTAGGTGAGGTGTGCATCCGTTTAATTAAAATAACTAAATTAAATTAATAAATGGGGTGATGATGGGTATTAATTTAATTGTAAATAATTAAATTAATATTAATGTGGGGTATAAGGGTCATGATTAGGTGAATGTGTGTAATTTGGTTATTCGAAAGGGGACTAAGGGGAGTGTGAACCAATTTTGGTGTCTACATTTTTCTCCTTTTTGTCACATGGCTTGTATTGGTAAGCGACGTTGACAAAAATAGGAAATGGTTGTCCCGAGTGTAAGTGAGGGTGGTGTTTCCCCAAGCGTGGGTGAAGGTAACCCCCCTCGAACTAGGAACCGATGAGGTGAGAGACAAAATATGTGAGTAGGTTGATAAAATGAGGAGGTGGAAAAATGAAGATCAGTGGGAGCATTAGGTAAAGGTCAAAGGTCAAATAAGGTAAATAGGTAAATGGGCCAGGGTCGAAGGTAGTGGTAGTTGAACACATGCACACGTTGGAAAATGTGGCATAATACTAGATTGAGAAGCTTTCAAACTCTATGTCATCTAAGGTCAATAGGTCTATCCAAATAGGGTTGAAGTGATTCCAATATCCAAGGTATAGGATATGGTGTGGAAACACAACAGAGGTCAGATGTAGGAACATTTAGGTATGTTCTAGTACACCAAAGGTCAGTTCAGGATAAACAACACGACAATAGGCAAGGTAAGGTCGGTAGTCTGAACAACACAGGTAACCACATCGCAAGGTACAATGAGCATAGAGGGTAAAAGGTCACAAAAAGTGGTTTAGGTCAAGGTATATAAGTAACGGCATGGGTAATGCCAAGGTATAGGTAAAATAAAAAATCCTAAGACGCAACAAAGGAAATGTAGGGGTAGGTTGGGTTTGTAGGTATGGTTCAATGGGTGTCTGGGATGATAAAAAGGTATGTTGGCACGAATGGTGGCAAGAAAAAGGAAGATTAGCAAGACAAAACAATAATAAGGGTGGACCAATGCCGGTTATAGGGTGACCAATGTTAGTTAGCTAGGGCAAAAATAAGACTGGTGTCAGTTAGGTCAGGTTGGGTTTATAAAATAATTTTTTTTGTATTTTACATAATCATTGTTATGTTGTACCATTGGAGAAAATGATAGAGCAGTTTGAATTTTGGTGCTTTTTGAGAGGAAATCATGAGGGACTATACCCGGCCGAGGTGGAGAGATCCGGTTGGTGAGATGAGATAGGTAGACGGGTTCACGAGATCAGGGGAAGAGATTTGATTGGGTGGAGGTGAGGAGGACATTTGGTGATGGAAGAGGTAGGAGAGGGGTCAGGTGGACCACCAGTGTAGTGGCCCAGCGTGCATCCATGGAGACGACATCATGACGAGGTAAGATTTGATCTCATTCTTTGTTGGTTAGGTGATTTGTTTTGTAGAAATCAGGTCTGGGTAAAATGTGTTTGGGGGGAAAAATTAAATTTGAATTTGGAATGTAGAGGGATAAAATAGGAAGAGAGAAAGGTATATGTAGGTTAAGGATGGGTGGGGATGGGTTAGGGGGATATGTGGGTAGGAATGTGGGGTAGTTAGGTAGAAATGGTAATTTTGTAGAGAAATAGGGTAGGGTTTCACAGATTATTGCCATGACAGTGAGTGATGTCATTCGAGGGTCTGTTGACATTGGTGGGAGTTATCCAACATTGGTCATGGATGGGGTGACCGATGTTATTTTTGGGAGACCGGTGCTGGCTGAGAAGATCTGATGCCGGTTAGAATTGAGAGTAAAATGGGCCAAGAGATGAGTAAGGGTGGGTGGGTGAGATATTAAGGTATTATTGAATGAAAATAGGCAGGGTAATAGTTATAGGTGGGGGGTCAAGGGTGAGTGTGGGTATGGTCAAGGTTTAATAATGTTATGGTTTTTTGGATGTAAGAAAGGGACCAGTTGTGGATGTGGGATAGTGTACCTACCCTATTGCTAGCGGTGTGGGGAGACATGATCGATGAGGAGTAGAGGCACGTGACCGACGTGGGTCTGATTGGTATCTGTTTGCTAGATTTTTTACACAACTAAAAACCTAGGCAGTCATGAGATAAATCTCTCTCATTTACCGGTGAGGCTCCCATGTAAGATTTTGTCAGTTATATGTCCTAATATCTATGTTTTGGTATTACTTTAACTATTTAGCTCATGAACCATAGCTAGACAGTTTTGCAGCAAGTAAGTAGTTGTGAAAGAAAGGAAAAATTTGTAGAAGAGGAAAATAATAGGAAACGGGAGAAAGTAGAGAGAATGTGCAACCCAAACAATAGTATACATAGTTTATTGCATGCACATAGATTAAAAAAAATAGATCATTAAACATAAAATTCAAAGTAAAGGAAACTTTTAGATCTAGATCTATAATAACATATATTTTATGAATAGATCTAGAAACAAATAACAAGAAAAATGTATCATTGACACAAAGTTATCCAGAAATATCTTCTCTATTCCTCTGCTTGCAGAAATTAAGGGTTTCAGCTCAAAGTCTGGAACACAAGAATGCTGATTAAAAATTCCGATCCCTTAACCCGTAGGTTCTTCCTCTACTTATAGTGTGTAGAGGGGAAATTACAAATGGGAAACTGCAACTGAAATAGAACGTGAAGAAGTAGTAAATGGAACCTTTGGTAGTCATCTTCCTATAAATCCTCTCTTAGTGACCTGTATTAGGAGTGTAAGTCAAAATTGTGCAACATATGTCACCTATCTTAAAGAATCTTTCCACATAACTTAAAGTAATGATTTTTTAACGAATAACTTTAATTTTACATTTTCATCCAGGAACATAAGAAATAAGAGAAGGAATAAGAGAAGAAAGAAGATCTACTAGTTGTAATAATTATATTTTATTCTTGTTCTGATATTGAATATACTTGTCAAACATGTAATTCAACATCTTCCCATCTGTTTTAACAATAACATCTCTTTCGGTTCTGAACTGTAACAACCCTCTGTACAAAGTAACAACATTAGCCTTCACTTTCTCTAAACCAAGCCCATATCCCTCAATATTTTCCTGAAGCTTTATGAGTCTACCAATCGAATCCATTGTGAAAGGTATGGTGGCCTCATCAAATTCTTTCCGTACAACCAACATAAATTCCTCATGGGAAGTAGGTAATTCATCTGGGATGCTCCTCGACAATTCTCCCATATTACTCTCTAGCAACTGCATCCTCTTTAGTATGAGCTTGAGGATCTCTACATGGAAGGAAACTGAAATCTCTAACTGCTTCCCCTTTTCCACCAATATTCTATGAAATCAGCATATCCTTTGGCAATGAGTGTATCTTAGCCAAAGTATCCAGATGACTTTTAGCCACTATGTTCTCATCTTTTATCTGTGTCATCAAATCCTTTAGCCAAGACACTTCCATGTGTATGTTCTCTAATTCAGCTGGTATTGGTTCGAATTGCTTTGAGGCTTAGTGAATGATTTTCTCCTTCCAGTGGGAAATAGCTCTGACTTGATCCCCTTCATCTTCCACCTCCTGCATCAGATGATAACTCACCTGCTCATGTGCTAAAATGGGCTGAAAGGAAGGTTTGGCAACCTTATCAATGATCTCGCACATAGCTTGAATACATGCTTCTGAAGCTTGGATCTCTCATCCTTCTCTTTTTCAAGCTTAAGGAATAAAACATTAATTAGCATGTGTATCCTACTTTAACCCTTATGTGGTAGTTTGACCTATTGACACTTTGGTCACTACTATATCAACTTGCCGTGATCTCTCCCTTATGCTTTCCTTATGGCTGGAATAGATAACTTACCGAACTTCTGTCCCGATTCCTCAATAATTAACCTAGAAGTCTTTTTGGCAACTTTAGGTCTTCTATCTCTTCCTCCCAAACTCAGGTGAAGCTAAAATTCAAGTTCTTCCAGATTGATCTCCTCTCTAGATTCTGGGATCATCTGCAAAGCTAACCATGATGAAAAGTTTCTTCTTGAGGAATGAGAAATCTACCGAGTGCACCACCATCTCATGCTTTGATTCCGCTCTATTATAATTTTCCATCGTGTTACGACTGCAACCCTCCGAATTCTCCAACGATAATGCCTTATTCAAACTCTGTCATCTGTGCTTTCAACTTCTCCATATGCAGGGATAGGTGAAGACCTGAGTGGTTGAGAAGAAAATACAAATGACGTTTGATTCAAAGTAGGAACAACAAGATCTCTCTGAGGTACCAAGGCTACTAAAGTGCTATGAGTTAATGTTGGAGACGCTGGAACTGGCACGATAACCGTAGATTTGGCCTTCTCCTGTATGTGAGACTTCTTGTGAACTTTAAGCTTTTTCGGCCTTCTACTGATTTTAACTACATGTTTTCTCTTGCTGGACTCTCCCGTGGTAAAGTTGTCCTATGATCTGCTTCATCAAAGCTTCATCCAAGCAATACCCCTTTGTCAACAACCAGTTCAAAGTGTTAACCAGAACTATGAAAGATATTTTTTCAATCGTCTAGCAACCACCAACGTTTTCCTTAGGAGCAGCTTTATTTCCTTCCATCTGATGATACGAGTCAAGTACCACATGCCCATCATCTACGAGATATGCAAGGTATCCGTGCCAAACCATAATCAAACACTTGTTGCGCTGATAGCCTACTGAAGTCTTTCTTTCTGACTTCATACTCGTTTGTGCACTTCATTCAGAAGTCCTCCAATGAAGGCACATGTCAGTATTCCTGGGAGATTTTCTTGTTCGCTACTCCATATGGGTCAAACTTTAGTTTGTGCTGGGAAGAACTCAGGCTCATACTCAAAAAACATTTCAGCTTCGACTCCTCTAGCTTTGTGGATGCTCTAGCAGCTATAGAGAGCCATTGTGATTGGAAAGAAACCTGTAGACTTGTGTTGTTTTGATTGTAAGTCATGTATCTCCACGAGCTATTTGCACAACTCCATGATGACCCACTTATCGTTTCGATACCTTGGCAACTTTACTGGTTCTCCCGAAAAGCCAGTCACCCTGAGATAGGCGAAGTCTACAAACTGGATGAAAATGCAGCCATGCTGAGATACAGTTTCCCGAGCTTCTTTGCTTACCTTGTTGGTCTTTAGATCACTATTTAGTTTGCAAATGAATTCATAGAAGAACCCATCATTGACCGCTTTGTAATCTTTGTGGCACTCATGAACTGTCAACTATGGATAGCAATCAAAGATAGGATCTTTCACCACTACGCCCCGTCTATCCAGCTTGAAAAATACACCCTGCGAGGCTGCTGCACATACAAGGTACGAAGTCATTTTGAAGCTGTAAGTCCGCCTCACACTCCGAAGTTGCTCACCGATGCTATCACTAATGATATTTGCCCACTAGATTATCGAATCAGCTCTATTGATCTCGATAGTCCTCACGAAAGCATACATCCATGAGCGAAAGTTGTGAGTATTGGCTTCCCCAATTATCCTGTTAAAGCAATTTAGTGATATCTTCCACCTTCTGCACCAAGTTGGATCACAGAAGAGTCCTCGGGAACTTTGATGGGGACTTGGGCTTCTTCATAAATTGGTTGTTCATTATGCCCACGCAATCTGGTTTGTGTTCCTCCCATCTGATACCTACATCCAGCATACTAATTGCAATCACCACCGTCCGTGTCGGAATCTTCAGACAATAATTAATAAATTGTGCATCCAACCTAATAATTGTATTTCCCGCAGCATCCCAGAATGTTCTTAAAAGAGGATGACATGATCTTGCACACTCCATGACAAATTCGGGCAGCTGAGCTGTGACTTGGAATGCTGATGCTGGAATAATTCCACTGCTTTTCATTGCCCGCATGAGAAATGTCTTTCCGGCCCTGGATCTGTCAATTATTTTGGAGATGGGTGTTGGGCCTATGTTTGTGTCATTAATATTAGCAAATGTGGAAGCTATGCATGATTCTGCTGACCCCTTTCTTTCATCGCTTCATCATGGCTGGAGCAATTTTTGTATGAGAAATCTTTGTCTGTGTTATTTTTCTTTTAATCCTACAAGAATTCTTTATAACTAGATCAATTCGTGCAGATCTAGCAATTTTTTCAGATTCGGAAAATATATTCAATGTATCTGACATTGATTTGAACTCCCTTTCACCTGTATGAACACCTGTAATGAATACCTACACTTATTTCAGACAAAGATGAAGTCCAGAGCATGAATACTTGATTTCTGCCACCAAAAATTTGCATATGAAGCCCGCTGCCCTAAATTTTGAGGTTTTGTTTGCATGCAAAGCAAGCATAAATATTTTTAAATTCCCCTGGGCACTTATAGCAACATGCAGATAATTACCATAGCATAAATCAAGCTATTCCAACCCTAGGTGCCAAACCTTGAAATTTGTTGGCAATGAAAAACACCTCCAGATGCAAAAATCCTCCTTTCTTTAGCGCCAAAACTGTCCAGGCTGCAATCCATGACAAAAAGAATTAATTACTTCTTCATTATGGCAGCCCATACTAATATAACCCTCAGCATTCTATTTTTAATAATTGTCCATCCTATTCCTGGCAATTAATTAATAAACAAACATGTTTATTCACCCAAATTGGGCGCTCCAATTTTGCATGTTGTTGGCTGCCATTAAATAAATTTATTTTATTTATTTTTAGCATGCATCCTTCAGTTGTCTTTGGCTTGACTTCTTGCTTTGACTTTCCATTCATCCATGGTGCCAAAATTAGGCAGAAAAGCTATTAATAAATACCATTAAAAGCATTGTTTAATGCCCAAATGGGTTGCACTTTTTGGCAGGGTTTATTTCTAAATATAAGAAGTCAACTTTGATGGGATTATTTACCCTGCACTACAGCTCCAAAAATCCCTTCTTTCACTTAAGTTGTTTGATTTCCACAATGGGGATTTTTACCCTGTCCTACAAGGCAGGTTAGAAATTCCCGCCTGTCTACCACTGCCAAAATTCCCATTATTAAGTTAAAATGTCTCCCAAAAAGTGTGACTTGCATTAAAATTAGCCCCCTTTGATAAAGTGCGACTTCCATGGGTGAATAAATCTCTTTGGTGGGAAAAGTTAGCCTACCAGGCAAGTAGAAAATTCCCATCAGGGCTTTAAGTGATTTTTCTTTATTTTATAATGGGAATTTTCACCCTGCAAAGTAGGTAAGAAATTCCCACCTGCCTCCCACTTCTAATTTTCCCATCGCAGCTTAAGTGACTTTGACTTCATGGGAAAAAGTACCCTGTTAAGGCAGGTAAGAAATTCCCCGCCTGCTTGCCACTACAAAAAATCCCACTGCACCTTACATTCATTTATTCCAAACGTGCGTCTTGCCTGGGAGAGGCTTTTTGTGCATGACTTCATCTTTTTTGGTCAAAAGCTTGCATTTTGACGCTGATTCCTTCTGGTGCTGCATTGGTGGATGATCTCCAGATGGCCCACGCAATTAAACAGACTATACTGGACAAGGAACAGACCTAGGGGAATTTCACAGAGAAACTGACGAGAAAACTGGAGAAAAATGTAAAAGAAATAAATAAAAGCGAAAAACGTCACCAGAAGTTGCAGACAATGCCTTCAATTCATTCGTGGTGAAAACCATATTGAGATGAATGAATACTGGCATGCAAAACATCAACAGGATTCAACTGGAGCACAATTTACTTCAAATGGGGCATTCTTTATTTAATAAATTATTAAATAAAAATTTACCACAAACAAAACATGGCGGAGGTATAAAATGAGTTTGGGCATTTGGGTATTTGCCGAAATTGGCTCATATGATTCACTAAGAATATCCTAACATAATACAAATATCTTCTGGTAATAAAAACACAAAAAGACCCATTATTTTAAAAGAACGAAAAAAAATTTAAATGGGTAGTCCCAGATTTCCGGGTGAAATCTGGAGACACTAGTCGGCTCCGTCTGTGGATATCTTTGCCTCTGTAAAAATGACAGAAGTAAAGATGAGATCCCAGCATCTCTAGTTTTGTATCTTATCCATTGGGCTCGGGGTCAAGCAAACAAAAACAACACAACACCGAAAAACAAAGAAAACAAAGAAAGTTTATATATACATACAAGTTTTACCTTGCACTTTCAAATCTGGAAAAGCTTCAAATGTTGCCCATTGAAAGGCAATGGCAGTTCAATCCCATCCTGATGAGCAAGGATGAAGCTATCTGTCCTGGCAATCCTCTTGATCACAAAAGGCCCTTTCCAAAGCAAATCAAACTTCCCATGCATGCCTTTTGTTTCTCGTGTTTTGTCCCATAAAAGGACCCAGTCACTGATCTCAAACTTTCTTTCTCTAGCCCTTTTGTCGAAGATCACCTTCACCTTTCTTTGATCTTCTGACAATCTGTCGGCTACTTGAACCTGTACATCTCGCAATTCAGTCAAATACATTATTCTTTTGTCAATGGCATCGGTGAATGTGGCATCCTCTAGAGCTTTAGAAAAATGTAAAGCAGGCAATTCAAAAGTAAGAGGCAATTCTGCGTCTCTCCCATATAACAGCTGGAAAGGGAACATGCCTATAGCTCTCTTTGGTGTAATCTTATCTGCCCACAGTGCATCAAACAACTTTTTGTGCCATGACCTTTGATTTTCAGTCACTAATTTTCGCATGATAGTCACCAGATTCTTATTGCTTGATTCAGCCTGGCCATTCCCTTGTGGTTAATAATTGGAAGGATGCACCAGCTGAATTCCATGAATGTAGCAAAACTCGACCAGCTCCTCATAAGACAAAATAGGAGTGTTATTTGCTACTATTTTACTGGGCACGCCAAACCTAATAACAATATTTTCCTTTATAAAACTACACACCTCCGCAAAAGTGGCATTCTTAACAGGAATGGCTTCTACCCATTTACTGAAATAATCAGTAGTTGTCAGAATGTAATGGTGACCGGCCCTAGAAGCCGGGTTGAGCATATCAATAAAATCCATGCCCCACTGTTGGAAGCGCTCCTCAATTACAACTGGTTTTAATGGTAATGCAGGCAATTTTATGCATTTGACAAAGTGTTGGCATGTTTGACATCTGGATACCCACTATGTAGTTTCCTGGAAAAGTGTGGGACAGTAATACCTTGTTCAAAGGATCTTGTGAGCTGTGACTCGCGCTGAGAAATGACCACCGCAAGCCAAATTATGAAACTGTTTTAAAAGCTGATCCTGTTGAGCTTTATCCACACATCTGAGAAATACCCCGTCAATACCTCTCTTATATACACCATTATCCCAAATAACAAAGTCCCTAGACTTCAGTTTAATAGTACATTTCTCCTTGCGAGAAAGGTGATTTGGTCATTCCCCATAAGTTAAGAAAAAGGCAATATTACTGTACCATTTATTTACCAGATCTATGAAAAGAACCATGGGCAAACTTTCACCCTCTTATGAATCCGTTGTTGTCTTCATCTGGATTTAATAAAGCTGCAGTTACCGCCATTGAATCAGCTCTAGAATTTTGCTCCCTCGGAATATAAGATACCGAGAAAGCTGCAAAATCAAGGATAGCAGAATAAACCCGGTCTCTATAATGCCGAAGTTTGTCATTTTTGACTTGGTAGAGACCTCGTATCTGCTTAACAATTAACTCAGTATCCCCCTTTGCATGTAAGAGCTTGATTCCCATTGTTCTTGCCTGCTCCATACCTAACAACAATGCTTCATATTCCGCCTTGTTGTTAGTATTTTCAAACATTAACTTGAAGGAATGTGCATGCACCTTTCCCTTAGGAAAAATAAAAACAATGCCTGCACTGGATCCAAATGAACAGCATCTGCCATCAAATTCCAGAGACCAAACCTTATTATCCAGTTGATGTGGCTCCTAGATCACAGGTTGAATTTCTTCTTTATCTAGTTCTAGATAATAGACTCCGTGATCGGATTCTTGAGAAACAAGATCTAAGATCTAGGATCCTCAGATTTTTATATTGTGTACTTGAATTTCTTCTCAGGTTCTAACTTCTGATTAACTCCCTTGATTGGTATGTGCGCACAAGACCAATCCATCTTGACTTCTCCACCCAGTTCTTTACAGAAATTCCTACTCAACAGCATGCCATAAGATACTTGGATATCCGCTACAAGGATAGTCAGCTTTAATATTTTGTCTGGGAATGAAGCAAATATTGCTTATGCATCTTTGATTTGCCCAACTAGAGGTACTTGTCTTTCCATTGAATAACATCTTTCAATGATTTTTGTCAATGTGAGACCTAGAGCATTAGCAACTTTGGCAGGCATCACATTGTCGGAAGCTCCAGAATCTAAAATGCAATTACTTAATTTATAACCGTTAATAAGTAATGACACATAAAATGGCTCGATCCTTTTAGATGTGGCGGGAGATGAACTAAAAGGAGAAGAGCTTGCAACCGCATTATTCGGAGGAGTAATCTTCGGACTAGACAAGATACCACATGAAACACTATTTGTTGGAGTATTGGGACCATTATTTTGCACATATTTTACCAACCTCTTTAACTTGATCAAGAAATGCCCTCAAATACTCAGCTTCTAACATCTGAATTTTGTCTTTTTTATATGATCAATAATGTCGAAAGCTTGACTTACTTCCAGCCGCTTGATCACGTTGGCCCTTTGTTGTAGGATTGAAAGAACCTGCATGCTTATCTCTGGGAGCTAATGAAGAAGGTAGCTTACTGCCTCTTTTTAGGATAGTAACATTTGGCCCAGGATCTTCTCTTTCTCTTCTTTAGCCACTTGAGGATGCTTCAACAATTTGGCATGTTTGGGACATTGTGAACACCACAAATGTGTGACCATTAGAATCTTTAAAAGATTCATAATATCCCTCGTCAGATTCATAGTTCCAGGTAACCAATGTTGGAGTCGCCAGTGGGATCTACAAAGTCTTCTTCATCAAATGATTCACCAATGCCAAGATCTTCTTCATTAGTTTCCAAGTTGTTCCTTGGAGCAGCTTCAATTGCCAACCGTTGTGGTGCAACAGTAAGTCTATTTCGATTTTGATTTTGACCGTTAAAGGTCCGAGCAGGAGCTATTCTTGAAGGAGTCACATTTCCTCCTTGAGATATATGCTTCTTGATTTGCAGCATGTCGTTAGCCAACCTTTGCAGCAAAGGGTCGGAAGTACTTGAAGAAGCTCCATCACCTTTGTGGGGTGATTGTTTGATTTTTCCAGCCATGATCAAGTCATCTTCAACCTCTACAACAACATTTTGTGCTTCTAGTAGATTCACAGGTCTTGCCCTTCGCAACTGATATCCAACTTCGGGCAACAAAGCGTTTATAAAAAAATGTCTTTTGATTTTCATCACTAAGCGCAACAGAAGTGGGGATTTTATATAAAATCCTTTGGAACCTTGCAATAAAGTCCCGCATGTTCTCATTTGGTTCCTTCTTTAACTGCGTCAGCTGAGTGATTAGTGTGCTAGCGTCTTCTGCAGGCTTGAATCTTTTCAGAAATTGCTCTCGCATGGATGCCCAATTTGTTATAGTTCCAGGGGCTAACCGATAGAACCATTCTCCAGCCAAATCATGTAAGGTCTCAATGAAAAGTCTGACCGAGACATCTTCATGCTCCACTGCAAGCACACCACAAGATATGAAGAATGTTGCCAAGTGATCATTTGGATTTTGCTTGCCATCTCCAAAGAATTTCAGGAAATTCTTTCTTGACCCTTTAGGAAATTCGTGCATAGGTGGAGTTAGGTTCAGTGGCCCAAAAGTTGCACCCCATGGGACATGTTGGTTCCGGGTTCAGCATGATGAAAGGAACATGTCTCCTCCAGGAGTAGACTTGATAGATAATTCCAGCCGTCGGATTATGTTGAAGTTGATCCAGATCCGGAGATGTTTGAACTCTAACTTCCTGATTGAAAGACTAGATCTGCGGCTTCTAACTTGAGGTAAACAGGATGATTGAAATTGAATTCGCTCTTGCAATTTGTAGAAATGATTAGTCCTTCCAACGGAGCCTTGCTAGATATGGATGCTTGAAAACCTGGGTGAGATAAATTCATTTACCCAGGTTGAAAGTTCAGTGGGAACTATTCGCTGGTATTAATTTAACTATTTGCTCTGAACCATAGCTAAAAGGGGTTGAATTGTTCGTTTCCCCAGTGGAGTTAGCCAAAAACTGTTGTTTGATTTTTTGTCACAGACTTGAAAACCTAGGCAGTATCATGAGATAAAACTCCCTCATTTACCGGGTGAGGCTCCCGTATAATATATTTTTATCATTTTATATAGTATAAAAATAAGACTATTCTATAATGTTGAAAGGTATTACTTTGACACTATGTAGCTCATGAACAATAGCTAGACAGTTCTGTAGCAAGTAAGCAGCTGTAAAAGAAAGGAAAAATCTGCAGAAGAGGAAAATAATAGGAAACGAGAGAAAGTAGAGAGGATGTGCAACCCAAGCAATAGTTTACAGAGTTGATTGCATGTACATAGATTAAAACAAATAGATCATTAAACACAAAATTCAAAGAAAAGGAAACTTTCAGATCTAGATCTATAATAACACAAAGTTTATGAATAGATCTAGAAATAAATAAGAATCAAAATGCATCGTTGAAAACAAAGTTCTCCAGAAATATCTTCTCTATTCCTTTGCTTACAGAAATAAGGGGTTTTAGCTCAATGTCTAGAATACAAGAATGTTGATTACAAATTCTGATCCTTTAACCTATAGGTTCTTCCTCTACTTATAGTGTGTAGAGGGGAAATTACAAATGGGAAACTGCAACTGAACTAGAACATGAAGAAGTAGTAAAGGGAACATTTGACAACCATCTTCCTATAATTCCTCTCTTAGTGACATGCATCAGGAGTTTAAGTCGAAAATTGTGCACATTTGTGACCTATCTTAAAGAATCTTCCCACATAACTTAAAGTAATGATTTTTCAACCAATAACTTTAATTTTACATTTTCATCTGGGAACATAAGATAAATAAGAGAAGAAAAGAAGATCTGCGAGCTGTAACAATTATACTTTATTCTTGTTCTGATATTGAATATACTTGTCAAACATGTTATTCAACATCTTCCCATCTATTTTAACAATAGCATCTCTTTCAGTTTTGAACCATAACAACCCTTTGCACAAAGCAACAACGTTAGCCTTCACTTTCTCTAAACTAGGCCCATATCCCTCAATATTTTCCTGAAGCTTTATGATTCTACCAATCGAATCCATCGTGAAAGGTATGGCGGGCCTCATCAACTTATTTCCATACAACCATCATAAATTCCTCATGGGAAGCAAGTAATTCATCTAGGATGCTCCCCGACACTTCTCCCATCTTACTCTCTAGCAACTGCATCCTCTTCAACATGAGCTTGATGATCTCTACATGGAAGGAAACTGAAATCTCTAACTGCTTCCCATTTTCCACCAATCCGCCATGCACAATCTGTTCTGCAATCAACACATTCTTTGGCAATGAGTGTATCTTAGCCAAAGTATCCAAATGACTTTCAGCCACTATGTTCTCATCTTTTATCTGTGTCATCAAATCCTTTAGCTGAGACACTTCCTTGTGCATGTTCTCTAATTTATTCGGTATTGGTTCGAATTGCTCTGAGGCCTGGTGAATGATTTTCCCCTTCCAGTGGGCAATAGCTATGACTAGATCCCCTGTATCTTCCACCTCCTACATCAGATGCTTACTCACCTGCTCATGTGATAAAATGGGCTGAGAGGAAGGTTTGGCAACCTTCGCAATGATCTCGCACATCTGGAATACCTGCTTTTGAAGCTTGGATCTCTCAGTCCTTCTCTTTGTCAAGCTTAAGGAATAAAGCATTCATTAGCGTATGTGTATCTTGCTTTAACCCTTCTATGGTAATTTGACCTATTGGCACTTTGGTTACTACTATATCAGCTATAGTGAGCTCCCTCTTGTGCTTTCCTTCTGCTGGAACAGATAACTCAACGAAACTTCTTGTCCCGATTCCTCAATAATCAAATTAGAAGTCATTTTGGTGACTTTAGGTCTTCTATATCTTCCTCCCAAACTCAGGAGTAGCTAAAAGTCGTGTTCTTCTAGATTGATCTCCTCTCTAGATTCTGGGATCATCTACAAAGCTAAGCATTATGAAAAGTTGCTTCTTGGGGAATGAGAAACCACTGAGTGGACCACCATCTCATGATATGACTCCACTCTATCATAATTTACCACCGTGTTATGACAACTACCCTCTGAATTATCCAAAGATAATGGCTTTTCAAACTCTGCCATCTGTGCTTTCAACTTCTTCGCATGAATAGATGAAGACCTGAGTGGTCGAGGAGAAAATAAAAATGATGCTAGATTCAAAGGAGGAACAAAAATATCTCTTTAAGGTTTCAGGGCTGCTGAAGTGCTATGAGTTGATGTTGGAGAAGTTGGAACTGGAACGATAGTTGTAGATTTGGCCTTCTCCTGTATGTGAGACTTCTTATGAACTTTAAGCTTTTCTAACCTTCATCTGCTTTCACCTTCGTGCTTCCTCTTGCTGAAGTCTCCCGTGGTAAATTTGCCTATGATCTGGTTCATCAATGCTTCATCCAGGCAATACCCTTTGTCAGCAACCAGTTCGAAGTGTTAACTAGAACTGCAGAATATCTTTCTTCAATCATCTAGCAGCCACCAATGTTTTCCTGAAGAGCAGCTCTATCTCCTCCCATCTGATGATATGAGTCAAGTCCTCACATGTCCATCATCAGCAAGATCTGCAGGTATCCATGCCAAACCATAATCAGACACTTGTTATGCTGATAACCTACTGAAAGTCTTTCTTTCTGACTTTATACTCGTTCCTACACTTCATCTAGAAGTCCTCCAACGAATACACATGTGAGTATTCCTGGGATATTTTCTTCCTCGCTACTCCATATGGGTCAAAGTTTAGCCGTGTTGGGAGGAAATCAAGCTCATACTCAGAAAACATTTCAGCTTCGACTCCTTTAGCTTTGTGGATGCTCTGGCAGCTGTAGTAACCTACTGTGACTAGAAAAAAACCTGTAGACTTGTGTCGCTTTGATTGTAAGTCATGCATCTCCACGAGTTTCTTACACAACTCCATGATGACCCACTTGTCATTTGGATATCTTGGAAAATTTACTGGTTCTCCTAAAAAGCTAGTCACCCTGAGATATGTGAAGTTTGTAAAATGGATGAAAATGCAGCCATGTTAAGATACAACTTCCCACGCTTCTTAGCTCACCCTGTTGGTTTTCAGATCACCATTTAGTTTGCAGATGAATTCATAAAATAACCCATCGTTGACTACTTTGTAATCTTTGTGGCACTCAGGAACTGTCAACTGTGGATAGAAATCAAAGATAGGATCTTTTGCTAGTACACCTCATCTATCTAGCTTGGAAAATATTCCCTGCGAGGCTGCTGTATATACCAGGTATGAAGTCATTTTGAAGTTGTAAGTCCACCCAATTGATTATCAAATCAGCTTTGTTGATCTCAATAGTCCTCACAAAAAGCATACATCTATGAGTGAAAGTTATGAGTATTGGCTTCTCCACTTATCCTGTAAAGTAATTTAGTGATATCATCCACCTCTTGCACTAAGTTGGATTGCGGAAGAGTTCTCGGGAACTTTGATGGAGACTTGGGATTATTCATATATCGGATGTTCATTATGCTCATAAATCTACTTTGTGTTCCTCCCATCTGTTACTTGCATCCAACATGATGATTGCAATCACCACCATTCATGTCAGAATCTTCAGACAAAAATTGATAAAATTGTGCATCTAGCCTAATAATTGTCTTTCCCGCAACATCCCGAATTGTTCTGGAAAGAGGATGATATGATTTAGCACACTCCATGACAAATTTAAGGCAAACTGAGCTGTGACTGGGAATGGTGATGCTGGAATAATTCCACTTCTTTTCATCGCCCATATGAGAAATGTATTTTTGGCCCTGGATCTGTTAATTATTTCAGAGATGGGTTTCTGGATCCATGTCTGTGTCATTGATATCAGCAAATCTGGAAGCTATGCATGATTCTGTTGATCCCTCTCTCTCTCATCACACTTCATCATGGCTAGAGCAATCTTTTTCTGATAAATCATTTTCTACATTCTTTTTCTTTTAATCATATTGGAATTCTTTATAACTGGATCAATTCACGCAGATCTATCAATTTCTTCAGATTCAGAACATATATTCAAAGTACCTGACATTGATTTGAAATTCCTTTCACCTGTATGAACACCTGTAATAAATACCTGTAATTATTTAAGACAAAGATGAAGTCCAGAGAAAAATGATATACTTGATTTTTATTACCAAAAATTTGCATATGAAGCTCAATACCCTAAAATTTGAGGCTTTGCTTACATGTAAAGCAAGCATAAATATTTTTGAATTCACCTGGGCACTTATAGAAAACATGCAGATAATTATCATAGCATAAATCAAGCTAGTCCAACCCTAGGCGCCAAACCTTGAAGGTTCCCGATAATGAAAAACACCTCTAGATACACAAATCCTACTTCTTTTCGCGCCAAAACTATGTTCGGGCTGCAAGCTTTAGTAAAAATAATTAATTACTTTTTTATTATGGTAGCCCATGCTTATATAACCCTCACCATTCTATTTCTAATAATTTGTCCATCCTATTTCTGGAAATTAATTAATAAACAAACATGTTTATTCACCCAAATTCGGCGCCTATTTTTCCATGCTGTTAGCTGCCATTAAATAAATTTAATTAAGTTATTTTTAGCATGCTACCTTTAGTTCTCTTTGGCCTATCTTCATGCATTGACTTTTCCTCCATCTTGGGCGCCAAAATTAGGCGAAACAAGCTATTAATAAACATCATTAAAAGCTTTATTTAATGCCCAAATGGGTCTGCGCTTTTTGCCATGGGTGAATTCTAAAATTAAGAAGTCAGCTTCCAGTGTGAATTTTCACCCTACACTCGCAGCTCTAAAAATCCCTTCTTGCACTTAAGTGATTTGACTTTCATCATGGGAATTTTTACCCTGCAAGGCAGGTAATAAATTCCCGCCTGCCTGCCACCTCTAATTTTCCCATTGCAGCTTAAGTGACTTTCTAAAAAGTGCTTCTTTTGGAAAAGTGCCACTTGTATGGGTGAATAAAACCCTCTGATGGGAAAAATTAGCCTACTAGGCAGGCATAAAAATTCCCATCGGTGCTTTAACTGATTTTTCTTTATTTTATAATGGAAATTTTCACCCTGCAAGACAAGTAAGAAATTCTCGTCCTGCCTACCACCTCTAATTTTCCCATCGTAGCTGAAGTGACTTTGACTTCATCGGAAAAAATACCCTGCAATGCAGGTAATAAATTCTCACCTGCCTGCAGCTACCAAAAATCCCATTGCAGCTTACACTCACTAATTCTAGAAAATGCGACTTGCCTGGGAGAGGCTTTTTGTGCATGACTTTATCATTTTTGGTTAGCAGTTTGCATTTTGAGGCTGATTCCTTCTGGTGTTGTGTCAGTAGATGATCTCCATGATGCTTCAAGTAATTAAATAGACTATATTGGCGAAAGAATTGACCTAGGGGAATTTCACAGAGAAACCGAGGAGAAAACCAGAGAAAAACATAAAAGAAATAAATAAAAGTGAAAAACAGTTGCCAGAAGTTGCAGACAATGCCCTGAATTCATTCCTGGTGAAAAACCTAATGAGATGAGTGAATATTGGCATGCAAAATTTCAACAGGATTCAACCGGAGCACAATTTACTTCAAACGAGGCATTATTTATTCAATAAATAATTAAATTAAAATTTCCCACAGACAAAACTTGGCGAAGGGATAAAATGAGTTTGGGCATCTGGGTATTTGTCGAAATTAGCTCATATGATACACTGGGAATATCCTAACATAATACATATATCTTCTGGTAATAAAAACACAAAAAGACCCGCTATTTTAAAAGAACAATTTAAAAAAAAAATGGGTTTTCCCAGATTTCAGGGTGAAATTTGGGGACACCAGTCGGCTCCGTCTATGGACATTCTTTTCCTCTTTCAAAAAGATAGGAGTGAAGATGAGATCCCAACATATTTGGTTTCATATCTTGTCCATCGGGCTCAGGGTCAAGCAAACAAAAATAACACAACACCGAAAAACAAAGAAAAATATTATTTATTTATTTATATACATAGAGGTTTTACCCTGCACTCTTAGATCTGAAAAAGCTTCAAATGTTTCCCGTTGAAAGGTAATGATAGTTAAATTCCATCCTAATGAGCAAGGATGAAGCTATTTGTCACAACAGTCTTCTTGATCATAAAAGGCCCTTTCCAAAGTGAATCAAACTTCTTGTGTATGCCTTTTGTTTCTCATCTTTTTTCCCATAACAGGACCCAATCATCGATCCCAAACTTTGTATCTCTAGCCTTTTTGTCAAATATCACCTTCACCTTCCTTTAATGCTCTGACAATTTGTTGGCTACTTTAATCTGTACTTCTCGCAATTCAGTCAGATACATGATCCTCTTTTCAATGGCATCAGTGAATGTGGCATCCTCCAGAGCTTTAGAAAGTTGTAAAGCAAGCAATTCCAAGGTAAGAGGAAATTTTACGTCTCTCCCATATAACAACTAGAAAGGGGACATGCATATAGCTTTCTTTGGTGTAATTCTATCTGCCCACAGTGCATCAAGCAAATTTTTGTGCCAAGTCCTTTGATTTTTCAATTACTAATTTTCACATGATAGGCACCAGATTCTTATTGCTCAATTCATCTTGGCAATTCCATTGTGGGTAATAATTGGAAGAATGCACCAGATGAATTCCATGAGTGTAGTAAAAATCAATTAGCTCCTCAAAAGACAAATTAGGATAATTATCTGCTACTATTTTATTGGGCACACCAAACCTAATAACAATATTTTCCTTTATAAAACTACACACCTCCATGGAAGTGGTATTTTTAACAAGAATGGATTCTACCCACTTACTGAAATAATTAGTCACTGTCAGGATGTAACGATGACTAGACACTAGAAGTTAGGTTGAGCATACCAATAAAATCCATGTCCCACTGTTGGAAGGGCCCCTCAATTACGACTAGTTTTAATGGTAATGTGGGCAATTTTATGCGTCTGACAAAGTGCCGACACGCTTGAAATCTGGATACCCACTCTGCAGTATATTGGAAAAGTGTGGGCCAATAATACCTTGCTCGAAGGATCTTGTGAGATGTGACTCGGGCTAAGAAATGACCACCACAAGCCAAATTATGAAACTATTTTAAAAGTTGATCCTGTTGAGCTTTATCCACACATCTGAGAAATACCCCATCAATACCTTTTTTATATAAACCATTATCCTAAAGAACAAAGTCCCTAGAATTCATTTTAATAGTACATTTCTCCTTGCGAGAAAGGTGATCTGGGCATTACCCATAAGTTAATAAAAAGACAATATTACTATACCATTCATTTACCAGATCTATGAAAAGAACCATGGGAAAAATTTCACCTTCTTCTGAATTTATTTCCTTCAACTTAGTCATTAATTCACAGAAACCCCTCCCTTGAACTAACTTTGTGGGTTTTAGATCCAAGTCATATTCCTACACCTTTGTCACCCACATTCCTTTTAGTAACCCTAGCTCATGTTGGGTGAGAATGGATTTTACTACAATTTCTGGAACTAGGACCATAGTATGTGAGGCAACAATATAGTACCTAAATGCTTTACATGACTTTTACCACTGAATAAGCATGTTTTTCCATGTGATTGTATTTCAACTCGTAAGATTTTAAAGGCATGCTCATGAAATCAATTGGGGCTTCTACATCCTCTTGATTTTTCTACATCAAGATTGCTGACATGGTGTGTTCAGAAGGAATAACAGTAAAGAATGAATTCTTTACTAAAATCTAGTGAAACCAAGACTAGATCTTTTGACAAGGCCTCTTTAATTTTCTCAAATTCTTCCTTCCCTTCACTGCTCCATTTGAAATCACGTGCCTTCTTAATCATATTTGAGATATGACGTGTCAATTCAAGCAAATTCAGGGATGAATCTCTTGAGAAAATTTACTTTACCAAAGAAAGAGTGAACCCCATTTTTGGATGTCGGTAATGGTGAAGTCTGAATATATTTGAAACATTCAGGATCTATCTTGGTTCCTTATTTTGAGACAATATTCCCTAGTAGTTTCCCTTATGTTATAGCAAAGATATATTTTTTAGGATTTAGCTAAATACCATGTTTGCGGCATTGGATGAAGACCTCTTCTAGATCTGATATTTGCTTGCTTCTGTCCTTAGAAAAGAATTTCATATCATTGAGGTATACTACTATGATTTTATCCTTGAGATGATCAAATGCTAAATCCATAGCTCTTTGAAACGTAGCTCTGACATTGATCAAACCGAAAGGTATTTTCTTATAAGAAAAGTTCCCCAAGGTGTAATGAATGTCATTTTATATTGATCCTCCTCAGCTACCTTGACCTGATTGTAGCCTGAAAAACCATCAAGCATGGATAATATTTCAGATCCAGTAACAACCTACAAAGTGTGGTCCATGATGGCAATGGGGTAGTTGTCTTTCAAGGGGGGATTGATAGAGGTTGCGAAAATCAATGCTCAACCTAATCTCACTACTCTTCTTTCTCATAAGAACTATATTGGCTAACCATTCAGAGTGATATATGGGGTAAATTATCTTTGCATCTAACAACTTCTAGATTTCTACAAAGTTAGTCCCTAAAATAGTAGGGTTATGCTGCTACAGCTTCTGCTTAAAGGGATTTTGTTCTTGCTTTAATGGGATATAGTGTTCTACTTCTACAGACTGATAGGTCTTTAGATCTTGGTAATACCAAGCAAAAACATCCATATATTTCTTAAGAAGCTTTTTAAAAGCTTATCTTTCTACCTCTAAACAACACTTACCCAGATTTACCGATTTGGGATCATTGCTTGCTCCCAAATTTAATAATTGTGTATCGGAGGAAGAACCTTCCTCAATCTCTTCACTCTTTTTAAGCATATGATCATGCTTGTCAAACATTTCCTCAAGAGATACTAAGCCTTTAGGAATTTTATTTCCCTTCAACTGGATAATCTCCTGACTTCCTATAACCTTTGAACCCAATTTTCCCACAGTAGTTTATCTTATAGGTGAGTTGTTTCCCTCCTAGTATATCTCTTCGAAGTTGTCCTTTTATTGGAGAAATACAACAATCTGCTTGTCATCATTAAAAACATGCCATTGTTGGACATTATCAGGAACCTTCAAGCTGAAGACCATTTCAACTTTGTAATCTCCCTGTCTGAAGAATGTGGGTGGTTGATCTAGATTTAATAAAGCTGTAGTCACTGCAAGTGGATCAGCTCTAGAATTTTTCTCTCTTGGAATATAGGATATTGAGAAATATGAAAAATATAGGATAGCAGAGGAGACTCGGTCTCTATAATGCCAAAGTTTTGTCCTTTTTGACTTGGTAGAGACCTCAGATCTGCTTAAAAATCAACTCGACATCCCCCTTTGTGTGTAAGATATTAATTCCCATTGTTCTTGCCTGCTCCATACCTAACAACAGTGCTTCATATTCCGCTATGTTGTTATTATTTTCAAACATAAACTTGAAGGAATATGCATGCACCTTTCCCTCAGGAGAAATAAGAACAATTCCTACACCAGATCCAAATGAACAATAGCTTCCATAAAATTCTAGAGACCAAACCTTATTATCCAGTTGATGTGGCTCTTGGATCACAGATTGAATTTCTTCTTTATCCATTTCTAGATAATAGACTCCATGATCGGATTCTTAAAACAAGATATGAGATCTAGGATCCTCAGATTTTGATATTGTGTACTTGGATTTCTTCTTAGGTTCCAACTTCTTATTAACTTTCTTGATTGGTATGTGCGCACAAAACCAATCCATCATGAATTATTCACCCAGTTCTTTACCAAAGTTCCTGCTCAACAACATGCCATAAGATATTGGGATATCCTCTACAAGGATAGTCAGCTTTGATATTTTGTGTGGGAAAGAAGAAATTATTGTTTGTGCATCTTCAATTTTCCCAACCAGAGGTACTTTTATTTCCATTGAATAACATCTTCCAATGGTTTTTGTCCAATGTGAGACCCAGAGCATCAACATACTTTGGCAGGCATATAATTGTTGGAAGCTCCAGAATCTAGAATGCAATTCCTTAATTTATAACTGTTAATAAGTAATGAAACATATAATGGCTCGATCATTTCCGATGTAGCAGCAGAAGAAGTTAAATGAGAAGAGCTTGCAGCCGTATTATTTGAAGGAGGAGTAATCTTTGGACTAGACAAGATACCCCGTGAAACACTATTTGTTGGAGTATTCAGACTAAATAGTGTTTCACTAATGAATTTTGGTCCTTTTAATGTGATCAATTATGCCGAAATCCTAAATTACTTCAGCTAGATGCACATTGGCCCTTTGCTACGGATTGAAAGAACTTTCATGCTTATATTTAGGAGCTAATGAAGAAGGCAACGTACTGCCTCTTTTTAGGATAGTAACATTTGGCCCATGATCTTCTCTTTCTCTTCTTTGGCCACTTGTGGATGCTTCAAAAATTTTGTGTGTTTGGGACCTTGTGAACACTGTAAATGTGTGACCATCAGAATCTTCAAAAGATTCATAATAGCCCTCATAAGATGCATAGTCTAGGTAACCAATGTTGGAGTCGTCAACAGGATCTACAAAGTTCTCATCATCAAATGATTTACCAATGCCAAGATCTTCTTCATTATTTTCCAAGTTGTTCCTTGGAGCATATTTAATTGCTAACTGTTGTGGTGCAGCAATAAGTCTATTTCAATTTTGATTTTGACTCTTAAAGGTCTGAGCAGGAGCTATTCTTGAAGGAGTCACATTTCCTCCCTGAGATATCTACTTCTTGATTTGCAGCATGTCGTTAGCCAAAATTTACAACAAAGGGTCAGAAGTACTTGAAGAAGCTCCATCGCCTTTGTAGGGTGATTTTCTAATTTTTCCAGCCATGATCAAGTTATATTCAACCTCTAGAGAAGCATTTTGTGTTTCTAGTAGATTCACAAGTCTTTCCCTTCACAGCTGATATCCAACTTCAGGCAACAGAGCATTTATAAAAAAACATTTTTTGATTTTCATCACTAAGCACAACAGAAGTGGGGATTTTATATAAAATCCTTTGGAACCTTGCAACAAAGTGCCGCATGTTCTCATTTGGTTCCTTCTTTAACTGACTTCAGCTGAGTGATCAGCATGCTAGCATCTTCTACAGGCTTGAATCTTTTCGAAAATTGCTCTCGCATGGATGCCTAATTTGTTATAGTTCCAGGGGTGAACCGATAGAACCTTTCTTTGGCCAAATCATGTAAGGTATTAATGAAAAGTATGAACGAGACATCTTCATGCTCCAATGCAATTGCACCATAAGATATGAACAATGCTGTCAAGTGATCATTTGGATTTTGTTTGCCATCTCCAAATAATTTCATGAAATTATTTCTCGACCCCTTAGGAAATTTGTGCATAGGTGGAGTCAGGTTCAGTGGCCCAAAAGTTGCACCCCATGAGACAGGTTGGTTTCGGTTCAACATGATGACTAGAACACATCTCCTCTAAGAGTAGACTTGATAGATAATTCCAACTGCTAGATTATGTTGAAGATGATCCGGATCCAGAGATGTTTGAACTCTTCTTCTTGGCGAAAGATTAGATCTGTGACTTCTAACTTGAGGAGGATGATTGAAATTGAATTTCTTTTACAATCTGTAGAAATGATCAGTCCTTCCTTGAGCCTCGACAGATCGGGTGAATGGGAATTTAGCTAGGTTGAAAGTTCAGTGGGAACTCGCACTATAAGATTTTGGTCTGCAAAAAATATTGTTCATTCCCCAGCGGAGTCTCCAAAAACTGTTTGCTAGATTTTTTACACAGCTGAAAACCTAGGAATTCATGAGATAAATCTCCCTCATTTACCGGTGAGGCTCCCATGTAATATTTTGTCAGTTATATGTCCTAATATCTATTTGTTGGTATTAATTTAACTATTTATCCCATGAACCATAACTATATGTCCTTTTCGGTATCATCAACTACTTTCATAAGAATTTTGTTCAAGGTTTTATTGGTAGATTTTGTTTGGCCATTGGTTTGTGGGTAATAAGGTGATGAGAAACTGAGTTGGATGCCAAAAGTGTCACATAACTTATACAGGGTTTTATTTTTGAATTTATTTCCATTATCAATGATGAGGTGGTGAGGAACACCAAAGCAACAAATGATGTGATGGTTGATGAATTCACATATTTTTTCTACTTTTGTAGAAATGAGGGGAATGGACTATACCCATTTATTGTAATATTCAATAGTGGTTATGATCCATTGGTGGTGTTGTGAAGAATGGGGATTGATCTTGTCAATAAGATCCAAGCCCCATTAAGAGAAAGGCCAAAGGTCTCATGCGACCTACAAGGCATGACTAGGTTTGTGATGGAGATTATCATGTTGTTGGAATTTCACACAACGTTTGACATAGTCACAACAATCGTGGTTTAAGGTTGGCCAATAATAGCCCAAGCGAAGAATGCATTTTTCTACAACTAAACCACTAAAGTGACCTCCACAAATTCCATCGTGAACTTCCTTGATGGTGTAGGGAATTTCATAACTTGTAAGGCATCGTAAGAGAATACTGTCAAATCTAGGTTTATAAAGAAGACCACCCATGATGACATAATGAGAGACACTTTTAAGAAAGACACGTTATCCATTACGAGTAAGATCGGTGGGTAGAATGGAAAGGGAAAGATAGTATATAAATTTCTTATACCAAAGGTCACGTGGGTCAGGTACAACAGTTCCAACGGAGTAGAATTCACGAGGTAAATAAGAGGGTGATTGTAGCCTTTGTATTGTGATAAAGATTTTAGAGTCAGTGGTGAAGAGGGTATCTAAGAAGACAAGAAAACCATTGTATCCACAAACTTATTGGTAGAACATGGGGTGGTTTGAAGTTCGTAATGGTCAAAGGTGGTCAAAAGTATGTATATGTGATGTTTATACTTTTAAATTATCTCATTACGAAACTGGTATATACCATTGACTTGGTTTACGACTAGCTGGGAATCACAAAAGATATTGATTGAATTGACATATAAGGCATAAACAACCTGGAGACCCAATACGAGTGCTTCGTATTCAGCAATATTGTTGGCACAATCAAAATCTAGTTTGAAAGATAAAGGCATAGGTTCACCATCAAGAGGAATGAGGATAACATCAGCCCCACCTCCACCCTGACACTTGGATCCATCGAAGAAGAGTGTCATTTGGTAAGTGGGTTCATCTAAGGAGAGGGTAGCTATGGATTCATCTAGGAAATCAAAGTTAGAGGGCTGATTCTTGGAAAGAGGTGCATCTGATAGTTAGTCAGTGATAGCTTGGCCCTTGATGGACTTCTGATGGAAAAATTTGAGGTGAAGGTCGACAAGAAGCATAAGCCAACATGCGGTACATTGATGTTGATAGGGTTTGGCGTAGATATAGTGTAAGGGGTCAGTATTAATAATAACAAAGGTTTTGTGGTTGAGTAGGTAATGGCAGAGTTTGGTGGTGATGAAAACTAAGGCTAAGTAGATTTTTTTCGGTGTGGGTATATCTATTTTTTTATTCTAGAAGTGTAAAAATTATGTAATAAATCACTTACTCTCGATGTTGCTCATCACGATAAGTGAGCATGGTAGCTAAATAATGGTCAGTGGCAAAAATATATAGGTAAAAGGGTTGGTCATATTCAGGAGGAATGAGCACTGGTGGTTGAAGAAGGTATTGTTTTAAGGCTTCAAAGGCTTTATGGCATTCATCATCCCATTTTAATGAAATGTCTTTCTTGAGAAGATGATGAAATGGTTGACAGCGGTTGAAAAGCTATGAGATAAAACAACGAATGGATTGTAACTTTCCTTACAGGATTCGAATTTGATAGAGATTGGTAAGTGGAGGAATTTCTAGAATAGCCTTTACTTTAGTAGGATCAACTTTTATTGCATGCAAAGAAACGATAAAACCAAGGAGTTTTCCTAAAACTACCGTAAAGATGCACTTCTCTGGTTGAAGACGAACACAATACTTGATGAGGCAGTCAAAGATGACCTTAAGGATGGTTAGGTGTTTGGTTCAATGTTTGGATTTGGAAAGAAGATCATCTACGTAATCTTCCAATATGTGATGCATGATGTCATGGAAGATATAAGTCATGGCTCGCTGATATGTGGCACCAACATTTTAAAGGTGAAAAAGGCATGACTCTATAGCAGAAGGTCCCCCAAGGAGTGATAAAGGCAATTTTGTGTTGATCTTATGGAGCAAGTAATATTTGATTATAACCTAAGAAACCATCCATGAGTGATAGCATTTCATGGACGGCAGTGAGATAAACTAATTGGTCAATTCCTGGTAGGGAAAAATCATCTTTGGGACAAGCTAGGTTGAGGTCATGTAAATGCAGAGTCCCCCTGTTGCCTTTGTGAGAGGAATGATGTTAGAAATCCATTGAGGATAGTCAATGGATAGGATGAAGTAAACTAAGAGAAGGCGTTGAAGCTCCTCTTTGACTAGAAGAGCAATGCGAGGATGCATTTTCCACAACTTTTGTTTGATGGGTTTGAAATTAGGAATGGTTACGATATTGTGGACCATGATTTTTGGGTCAATATCGGGCATATCGACATAGGAATAGGAAAAAGCGTTGCTATGGTCATGAAGGAAAGAGGCAAAAGCTTCCTACTTAGTAGCATCTAAATATTAGCCTATCTTTATAATGTGCGGGTCGTCCTGAGGGTTAATGTTGATTTCAATGGTTGATTCATTCAACATGGTTTTCATCTCAGAAGGTAACGGCTAGTGAATGTAAGATTCTTCCACACCAAGGTAGGTGAGGATGGACTCATCGTCATGACATTGAATGACATTAACATAAGGTGTATCGTCATCGATCATGTTTGGATATAGGAATGGGAGATAAGAGGGAGCCTCACCATCATGTTGATAGGTCAGAGGTCCCAAAGATTTTTTGTTTACGAGAAAAAAAAGTTAGGAGGAATAGATCCAGGATCTATGGACTCCGTGGGTGAAGATGGTGACATGGATGAATGAGGTGGAGAAGGTTTGTCTTCCTTAATGAGGTCAACATGAGCCTTCTTGGGAGGTGGTGCATTAAAGCCAATTTTTCTATGGTCATTTTATTTACGGGTGGTACATGAGATGACAGTATGGTGACCCTATTCATAAAAATCGAAGCCAAAGCCTTTTCATGCACAATGGTGAAGGAAAGTGTGAGTGAAGTGGTGGTTAGTAAGGGAGTGTAAGTCAGATGGAAATGGTTGTGTTTGGGATGGAGGTTCGGTTGAATAAGTGGCGATATTAAGTCCCCCATATGTTAGATTAGTGCAAAGATGGGGAGGATCATAAGTAAAAACCTTTCCTATGTGGTAGTCATAACTAGGGTGTCGACACAGGTTCCCATACTCTTGTGGAGTGAGGAACGTTTCGATATTGTAAAGGAGGTACTCCCCCAGAGTGAGGTGTTGAAAGACTCCTTCTAAGGGATCAGTAGTCAAGATGTGGGTAGAGGGGATAGATGACTCACCAGATGATTGGGAAGCAGGTAATTCAGTTGTAGAGGTTATGACGACAGTAAGAATAACAGGGTTATATGTGGGAGAGGCGGTGGCAATCTTGGTGGATGGGCTTGTGGGTGAAGGTGAAGTAGGGATAGCGGCATATGCCTTGACTAGTATAAGTACATCATTAGGTTGGTATAGCATGTTACAGGTCTTAAAAGGTGATGGGTTGGCCGGGATGGTGTAGGTATGTCCTTCATGTTCAAATTTGAGGCAGCGGTATAAATTCAAAGGGACACAACCCATGGCGCGAATCCAAGGTCGGCCAAGTAACATATTATATTGGAAATATCCTTCTAGGACATAGAATAGTTTCAGGATAGTGCAGGGACCTACGTGTACATGGAGAACAATGGTACCTAGGGTAGAGTTCATGGCATCATTGAAGAAGCGTAGCATAACTGGGTTACCATGCATGCAATTGGTAGGTATGTGCATTTGGTTATACGCATGGAAGGAGATGATGTTAATACTAGCACCACCATCGATCATAATGTGTTGTATATGTATATTATCGATATGGATGGATATGAAAAGAGTGAGATCGAGGCCATCAGATTGGAAGGGAGTGATCTCTTCATCTGAAAAGCTTAGGATGACTACTTGGCAAGTAGGTGGAGGTGTAGAGGAAGGTGACAACTTAGTGAGAGAGGCTACGTAATGAGGGGTAATGATGGAGGCTATGGGTGTGGGATCATCAGGTAAAACCTTGATAGAATGAAGGATCTCCTATGAGGGCTTGACGATGTGACTTAGAGGTTTGGATGAGGTCATATAAAGACATTTTAAAGGAGGATTGGTGTAATTGTTTTAGCATTGCGTGATGTGTGACCCCATTGGAAATATGATACGTGGGACATTGAATGGTGACTCTGGGTGTGTGTGCAGATGGTATGTTGGGTATAGGGTTGGTTGATGGGCTAGCTGCCTTTTCTTTACCTTTGTCTTTCTAAGTGCAGGTAGAAACATGAACCATGTTAATTTGAGGGGAGGTAGATGGATAGGGTGTGCCATGGAAGTTATAATGACATGAAGGGAAAAATCTTAGTGGTGGATAAGAGCCTTATGAAATGAGTAGGGTGCATTGACATTTGGGTGGTGGTCAGGCCAAATCTCTTATACGGACCATGTTGATCTTGAATTTTAGGGGTGGATAAAAGGGTTATGGGGGTGGAGATATTGGTACCTGAGTAGGTAATGGAAGAGGATTTGGGGAGATTGGTGAAGGTGGAATGGGGTCTGCATCAAGAAGATCATCATCATCAAAAGTGTGCTTAGGAGGACAAAGTTAGATAAGAACGGTCTTCAAGGCCTTATAATTTTAAACATCATGTCCTAGCACACGATGATAGGAAAAAATATTGGTCTCATCAAATCATTTTGGTTTGGGTTTGAGAGGATTGTAAGGTCAAAGAAGTGGTAATGTGATGATGGAATTCTCTAAGGGATTAGTTAAAATATTAGCATAGGACCCCGCTAACGAATTGTAATGGGAGGTGAGTGTGGGTTTGGGTATAAGTGTGGCTGATTGTGGAGGAAGAGGCTTTACATGAGGGGGAATGGGGTGGTCCACTAGTTTGGTATGTGGAGTGGTCTTAGGTCTTGTGGGAATCTGGTTGGGTAAGGGCATGGTAGAAGAGCTGGTGATGGGAGGCTTTGTTGGTTTGACTACCTTATTAGGGGTAGTGGATTCTTAGCTTTGGGTTGCACTTTCTTGGGTAAAGGTGACATGGGAGTACGTGATGTAGAAGGAAAGAGTAGATGATGGAAGAGGATGGGTTACCCATGGGGGAAACTGAGTTGCGGTGGAGGTGGTTAGTAGAGGTTGGGTAGAAGGAGTGAGTGTAAGAGGAGAGTTTCATGGGTAGTGAAGAAGTTATGGAAGGTAGTGGTGGTATGTGTGGTAAGAAAGTCACGGGTGATAACAGGGGTTATGTGGATCGCTTGGGTATATTAGAGGGTCATGATGAGGAGGTGAGCTATTGCATTCTTGGTTTACTGGTGGAAGAAGGTTGCTTGGCTAGGGTTGAGGGGTGAGGTCCTAGGATGGACAGAAGGGGTGAAGGTGAAAACAGTGTGGTAGTCGAGGTTGGTGTATGAGGCCTAGAAGGTTGGGTCTTCCTTTTAGGGGCAGGAATAAGTTTAGTGTTGGTTTGGGAAGATGTGGTTAAATCTAATTTGATGGGTGGATGTATAAGGTTTGATGTCAGCATGACCCCTAAGGTAGTAACGGGTTTAGGTGAGGGAGATGATATAGACGTGGGTAGGTATTTTGGGGTATAGGTGTGTGTTGGATTGTGGGAAATGACATAGAAGGTGTTCCAATATATATGGTTGTGTTTGATTTGGTCGCTTGAAACACTTTTGGATAGATTGTGGAGGGTTTTGGTGAGTGACAACTACATTTGGGTTGAAGCAGGAAGTAGAAGATGACCCCAAAGTAAGGATCTATCAACATAATCTAGGAGATCGATCAAGCATGAAAATGGTACTGTTATAAGCGGGGTCGATGTGGATCAAGTAGAAATCTCTGTAAAATGTTTTTGAGAAATAGGGAAATGGCTAGCTTCAGACTCTGTGGGTAAGAGAGCTGAAAGTCAGATTAGCAAGATCTTGGAAGTTTGATGGAGAATGGCCATCTAAAGGAAATGGTGTTTCTACAGAATCCTCTATGGGTAGAGGAGATGATGGTCCAGATGAGGTGGACTCTCCTTATGATGGTGTAGGGAGTGGACATGTGTCCCCTATGAGTAGGAGAGGTGCTACTGAAAACTGCTCGGTAATTTTTGGGGCTAGAGGTTGAGTGCTAATTATGGGCTCTTTCACGGGTGAAGGAGAAAATTAAGGAGGTTACTCTATGGGTGGAGGAGTAGATTAAATAGGTTCCTGTGCAGGTAGGGGAGCTTGGGATAGGATTTCATCTATGGAAGGAATAGGGGGCAATTGGGAAGCAACTGGTATGTCATCAAAAATAGCGTGGACCTCCCAGACATTGCTATCATTGGTTGAAGTATCACTAGTCTGGTTGGAAGATGGGGCATGATTAGGGAATGGGTTTTTGAAGATATGTAGGTTTTGGTTGGTGGGTACATTTGGGTTATCCAAGACTAGATCTCCATTGTCTAACATTTCTTAGATGATATTCTTGAAGGTCATGTAGTTACCATCACTATGACTTTTGACACGATGATAGTTATAAAAGTCATGTTCTTTATACCACGCAGACGTGAGGTGATCAGGGTCAAAACTAGTGTGTGGTTTTATAGGTGGAAGGGTAATGACACCAGCATTAATAAGCTTTTCCAAAATATAAGAATATGGTTCCCCTATTGGGGTGTACTTTCATTGTTCTCGTTTAAACTAGGAAAGTTTGGATGGGTGAGAGATTAACAGAAGGTTTGGCTTGGTTTGATGGGTGAGAGGGTCCAGCCTTGAGAACCAAAGCATTGGTAGATCCTTTGGATTTAGAATAGTTGTTCTGGCATTTTAAAGATGAAGAAGCATCGTTCGATTTAAATGCGGTGTTTTTGTTATATAGTTGAATTTTCTTCTCTTCAATAGCATGAATCTCCAATTTTCATGCCATGGTGAATGCCTCATCAAAGGTGTGGAAGGTCTACACCTACAGGGTTGGTGAGATGTGTCTAGCACAAGCTCAAGTAAATAACTCTATGATATTAGTTTGAGGTAATTGAAATGTGAGCTAGTTAATTAGGTTGTACCAACGAGTGAAAAAGTCAGTGATAGACTTTTCGTCATATTGTCGAGTGGAGTAGAGATCGGTCATGGTGACTTTCTTGACAATGTTGATTGAGAAGTGGTCTAAGAAGGCTTGGGCTACTTGATTAAACAAGTAGATGGAATGTCTGGGTAGCCCATTGTACCAGTCTAATGCAGGTCATGTGAGGGACACCGGGAAGGTCCGTAAGAGTAAAGCGTCATCATGGGTGAGTAGGTAACACCCATGTTTGAAAAACCACAAATTTTGTTGTGGGTCTTCTTTACTATTGAAGTGGTTGAAGTTTTACATTTCCCAATGTGCAGGGTATGGGTGAATAGGAATGGATGGATGAATGGGCTCATTACAGATTTCATCATAGGTGAGAGAATTGTGTGAACCAAAAAATGATGATTCTGGTGTCTGCATCCTTTCCATAATCAATTTGATGAGGTCATTGATAGGTTGTGAGAGAGTAAGAGGGCTGGTGCTAAACATGTGATGTGGGTGGCATTCCCGTGTATGGTGATGCCAAATAGGAAGGTTGAGAATGGGGGACCGACATGGAGGGAATATACCCAAAATGAATGACAGATGAGATATGGGGTTGTTGATAATATGTATATGTAGGTGGAACAACCGAAGTGACTCTAGTAGTGATTAGCGACAGAGACTACGAGATGGAGAGGACCAAATTCTGGAATGGGGTAGGGGTCACCAACACCATGGGTGGTTGTGTTGAAATTGGTATATGTGAGATAATGGGTGCGGATGGGGTTATGTTTTGGGTGGTCAATGAAGGAACAATAAATACTACATGTGTGACTGATGTTGTAGATGCAACGGTCATAAGAGGTGTGGGGCCTAGCTACGAAACCATTGGGGGTAAAGCAGCTGAAGGTAACTTTGAACTAGTAGGGAGTGATGTAGGAATTGGTGAAAGGGCAGGAGATATGGATATGGGCATGTCATATATCAACTGACCTCGAGGAATCCCGAGTGGATGAGTGGGAAAGATAGAATTGTAAGGTTGCGGGATTCTGATTGAGGAGTCATGTGAACTCCTTGTCACCTATTGAGATGGTGGTAGGTGGGGTTGGATCCATGGGTGATAGGATAGAAGGTGGTGAAGGACTAGGTGGGAGTGGTTCACGGCTGGCATGGAATATAAGAGTGTTAGTTTGGCTGCAAGTCAACACCATGTGAATAAGTGCAGACCTGGTAAGACTGTATTCTGTAGATGGCACAAAAAAGAACAGGAATAGAGAAAAATGAGGTTGGGAGGATGAATTCGGGAAAAGGTTGGATTTTGAAAACTAAACACAAACACCGAAGATGGACAGGCTGACCTAGTGGCGGTTAATGGGGAACCGATGTCGGTCACATCAACCGATGCCAGTTACTATGGAAAAACACTAGTTTCAAAAACTTAAATAGGACTGATGAGTGTGTAATGGGGAAACTGGGTATGACAGAGATATCAATAGAGGGGGAATAAGATGGTGCCTTGAGGGATAAAATTAGAACAAGGGGAGTGATGAAGGTTATTCCAAGAAAAATAACTAGAAATCCAAAAGCCGACGCCAGTTATGGTTAACCGACGATGGTCAGATGAAAACCAACGATGGTCGCTGGACTGACATCGGTTACTGTGAAATTTAGAGAGAGTGAAGAAAACTAGATTTTGTGAATTAAATCAAGTGAAGACTCAAAACTCATAACTCTGAGAATGAGAAGATGGGGCCCTGACACACTCAAACAAAGTCGGAATACTCCAACTATGATGGTGGAGTGTGCAAGGAAGAAGAACAATGTAGATTTATATTCTCACACCTCAAAACACAAGTCAAGAGGAATGCTAAGAAAAAACACGGTCCTAAAAGTGATTTTCTTATGTTTTTTTATCTTATGCTATTTAGAACTGACCATGTGAATTCAGAATAGAATTTTTGGTTGGGAAGGTGTCCTATAAAGAAGGATATCTAAAAGGTGAGGTTTCATGTTATGTTATGGTGAGGGGAGTGCTCTCTGATGGGGTAACTGGATAGAGATAACCTGCTGGGGAGTACCTACCAATCCTCTGATCATGTGATCATTGACAGGCGTTCCCAGGTAAGATGTCATTTAAGAAAATGTGTATATTTAAATCTGTGCAGTTTGGTGGAAGAAGAAAGAGAGTGTTTTCTACGATTCTTTTACGTCAACCATCAGTTGGGCATGAATTCCAACATATAGGTTGCCCTCAGTTTTTAATGTGAGCTAAATGCAACATACAATAAATGTAATGCACATGTTTTAAGCCCAAATTGAAATATGATATTCACTGAAGCAAAATGATGAACATGAAGGATGGTGTTCTTTCACTAAGAAAGAAGAATGATTTTTTTTAATGCACCAAAAGAAATATGTCATTTAGAGCAATTAGAAAGAAAAAGAGGATTACTAGAGAAGAAGATTTAGTGAATACCGATTTAGAAAGGAAACACACAAGATGCAACCTATATGAAAAGAAAGGGAACCCACAAACGAGGGTCCTAATGAGAGTGCCAAAATGTTTCACCATTTTCTTTACATTTTAAATGTGATGAAACATATAATGTTATGGGCTGAGGAGGAATACTTGTTGTGTTGGTCGGTTGGAGGTAGATGCGCACGTTATGACTTCTCGATCCGATGCTGACTGTGAGAGATTCCTTTTGGCTAGGAGGAACTACTTGAAATAGAAAGCAAGACCACCAAAGAAGAGTTAAATAATATATGACAGTGGACTACCTAGCATATGCTAAATATGGGAAGTGTGATACTTCCTAGAAGGCTGTCAACCCACTGTTTTTATAAAATAAATTATGGAATAACTAAAATACATACATAAATGAATCTAGTGCTAGTATTCTGATTTAGGCACCTCAGATCACTATCAGCGTTGATCTAATTAAATACTAAAAACTATGCAGGTCAAGGTCTTTCAGGTCAGGTTGCAAGTTGTTTAGGTGGTCTGCAGGTCACAGAAAGGGTCTTGACAGGGTTGGATAAGTTGTTTGGGTTGTTCTGGTAAGTAGGTTGGTCATTGGTTTACACAGTGTTTGCATGCACATAGACCGACATGGCTAGGCATAATCGATGACGGTTATGGGTAACTAGCGTTGGTAGAGGCAGGTTGATAGGACTCAAAAATATCTGGTTGTAGAGATTGATCTAAGGTTAAACAAAGACAAAGAGGGGTTGGAGAGGTCTATGGGAATCTTAGGTATACTCAGAGATGTGTAATAGTCAGATATAAGTGATTTAATGGTGTGGGTGGAGGAATGGTTGAGTTTACAGGTAGGTAAATGGTAGGGGAATGAGAGTGCAAGTGGAAAATGATAACAACAATAGAAGAACTTGATAGATTGAAGTAGAAATAGATGATGCTGGTTAAAAGTATACTTTCTATGATGCAGGTTCAAATGGTTGGATGGTGATGACGGTTGATCAGAGGAATGATGTTTGGTACTGCGGAAGTGCTTCCTCGGAATGTTACCATGAGTGCAATACCTCTGGATCTGTCCTGGTGTTGGCTATGTATGTCTCTAGGTACGAAAAGGATCTTGTTCTGCTTGCATGCAACTCTCTCCCCTTCTCCTCAATTCCTGAATGTGCCAACCCACAAAAAGGGTTACAAAAGTGAATAAATGGTAACCGATAACGGTTCTTGGTTGATCGTCATCGGTTTTGGGATGACCAACATCAGTTAAGGTGGGATTCCCTAGGTTTGCTAAAAATGACAGATCTTTCCATCATTTGGGCCAGGTGTGTCCATTTATTCATGGATCAGAATGGATGTTCTATTTTTATGAGCGAGAAGGTGGTTAGAGGAATAATAGGCATTGATTTTTAGGGTTGAACTAAGTCTTATTCATTTATGGAAACATGTTATGAACAGGTCTATGGTGAGGAGTCTAGGTGAGGTGTGCATCCATTTAATTAAAATAACTAAATTAAATTAATAAATGGGGTGAGGATGGGTATTAATTTAATTGTAAATAATTAAATTAATATTAATGTGGGGTGTAAGGGTCATGGTTAGGTGAATGTGTGTAAGTTGGTTATTCGAAAGGGGATCAAAGGGAGTGTGACCCAATTTTGGCATCTACATTTTCCCCCTTTTTGTCACGTGGCTTGTATTGGTAAGCGACGTTGACAAAAATGGGAAATGGTTGTCCTGAGTGTAAGTGAGGGTGGTGTTTCCCCAAGCGTGGGTGAAGGTAACCCCCCTAAAACTAGGAACTGATGAGGTGAGAGACGGAAGAGGTAAGTAGGTTGATAAAATGAGGAGGTGGGAAAGTGAAGATCAGTGGGCACATTGGTGTAACTCTCTTGAATGTTGTTTGTTTGAATATGGTTTTTGTGCTTTTTTGTTTGATTTCCTGCTTGTTTACTTTCTCGTATTACATTGGTTTACGTTTTTTGCTTTGAGTCAGTTCTTTAGCATGGAACAAAAATTAGTATTATGGCTTTTCATGTCATTTTTACCTTTTATTGTGTGCTTATATCAAATAAAAAGCTACTTCTGAGCTAGGATGGTATGTCAGCTACGTTGTAATATTCTTTTTCCCCATCTATCTTATCTTTCATTCTACTTCAATTTCTAGCTATCATTTTCTTCCCCCCTACCCTCCCTTGTTTCTTCCACACAAAGAATATCAAGATCTATTTCTATTCAATTAATTTTAACAATGGAAAACTAATCCAAGTTCAAATCCCTTTCAGTGCAATGCCCCTTTTTCTTTTACATGATCTATTAAAAAAATCATACCTTGCAATCAACAATAATGATCTTATGATATTACCAACAACAATTTTCATACTAGTATTATGCATGGATCATTGATTGCATCTCCTTTGTACATTCATATTTGCTATACCACCATCTACCTCATCATCAAGATGAGATTTTTTTGCCATTTTGGTATTTTATTCTCTTCTTTTCGAGCATAAATTGACCTCTTCTATTACCCCATCGACACTTGAGGGGGAATCCTCCATCCTACTAATTTTTTTCTAACATTACCAAATTTGATTTTTTATAATTGTCTACTATCTTTGAGGTGGCACCGCTTGCACTACACCACATCAAAGATGGGAAAATGTTGAAACCTAAATCTGACTATGTAGTTTTAACACTAAAATTGCACTTATTATCCTCTTTTCTATTATGTGGTTAAAATTAGCATCTTTCTCGCTAATTATCTAACATTCCCCTTCATCTCAGTAAATTAACAAAAATTTGTTAATTAACTAGTCTCCCCCCTCATTCTGAATAAAAATTAACATTACTTTGTTAGTTATAATCCTATTATAATTGATTAATTAATTAAACTTTCAAACTTGAATTTACTTCTCATTGGGTAAATCCCCCTTTCAAATAATTAAAAATACACTAATTTCCCTCCAATTGGCTTTTACAAGCCTAATTGGGTCTATTATTCAATTCTCATTGATCAATTCAAATCACACCCAACTCTCATGAGTTACAAATTCTAATTAATATTCCCTAATCATGCTTAACAATACCTAAGCATACTTATCACTTTCTAATCCTAAAATTTATTTTTATCCCACATTCATGACAATGAAAGTTTCTTCAATCTAGAAAAATATATAAATAACCTTACCCCTTTACACATTTTACACCATGTCCTTGTTAAGACATCTGCATATGATAAGAGCATTTCAATCTTGGAAGACTTATTGATCAAGAAAATGCTTCCTTTTTCTACTCAGCTAAGAGTAGTAAGAGAAGAACCAAAAATGACAACTAAGCCATATTGGTAAGATATATTCTTCCTGGGAAAAATCCTTTGATTTCACATGGCTACGTATGAATTGATAAAATAAGTAGATTCTATAATCCAAAGCCCATATAAATAATCAAAGGATGGTTTACATTTGATGTTTTTTAATATTTAAATGCATTAGTTTAAGCTTTCCTTTTAATGGTTTTATATTGATGTTTATGTTGAAATAACTTGGTTATTGAATATACTTGGTGTTAGGTTATAGTAATTAGCTTGGATTTGTTTATCATGCATACATAAATAAATAAAAAATTACAACTGACTGTTATTGAAAAAAATTTGCAAATGAATGGATCCAACTAATTAAAAATTGTGCTCTAGGGTAGAATCTGGCTATGTGCAAAACCTAACACCTAACTCACTTCAAATCACATCTTCAAAAGCCCTAGAAGGTGTTGAGTTGTGGAGCTCAATTACTTCAGTTTAACATGCAATATGAAACTTGCAGGAAAATACAGTAACTGAAATTAGTTATGGAGAGATCGACATCAGTCACTTATGACCGAAATCAGTCAAGCAATGAGGAATCGGTATCGGTTGGGGCTAACTTATGTCGGTTACCTGTGCGGGAGTGTTTTATTTAACTCTCAGGAATTAGATCTAATTTTAGTATTAAAGTATATCTATTCATTGTAATTACATGGATAAGTGCCCTAAGTTTGTATATGCCTATATAAGCATAAAATATAGGATTTAGAAGTAAGAGGATTGTGTATTAATGATTATTGTGAGAATAATTATGAGAGAGATAATACTTGGAGAAGAAGGAGAAGATTGAGAGAAAGAAAGTATTATACATCTGAGAGGTGTGGAAGGTTGTAGATCTTCAATTGTATATCTTTTGAAAGCTTTGAATAATGAATTGTCTTGTTTCTTGGTGGATGTAGCCCACACTGGGTGAGCCACGTTAAATCTGGTGTTGATTTATATCTCTTGTTTTGTATATTTCTTCTGGTAGAATATATGCTTTTATTGCATGTATGCTTAGATATGATATATAATCTATAAAACCTTGTGCTAACCCCAAAAAATGGTATCCGAGATTTTTTTGAGGGTTTTTTGTGTTGACAGATTTACTCACAGAGGTTTTTTCTAATTGAGTGGGAGATACAACAATGGTAGAAGAAAACAAGTACAAGGTAAAGAAGTTTGACGACTGAAATTATAAATTATGGAAGATGCAGATTGATGATTATTTGTATCAAAGACATTTGTAATTACCGTTGGATAAAAAGTATAGACCTGCGAAGATGACTGATGAAGAATAGAAGATTCTTGATAGAAAGGCTTTGGGATCTATATGATTGAGCCTGGCAGCATCCGTGACTTCCAATGTTACAAATGTGACTTCTACGGTAGAGATAATGAAATCTCTTGCTAATTTATATGAAAAATATAGTGCTTTAAATAAAATTTAATTTTTGAAGAAACTATTTAGTTCTAATATGCATGAAGGTGGATCTGCATCTATTCATTTGAATGATTTCCGATTTATTGCAAATCAGTTAAAATCAGTTGATATTCCATTTGATGATGAAGTGAAAGTACTTTTATTCTTATGTTCTTTACCTAATAGTTGGGATAACTTGGTAATGGTTGGTAGTAATAAAACATTTTCTAATAATGTTTTGAAGTTTGATTATGTGCTTAGTATAACCTTGAATGAAGAAATTCACAAGAAAAATACAAAGGAATCATCATCTGGGAACACTTTGAATGTAGAAAGCAGAGGTAGGATGAAGGAGAGATCTAAGAGTAAGAATAATTGGAAATCAAAGTCAAGGGATGAAATATCTAAATCCAGAGGTAAGGGAATTACCTGTTGGAAATGTGGAAATAAAGGACATGCAAAGAAAGATTTTTGGTCAAAGGATAAAGATAACCAACACCCAGACAAAGGTAAAGAGTCAAATTTGGAGGAAAATATTGCAACAGAGGTAATGCAAGATGCTCTTATTCTTTCTTTGGATAATAGAATAGAATCATGGGTTTTAGATTCAGGAGCTTCTTTTCATGCAACCCCTAATAAGGGTTATTTAAGAAATTATTTCCAGGGAAATTTTGGGCATGTTTATTTGGGTAATGATGAACCTTGCAGTATTACTGGTAAAAGGTAAGTTCATCTAAAATTACAAAATTGAAATACATGGGTATTGAAAAATGTGAGGCATGTGCCAAGTCTCAAGAGGAATCTTATTTCTATAGGGAATCTAGGTGAATTGGTTGCATGGTTACATTCACAACAGACTCTTGGAAAGTCACCAAGGGTTCTTTTTTGTGGCAAGAGGTAAGAAGGTAGGAACGTTATATTTATCTACATATGTTATTGATTCCTTTTTGTGTTATCTAATTTAGATTCAGAGGCATGCATGTGGCATAATCGGTTGGGCCATATGAGTCGAAAAGGAATGAAAATATTAAAGGCTAAGGGTAAGTTATCAGATTTGAAAGATTTAGATCTTGATTTATGTGAGCATTGTATCTTTGGAAAGAAAAAGAGGGTGAGATTTCTCAAAGTTGGGGAAACTAATAAGGAGTAGAAATTGGAGCTTTTACACTTAGATGTGTGGTGACTAGCCTAGGTAGCTTCTCATGGAGGATCCCAGTATTATGTTACTTTCATTGATGATGCTATAAGAAAGGTATGGGTTTATAGTAATAAACATAAATCTGATGTTTTTGAGACTTTTAAAAGATGGAAAGCCCTTGTTGAGAATGAATCAAATTTAAAGTTAAAGTGTTTTAGATATGAAAATGGTAGTGAATACTATAGCAAGGCTTTCAATGATTATTGTTCAGTGAATGGAATACGTAGAGAAAGAATGGTTCCTTGAACTCCACGGGAGAATGGTATTATAGAAAGAATGAACAAAACAATCATGGAACGTGCTAGAAGTGTGAGGATACATGTTGGATTGCCCTTGTAGTTTTGGGTAGAAGCAGTTGATACAACGGTTTATTTGTTAAATGTGGGCCTTCAAGTTCACTAGATGGAGGAATACCAGAGGAAGTTTGGGCCGGAAAAGAGGTAGATCTTTCTTTTCTTAAAGTTTTTAGTTCAGAAACTTTTTTGCATATTGATAAGGAAACTAAGAAAAAGTTGGATGTAAGATATAAGAGATGCACTTCTATTGGTTATGGATCTGGTGACTTCGGATTCTATTTTTTAGATTTAGAGAATTCTAAAATTATTAGGAGTCATGAAATTGAATGGAATGAAAAGAGAATGGAAATTATTTTGCAATGAATATTGATAATGAATTAAATGATAATGTTATTATGAATAAAGAATTTAATATGAATAATAATATTGAACCTTTACCTAAGAATCCAAATGTTAATCCTGAAATTTGCATAGAATAATTGAATGAAGAAAGTAACGTTTCTAATGAATCTTTACCTCTAAGAACACATCCTTCCTTTTTTCCTAGAAAACCCATTCACTTAATTGAAATTTATGAAAAAATTATAAAACTAATGCCTAACAAAATTTATGAAAGAAATGTGAGAAGAAAAACTATGGGAATTTAGGATAATAACTTTGAGAAATTAAATGATACACAAAGATGTAAATTATTTGTTACATTGATGAAATTAATTAAGATGAGACTTACAATGAAAACTCTAGGGCTAAGAACATCTAATATTGATGATCGAAATGTGAGAAGAAAAACTATGGGAATTTAGGATAATAACTTTGAGAAATTAAATGATACACAAAGATGTAAATTATTTGTTACATTGATGAAATTAATTAAGATGCGACTTACAATGAAAAATCTAGGGCTAAGAACATCTAATATTGATGATCGAAATGTGGAAATTGTTGAAAATATACATAAAGCATTACCATATTGTAGGTGTCAACAAACATACCAAAGATTGTAATGTTACATGACGTACACTTGCTAATTGTATACTAAGTAATTAAATAGTGAACAAATGGTTGATTATAAAAAAAAGTAAAGCTTTGAAGCTAAACAGAAAAACACTAATGAAATTAATATGGATACACAAATGTCTTGAGTCATCCAATAACATTGACTACTGGACATTCTCTAGTAAACTCCCACAGAAAGACAAGGATACCTATGATATTATAAAAAAACTACTTGTAAAGTTTTGGAATAAGAACATAAGGGTTTCAAGGAATATAAGAGATACAATAAAAAGAATAATATGTTCTCGTAATCGTGAAGTGCATGCAAAAAAAATTGGATATGAATCAAACACAATTTTTCTCTAAGTATAAGAATGAAAATATAGAAAGTAACATTAGCTAAATATTTTTTGAAATAAACAAACCTTTTTATGTGAAAATCATTCACTCACGTGCCACTTGTTGTTATAGGCATCATGTTAAATTTTCAATGTATTATGATGTTTTTTTATCAAGTATGGTGTGTTTTACATACTAACATCATGTTGCACAAGTGTGGATTAAATGTCCCACAAAAATTTGTAAGGGAATTTATTCCTACCATATTTTGTGAAAGATCAATTGCACAATTTTTTTTATAACAAAGCATGTTTGGATTGAACGTGAAACATATTTGGTGGCTTGACGAAATTGAAAATTTGTATCCATGAGGAGAGTACACATGTAATAGGAAAATAATTAGTTGGTTTCAGTAAATATAAATTTGTGGAATATCAATAAAAAAGATGGGAAAAAGTCTAAGAGGTGTGAGCTTATTACAGAACAATTACATGTATCAAAATATATGGTCAAATTCAGAGAGGAAATTGTTTATGAGTATGCAAGACATACAAGTAAAGCTTGACGGTTGGATGAACAATTCAAGCTAAGAAAGGACACATTACCCCTTGGTATTATTGTTTCAGTATTTGAGTTCATGAAAATTACTCATTACAGCCACAAATGGAGGTTCACTTACAATATTATCACTCGGTGCAAGTTGCTATTTTTCATGGCTATAAAATCCATGCACTCTCCTGAAAGCACTAAGAAAGATTTAAAAATATTAAGAGATTATTGTTTCTACATCAACGATGATCAAACACATTCTATAGAATATGTGAAAGGGTGTTTCCAGTTGTTTTATGCGAAGTTGGATGAGAGGATCATTGTTTTTGACTAACATTACATTTGTTCGGATAACTGCACATCAAAATGTAAGAATGTGCATATGTTTTATTGGCCAAGAAATATGCACATGAGAACAAGTGTGCAACATATCTAGAGTTTTAATAAGGTAGGACATGGGAATGGAGAGCATGATGATATAGGAGCATGTGTGGAAAGATCCTTGCAAGAGAAGAATTCAAGTTCAAAGATGGTGCTAAATTTATAGGTGTAGAAAGTATTGTTGGTTGGTGTAAGAAAAACATGGGCCATGAATCTCAAGAGAGATCAAAATTTTGTAGATATTTCTATTTGATATAGGAACACATTTTACAAAGCTATGAGGATTGTATGACAGTTACAGGATCAAGTGATATGCACTCATTCCATAGTTCAAATGTAAGTTCTTGCATTATTCATACTAGGTGCATAATTTTTTTTTGTATATCATGCATTTATTTTGTGTGGAATGAATGTAAGTCACAACAATAGGTGGATGAATGGAATTATAAACCTCTAATTCTACTCCACACATATCAATTTCCACGAGAATTACAACTTACAGTGTCTTCAGATCATATGACAACATTACCTGATTTTTGACCAATTCTTTGATTTAGTGCAACAAGGTACATACATGTCATGTTATAAATTTATAAATTATTAAATGATAATCTCTTAATGTATTATAAAATTGAATTGAGTGTTATGTTGTGATGCAGGGAATATTTTGGTAGTTATTGCGACAAAATTTAACGAAGAGGGAACAAACTACTTATTGTCTCGTTGTGTAGAGGGACAACAAAAAATGACTTCCACAGGCATTCATGGTGAAAAATTTGAGTATCCCACTGGGTCAATGGTAGTCACTGGAACTTGGCTTCGACGATATCCTATCAAATAATCAAATACTTGGTTGTTAGAATACTATGAAATACACAGAAAGATACTTCATTATTCACATTTGGTTTTTGCATCAAATATTATGTTGATCAAATATCAAGGTAGGCCATCAAACAAGAATATATGCAAGATTCATGAATCAGATCATGAAGCAATTATCGCTACTATCAAGATTAGAGTTGATCCTTGTGGTAAGTGGATTGAGTTTCCAAATGTATGTTCACTTAAGATTAGATATACATCTACATGAATTTAATTTGAATATTTACTTTAATGATTTTGTTTAAAGTTTGTAGGTTTTGAAATTCTATTTAATTGCTTACTAACATGATTACATAGGTTAGTGGTTCCAAAAACGCTTCCACCTTCACGTGGTTGAGACTTTTAGTAGATAATTCCTTATTCTTGAAGCTATGAGAAGCTAATGAAAATTAAATCTTGGAAACAAATAACAAGCAAAAAATATCATTTCACCCCCTATATTGTATAAAAAATCTCTTCTTAACATGTTTCCTAGTACTTGTTCTAGATGCTTAAAATAGTGTCTTGGACTTTTATAGGGTTATAAACACCAAAATTCCCTTCTAAAAATATATTTCCATGTAATCTCACCCTTTAGTATGTATCACATTGAAGGATTTTTGTCAAACTAAATTCTTGTTTCACACATATCTCATGCCTCTACTAGCCCTACTTACACACGAGTCTTATTGTTGGGTAAGCATCGAGATCATTAGGAACCAAAAGGAAGCCTCACCCAATGTTTACCAGGTCACCCCAAAATGTGGGTACATTTTTTTCAGTCATGAGCTTCCTTTTGTAAAATATTTCATTGGGTATCCATACATTGACTCAAACTGCAGTATTTTACATTGTTACAACTAATGGGACAACAAGAAAACCAAATTTAAATGGGTAAAATGAGATGAGAATTTGTAGAGGGTCTCAACACAGAGGTGTAGGTTTAGAAGAGACCTTCCATGGTGCCATGAAGACTGAGAAATCACCCGTCAAATTTATATTTTGATTTTCTCTCAGGTCTCTTAAGGGACTACACTTGACCGATGTTTCCGGGAAGAACTGGGACCCTTAGGAACCTAAATGAATCCTCCCCAATCATTTATGAGGTCATCTCAATGTTCAAGTGCAATATGTTTCATGCCATGAAATTATATTTACAAAATATTACAACGATGAAAACAAATTATACTAGGTAAAAATGAGATAATCATTCTTAAAGGGTATCAATGTGGGGGTGTAGATTTAGCAGATACCTTTCAAGGTGCCACGAAGACCGAGAAATCACTCGTCGAATTTATAACTTGTTTTGTTCTTAGGGATCTTAAGGGATTACACTTGACTAATGTTTCCAAGAAGCACCAAGATCCTTCGGCACCAAACTGAATCCTCTTAAAGTGTTACTAGGCCACCCCAATGTCTAGGCATAGTCCGTTTGGTGCCACGAGCTTCCGTTTTCAAAATATTGCATTGGACAACCTTACACTGACTCAAACTAGAGTATTTGGCACCATTGCAAATAATGGGACAATGATAAAACTGAATTAAACTAGGGAAAACCAAGCCATACATTCATAGAGGGTATTAACACGAAGTTGTAGGTTTAGATGAGACCTTTTAAAGTGCCATGGAAACCAAGAAATCACCCATTGAATTTATAGTATATTTTATTCTTAGGGTTCTTAAAGGACTATTCCTAATTGATGTTATCGAGAAGCACCTAGATCCTTGGGCACCAAACAGAAGCACTCCCAAGTTTTTTAACAGGACACCCTGACATGTGGGCATAGTCTGTTGGGTGTCACGAGCTTCCATTTACAAAAAATTGCATTGGACAACCTTACACTGACTCAAATTGGAGTATTTGAAACCATTGCAAACAATGGGACAACAAGAAAAATGAATTAAACTGGTTAAAACTCGAGACATGCATTTGTATAGGGTCTCAACGTAGAGGTTAGGGTTTAGATGAGACCTTTCAAGGTACTATAAATTCCAAGAAATCACCTGTCAAATTTATATCTTGTTTTTCTCTCAGGGAACTTAAGGGACTATGCCTGACCAATGTTTTTGGGAAACACAAGATCCTTGAGTAAAAAAAAGACTCCCCAAGCATTTATCAGGCCATCCCAATGTGTGGATACAGTATGTTTGGTGCCACAAGATCTCGTTTGTAAAATATTGGATTGAATAGCCTTACACTAAATCAAATCAAAGTATTTGGCATCATTGCAAATAATGGGCCAACAAGTAAATTGAATTAAATTGGGTAAAAATGAGATAATAATTTTTAGAGGGGGTTAGTTCTCGTAGGTGTAGGTTTAGATGATACCTTTCAAGGGTATGTGGAGAGTGAGAAATTACCCATCTAATTTATAGATTTTTTTCCCTCATGGATCTTAAGGGATCGTTCTTGAACAATGTTTCTAGGAAGCACTTGAATCCTTGGGCACCAAACTGAAGCCTCCCCAATCATTTACCAGGCCTTAAAAATATGTGGGTGTAGTTTGTTTGGTGTTACGAGCTTCCTTTTGCAAATTATTACATTGGATAGCCTTACACTGACTCAAATTGGAGTATTTGACACTGTTACAAATAAAGGGACAATGAGAAAACCAAATTAAACTAGGTAAAATTGAGACAAACATTCATAGAGGGTCTTAATGTGGAGGTTTACGTTTAGATGATACATTTCAAGGGACCACGGAGACCGAGAAATAACCTGTCAAATTTATATCATGTTTCGCTCTAAATATCTTAAGGGACTACATCCAACCAATGTTTTTAGGAAGCACCGAGATCCTTGGGAACCAAAAAGAAACCTCCCCAAGCATTTACCAGGGCACCTCAATGTGTGGTCACACTCTGTTTGGTGTCATGAGCTTTGGTTTGCAAAATATTGCATTGGGAAACCTTATATTGAATCAAATTGAAATATTTGACATCGTTGCAAACAATGAGACAACGAGAAAACCAAATTGAATAAGGTAAAACTAAGACATAAAATTGGATAGGCTATCAATGTAGAGGTATAGGTTAAGACGAGACCTTTCAAGGTGCTATGGAGATTCAGAAATATCTTGTCAAATTTATAGTTTGTTTTTCTCTCAAGGCTATTAAGGGACTATGCCCGAACGATGTTGTCAGGAAGCACCAGGATCCTTGAGCACTAAAATGAAGCATGTCTAAGTGTTTACTAAGACACCCTAACATGTGGGTAAATTCCATTTGGTGCCACAAAGCTTCCATTTGTAAAATATTGTATTGGGAAGCCTTACGCTAACTCAAACTGGAGTATTTGGCATCATTGCAAATAATGGGATGGTGAGAAAACTAAATTGAACTGGGTAAAATCGAGAGAGAAATTCATAGAGGGTCTCAACGTGTAGGTGTAGTTTTAGACAAGACCTTTCAAAGTGCTACAAAGATCGAGAAATAACCATCGAATTTATAACTTGTTTTTCTCTCAGGGCTCTTAGTGACTACGTCCAACTGATGTTGTTGGGAAGCACTAGGATCCTTGGGCACAAAAATGAACCATCTCTAAGTATTTACTAGGACACCCTGACATTTGGGTGTAGTTATTTTGGTACCATGAGCTTCTGTTTGTAAAATATTGCATTGGAAAACCTTACATTGACTCAAATTAAAGTATTTGACACAGTTGCAAACAATGAGACAACGAGAAAATGAAATTATACTAGGTAAAATAGAGACATGTATTCATAGAGGGTATTAACACATAAGTGTAGGTTTAGATGAGACCTTTCAAGGTGCCATAGATACTGAGAAATCACCCATCGGAATTTATAGCCAATTTTTCTCTCATGACTTCTCAAGGGGCTACACCTGATCAATGTTTCGATAGGAAGCATAGGGATCCTTGGGCACCAAAATGATTTTCCTCCCTAATATTTTACAAATCCACCCCTAACGTGTGGGCATAATTTGTTTAGTGTCACAAGATTTCCATTTGCAAAATATTGCATTGGACAACCTTACACTGACTCAAATTGGAGTATCTTTGGAACTTTTGAAAACAATGGGATGATGAGAAAACAAAATTAAACTAGGGAAAACCAAGAAAAAAATTTCTTATAGGTTCTCAACGCAGAGCTATAGGTTCAGATGAGACCTTTCAAGGTTCCACATAGACTGAGAAATCACTCGTTGAATTTATATCCTATTTTGTTCTTAGGTATCTTAAGGGACTATGCCTGAATGATGTTTTCGGGAAGCATCAAGATGTTTGGGCACCAAAATTAAGCCTCCCTAAGATTATTTAGCTAGGCCACCGTAACATGTGGGCATATTCCATATGGTTCCACGAGGATTATAGTTTTCTCTCAAGGGTCTTAAGGGATTTCAAGGTATATATCCCACGGCTATGGGGATACGATCCATATGTATATGTATATATATATATATATATCTCTGCTCTCTGATGCAAAGAGAGAAGACTATATTTTCTCAAATTTCAATAAGTTCTTTACTTCCACTAAATCTTTGCTCCTACCAGCCCTTCTTAACTACAAAGCTTACTATTTCAAACATTGCACAAAGGATCTTGAAATACATAAACTAGTTTTGGATACCATTTTGGTTGTTTAATATTCAAGAAAAAAGTTTAGTTTCAAACTCTAAGTGAAACCTCCAAAGTTTCTAACCTCCCTTAGCCAATTAGTTATTGTTCTCCAAATTTGAATTGTCAAAGAAAAGAACTATCAAACTATTTTATCCAAACTTAAAACCCCTAAAATTTGAATGATAACAATAAGAATATGCTACAGTACCAATTTGGTGTATATAACATGAGTGTAAGGCCCTACAAATCCTAAAACTTCTCTTAAACCCTACCCAGGGCTTTGACATGCCTGAGAAGGTTAAAAGGTTCTTTCAAGAGTCTTATGAGGGTTTCAATATTCAAATCTAACTTTATAAGTTTTATATGACCCTCCTTCACATTCCTGGGTAGTTATAAATAATAACTTGAAAGAAAATGGTAAGATAATGGGATCTTACCAGTCAGTGGAAGGGGTGAAACATACATATACAGTCACAGTCATGATCCAAAGAGGGTTTTATAATGCTTCACACCTCCAATCAAATTATCAAATACACGAGTAAATGGATGATGAGTTGTATCTATCCATATTCCTTATAGAAAAATCAACACTTTTATTCAAATCTCTTTTATCATACAACTGAAATAAATTATACATCCTACAACATTCTCTCTCTCTCTCTCTCTCTCTATTTCTATCACTCTCTTTTTCTAATTATCTCTCTCCCTCTCACTTTATCTTTCTCTCACTCTCTCTCTCTCTCTCTCTCTCTCCCCCCTCTCTTTCTATCCCTCTCTTTCTCTCTTACTTTCTCTCTCACTCTTAGTGATAAATTTGTACTTTTGGTAAATATGTTCTTTATCATTTTTGATTGAAAGAGATGAAATCACTTAAATAATGAATATGTATTGTGATTCATTATTATTATGAAAACAATCTAATGAAATAAAAAATGTATATATAAATTCAATAATATATATCTTATTTGAATTAAAAATTTGAACCTCTTCTAGAATAGGTTCTTTAAACATATATTTTGCACCTCCAAATTATGAGAGTTAAGCTTTTGGTGCGCATATGAACATGAATATATACACATGTACACATTGATAAATTAAACGAATAATTACTTGAGTAGATAACTGTCTTATGTTATATAAATATTGCTTTAACCAATTTATGACTTGATTTCCAAAGTTTCATGCATATTATGTATGTGAACTACTAACACACAAAATGTCATAAGACATCGAAAATGTTAGTGTTAAACACCAATAAATGCAACAATATCCATAATGTCATATATTTTCATGTTCACATCATATTATTCTGGATATAATTATAATCTTGTAAATGTAAGGGGTAAGTGCACGAAGTTGGGGGGGCCAAAAAGTGGACAAAAAACCAAAAAAAGACAAAACTCTTACGACGTTCTATTATAACGTGATTGCGTTTTAATTTTCTAGGTTTGGAATTTACCAAACCATAATGCATACACGTTATCACGTGTATGTGTTATGTCTACTATAAATAAAAAATAATTCCAAAGCCTCTATCATTTTATCTCCCTCAAATGTGAAGTTTCAGAGCTTAACCTGTGCCCTCACATTTTGTCATTCAACTGGATCTCAAGCTCAAATGATCGTCTATGGATCTTCCGAGAAGATCTAAATCGATGATGGCACCATAGAGAAGAGGTAGGTACAATTCATTTCTCAAAATTGCATTGAAATTTGATAATTATAGAGTAGAATTTGAATTGAATACATTTTTTTATTGCTACAGTTTGAGGTCAAGGGAATCAACCACAACCAAACCCTATTATTATTGTCATCCCTCCCAACCCTCCCACAGTTTCTCAACATCCCCCAGGTAGTCAAGAAGATTTAGCAGCCCATATAGTTGAAAAAAAAAATTGAAATTGAGGATTTAATCAAAATAATGAGGGATTCACAATCTAAAAACCCCCCACCGTACCTCTCTTTCAAACACATTGGAGGCATTAGTTGCTCAAGTTAACACAGAAATGGGAAAAATTGATCATTGGACATCTTACATAGAGGGTTGTAGGGTTTATTATTCCAACAAATTGTCATATGTGAATGTAAGAAAAAAATAAATTACAAAAGACGTCATATGCGCCTTATTCATGGACCCCCGCACTAATTTTCATGTTCCGTTGTCATGTAAATAGTTTCCCATCGTTTGGTGTAATAATAATTTGATTAAAAATCATTTTTAGGACCGATGGTGGATGGTGTTTGATTTTCCACCTTGCAATAACAACGAGGTGCCACTATACTTTCTGAGGAAACTCTATTGTGAGTTTATCCTCAACGAGATCCCAAATTATTTTGATTTCTGAGATTTCCAGGGACGAGGAAAATAATCTACACATGATTGACAAGGTGCACAATGTGCACCTATTTAGCAGGGTAGAGTCCCTGCACAGAAGCCCCCTCACCTTAAGAGTTTCCATCTAGCAATGAAGGAGACAATAGAGATTGATACACTCCACGAGCTTCAAGGGCTATCTGACCCTTGTTTGACATACGAGGGATATTTCTGAGCTAGATGCTCATAGAGGTACACAAAGTATTCCCTCAGGGAGTACTAGCATGAGGCCACAATTTTCTCATCATGTGGTAGTATATGTTTGGGGCTAGAGGAGGACGATACTTTCATGCGTACTGATTTTTGTGGATTTGGTGCTAGGGGTGCACACGATAATGTCACTATGTTAGATTCCTTTTTGAGTGAGACATTTGGATTATAGTCATCGACGTCACCTTTGTAGGTATTTGTTATGTTTTATTATGTGTGTTACAAAAAGTTCTGAGTACTTGATTTACTTATATATGTTAAATTTTTGAAATAATTGTATTTGTACATGTACATGCATTGATATTATATCACGTAGGAGGTGCATCTTCATCCCGACCACATGCAGAAAGCACCATGCGTACACATACATTCACAAAGGTAATTTAAAATGTTAATTGTGTAAAATTTTCACACACACACACACACACACACACACACACACACACATATATATTGAAGTCAAATATATGTATGTTCTTGTATGTTCATTTAACTCACGTGATACATGTTTGATAAAGATGTTGACTTCACTAGACACCCCATCATCTCTGCGACAAGTAGAGAAAGGTGTTGCCACTGCGATTTCATCTACGTAACAACTCACTGAGGTATTCAAACAATATGTAAATTTCGTTAAATTGCTCGTGTAATTCATATTATGTTAAATTACATGTTAGTAATGTCTTTCATTGTAGAATTATTAAATTATGTTAATAATGTCCTTCATTGTGTATATATAGGAGTTACCTACGATAGGTAGCAATGTTGTTCATTTCATTCATAGGCATGGCAGGGTAAAAACAATAGTTCTATATTGATAAAATTAGTTAAAATATTGTCATTACACATACATGTACTTAGTTTTATTTTCACTAATTCTGATGTTATATTTTGTGATCTTATGTGTATGTAGGGAACTTCAACCCCCTCCATTTTGACTTCGAGGGCACATAATCCTCCATCTCATCGTCTTCGTATCCCCGTTCGTAGTTCAGGAGCTCCTGATGACTCATCTGAGTGTGAGATGCAGATTTGGCGTGATCGAAACTTACGGTAAGTTTTTGTATTTATGTAAATACTTTCATTCTAGCATGGTCTTAAATACATGTTGAAAACATATATAAATTAATTTTGGACAAAAAAACATTGTCTGCATTTACAGGTTCAACTACAGGTGAGTATTCAGTGGAAGAGGTCTCGTAGCATGGGCTCAGAATGATCCAAAGTCATCTCATAGATCTCCATCTTCGTCTGAGGGAGGGACTTCTTAGAGCAAGGCCAAGAGAGGGATATATTTTGATGATTAGGAAATATATATGTCTTACATGGAATTTTTTTGTATGCCTATGTGCATGGCATTATATGTACGCCTATATGGCATTTGAACTTGATGGTATATGACCTATTTGGGAATTTTTATATTTATTATGCACATTAAATTACTATTTGGAACTTGATATTTTTGTATGAGACCTTACATTTCTGAGATTATTTTTGCATGAAACTAATATGATGCACACTTGACAATATTTAAGACATTGTGCATTATTTTTTCAGTTAGTGATGATGTACATGTACTAGTGTTTTCAATGTATAATATGCATCAAACTTTGGAAATAAATATTTCTATAATGTATGTATATAAAGAGTTACCTAATTTGAGTAATTATTCATTCAATTTATTAATGTGTATATGTGTATTTACCTTACTTGTGCTTCTTCTTGCTCATGGTCTCTTTATAGTGGTTCCTATCTTATCATCAACCTACTACATTCTTCAATTCTTCTTAGTCTTCTCCCATGTTAAAACACCTAAGCATACAAACAGTAGGACCATCATTAAGACATTTTTTCACAACAAGAATGGATAGAAGGATCTAAGGATTCCCACAAAGTCTTACAAGCTTCAATAGTTCAAAGAGATTCATCACAATTTGATGCCTTTCATCTGTTGATATTTTGAGAATGTCTCTCCATATGCATTAATCCAATTCTTGAGAATGTATCCAGATGCAATGACATTCTGATTCAGACACTCAATGATTCTTGATTATCTAATCCTATCCAATTCGTGTTATTACCTTTAAATCTGTAGGCATTTCAAGTTATTTGGAAATCACATCATACCCTTCACTAGGCTTGATGACTACCCCTATCTTTTTGAAGGCTATTTTGAAAGCATCCATGGGTTTATCATAACATAAATTATCAATGAATGGAAGGTCACTAAGCCGTAGGCCAGCTGACTCCCATTCAAAACTAAACAAGAAAGATTTACTAGGTGATTGATAACTCCTGTGTGTTCTTAGACATTCCCCTATCAAATTCATTCTTAAGATAATCTAGTCATCGAACAATAACTCCCGAGATGAGGTGTCGAATCTGAAAAGACATCTCTAGGTGCCATCGAGTCTGAGAAATCACCTGTCCAAGATATATCATGTTTTGGTCTCAAGGATCTTAAGGGACTACGCCCGAACGAGGTAACCCGGAAGCATGGGGAGATATATGGAAACCAAAAAGAGGCCTCTAATAGTGTTCACCAGGCCATTTAGACGTGTTGGCATAGTCAAATTTGGTGCCAAGAGATTTTGTTTGCAAAGTATTACGTCTGACAAGCCTTATACTAACTCAAGCTGCAGTATTTCATGCATTTGCAAACAATAGGACAATGAAAGAACCAAATGGATATGGATATAACCGTGAGAGGATTTCATAGAGGGCCCTCAATGTGGAGGTTTTAGATCTAACGAGACGTCTCTAGGTGCCACGGAGTCTGAGAAATAACCTATTGAAGATATACATGTTTTGGTCTCAAGGCTCTTAAGGGACTACACCCAAACGAGGTAGCACAGAAGCACCTATGAGGAGTGTAGGAAACCAAAACAAGGCCTCCACTAGCATTTACTAGGACATTTGGACATGTTGGCGTAGTCGATTTAGTGCCAAGAGAATTCCGTTTGCAAAGTATTGAAAATTTGACAACCTTACACTGACTCAAACTACAGTATTTCACGTGTTTACAAACAATAGGACATTCGAGAGAACCAAATGGAGATGGATAAAATCATGAGATGATTTCATAGAGGGCCCCAAAATGAAGGTTTCAGATATGACAAGTCATCTCTAGGTGCCACGGAGTCTGATAAATCACTCGTAAAAGATATAGCATTTTTTAGCCTCAAGGCTCTTAAGGGACTACACCCAGATGAGTCTAGCCTAGAAGAATGGGGACTCATAGTAAACCAAAACAAGGCCTCCACTAGCATTTACATAGGCCACCCCGATGTGTTGGTGTATTCAGTTCAGTGCCATGAGCTTCCCTTTACAAAGTATTGTGTATGATAGCTTTACACTTACTTAAACTACTAGTATTTCGTGTGTTTGAAACCAATAGGACAATGAGATAACAAAATGGAGGTGGATAAATCTATGAGATAATTTCATATAGGGTCTCAACATGGAGGTTTTAGGATCTAATGAGACATCTCTAGGTGCCACGGAATCCAATAAATCACACATCGAAGATATAACATTTTTTGGTTTCAGGGCTCTTAAGGAACTACACCTGGACGAGGTAGCCCGTAAGCACGGGGAGCGTAGGGAACCAAAATTAGGCTTCCAATAGCATTCACCAAGACATCCAGAATAGTTGGAACAAATGATTTGGTCCCATGAGCTACCCTTTGCAAAATAAAGCGTTTGACAACCTTATGCTGACTCAAACTGTAATATTTCACGCATTTGAAAACAATAGGACATCGAGAGAATCGAATAGAGATGAATAAAACTGTGAGACAATTTCATAGATGGTCCTGATGTGGAGGTTTTAGATCCTACATGAGACGTCTCTAGGTGCCACAGATTCTGAGAAATCACCTAGTCGAAGATATAATGTGTTTTAGTCCATTCGGGCTCTTAAGGGACTATGCCCGGACGAGGTAGTCTCAGAATCATGGGGAGTGTAGGGAACCAAAACAATGCCTCCAATAGTGTTCACTAGGTGATCTAGACATGTTTGCATAGATGGTTCAATCCCATCAGCCACCGTTTGCAAAATATAGCATTTGACAGCCTTACATCGACTCAAACTGTAGTATTTTATGTGTTTGCAAACAATAGGACAACGAGAGAACCAGATGGATATGGATAAAACCAAGAGATAGTTTTCATAGACAATAACCAGCATGGAGTAATTTTTGATATGATGAGACGTCTCTAGGTGCCACGGATTCCGAGAAATCACATGACAAAGACATAGTGTGTTTTGGTCTTAGAGCTCTTAAGGGAATACGCCCGGATGAGGTAGACCGAAAGCACGGGGAGTGTAGGAAACTGAAATAAGGCCTCTAATAGCATTCACGTAGGCCATATGGATGTGTTGGTGTAGTCAATTTGGTGCCAAGAGCTACCGTTTACAAAATATAGCATCTAACAACCTTACACTTACTCAAACTGTAGTATTTTGTGCATTTGTAAACAATATGACGGTGAGAGAACCAAATGGATATGGATAAAAATACGAGATGATTTTTTAGAGGGTCCCAACATGAAGGATTTAGATATGGTGAGACGTCTCTAGGTGCCATGGAGTTTGAGAAATCACCTGTCGAAGATATCACATTTTTTGGCCTTAGGGCTCGTAAGGGACTACTCCCCGGATGAGGTAGCCTGGAAGCACGGGGAGTGTAGGAAACAAAAATCTGGAGGCCTCTAATAGATTTTACCTAGTCATCGACAATGTGTTGGCATATTCGGTTTGGTGCCAAGAGGTTCTGTTTGTAAAGTATTGCGTCTGGTAGCCTTACATTGACTCAAACTGCAGTATTTCACGCGTTTGCAAATAATAGGACAGCGAGAGAACCAAATGGATGCCGATAAAACCGCGAGAGAATTTCATATAAGGTCCCAAAATGGAGGTTTTGGATGTGATGAGATTTCTCTGTGGTGCCATGGAGTCCAAGAAATCACCTATCGAAGATATAGCGTTTTTTGGTCAAACAACCTTGAACAAAAGTTTTTTTTACAAAAACTCATATAACTTAATAAAATGACCTAAATTTGACCTAAAATATTTTAGGAAGCATCATGACACCTTCCTTTATCATCTCCCATAATTTATAGAAAATAATAGTTCTACATTTTTCTATCCCATCTCATTTTCATGCTACAATAATGCATGCTAGAATAGTGTAAGGTTGTCCAATGCAATATTTTACAAATGGAAGCTCTTGGCACCTGAACTGACTATGCCAACATGTCGAGGTAGGCTAGTTAAATGCTAGGGGAGGTTTCATTTTAGATGAAAAATCTTCAGGTGCTTCTGGGCTACCTCATCCAAGCGTAGTCCCTTAAGAGCCCTGAGACCAAAAAATGCTATATCTTTGACGGGTGATTTCTTCAGACTCCGTGGCACCTAGAGATGTCTCGTCAGATCTGAAACCTCCATGTTAGGGCCATCTACCAAAGCCTAATCTGGTTTTTTCCATCTCCTTTTGGTGTTCTTACTGGCCTATTATTTGTAAACGCACAAAATTGTGTAGTTTAAATCAGTGTAAGGCTATCAGATGCTATATTTTGCAAATGGTAGCTCGTGGGACCGAAACCGTCTACGCCAACACATCTAGATGGCTTGTTGAATGGTATTGGAGACCTCTTTTTGGTTCCCTATGCTCCCCGTGCTTCTGTGCTACCTCGTCCGGGCGTAAACCCTTAAGAGCCCTGAGACCAAAACACGTTATATCTTCGATAGTGGATTTCTCAGACTCCATAACACCTAGAGATGTCTCGTTAGATCTGAAACCTCCATGTAGAGGATCCTCTACGAAATACTCTCACAGTTTTCTCCATCTACATTTCGGTTTTCTCGCTGTCTGTATTGTTTGCAAACACGTGCAAAGACTAGTGTAGTTTAAGTCAATGTAAGACTGCCATACACTATTATTTTGCAAACGCTAGCTCTGTGGGACCAAACCGTTTGTGCCAACACATGTCCAGATGTCCTAGTGAATTCTATTAGAGGCATCTTTTTGAGTTCCCTACGCTCGCCTATGCTTCTGGGATACCTCGTCTTGGCGTAGTCCCTTAAGAGCCCTGGGACAAAACCACGCTATATATTCGACGGGTAATTACGCGGACTCTGTGGCACGTAGAGATGTCTCGTCAGATCCTGACACCTCCATCTAGGGAACCTCTACGAAATCTTATGACGATTTTTTTCCATCTCCTTTTTATGCTCTCGTTTTCCTATTATTTGTAAACACATGAAATAGTATAGTCTGAGTTAGTGTAAGGTTGTCCATTGCCAATCACATGAACAATATAGGTGGTTCATACAATATAGGTGGTGAAATAAGAATTTTAATAAGATATTTTCACAATTTTGTTGTTCCTCTCTAATATTTAATTTATCTATAGCTTCACTTGGCTTCGAGAATAATAAATTCTCTACTAACAGTGCCAACCACGTGAAGGCGGAAGATTTTTTGGCACCACTAACCTACATAAACATGTTAGTAAGCAATTAAATATAATTTTAAATCATACAAAATTTAAACAAAATCATTAAAGTAAATATTTGAATTAAATTAGTGAAGAGTGCACCTTGGCAAATTCAATCCAATGAACCACAAGGATCAACTCTACTCTTGACAATAACAAGAAATGCTTCATGATCTTATTCACAAACCTTCCATAGATTCTTGTTTAATGGCCTACCTCGATATTTGATCAATTTAATATTTGTTGCAAGAACTGAATGTGAATAGTGAAGTATCTTTTGATGTACTTCATAGTCTTCAAACAACTAAGTGTTTTAGTTTTTGATAGGATATCGTCGAAGCCAAGTTCCAATGACTACCACTGACCCAGTGGGATACTCAAGGTCTTCACCATCAATGACTGTGGAAGTCAATTTTTCCCCTCTACACAACGAGACAAGAAGTAGTATGTTCCCTCATCGTTAAATTCCATCACAATAACTGTAAAAACATGACCTACATCACAAAGTAAAACTGAAGTCAAGTTTAAAATACATTAAGATTTGACCATTTAATAATTTATAAATCTAAAACATGGCATGTACATATATGTATGTACCTTGTTACACTAAATTAGAGACTTGGTCAAAGTCAGGAGATGTTGTCATTTGATCTGAAGACCCTGAAAGTTGTAATGCTCGTGGAACTTGATGTGTGTCGAGTGGAATTAGAGTTCTAAAAGTCCATTCATCCACCCACTTTTATGACTCACATTCATTCCATGCAAAATCAATGCATGATATATAAAAACATGTCATACACCTAGTATAAATATTCCAATAATTTGCATCTAAACTACGGAATGAGTGCATATCACTTGATCTTGTAACTGTCATAAAATCTTCAAATTTTTTCAGATGTTGTTCCTCTATCAACCAAAATATCTATGAACCATTGATCTCTCTTGAGATTCATGGCCCATATTTTTGACACACCAATCAAAAATATGTTTTACATCTGTAAATTTAGCACCATCCTTGAACTTTAACTATTCTCTTGCAAGTGCTCTTTTCACACATGCTGCTGCAACCATCAAGCTCTCTTTTTCCATGCCCCGCCTCAGTAAAAATCTAGATATGTTGTACATTTGTTTCTTTGTGCATCCTACTTAGCCAATAAAACATCCATTCATTATTGAATTGTGATGTGCATTTGTTTGACCAAATGTAATGTTGATTGAAGCTACTCATTCAAGTTCACATAAAACACCTAGAAACACCCTTGTACAGATTCTGTAGAATTTGTTCGATCATCACCAATCTAAAAATGACACTCTCTTAATATTTTTTGATCTTGCTCAGTGCTTTATGGAGAGTGCATGAATGTTATATGTGCAAAAATAGCAACTTGCACTGAGTTATAATATTGAGACTGAACCTCTATTTGTGGTTGCAATGTGTAATTCTCTGCAAATTCAACTATTCAAAAATAGTACCAAGTGGGAATGTATCCTTGCTTAACTTGAATTGTTCATCTAACCATCGAGCTCTATGTGTGTGCCCTGCATACTCATAAACAATTTCCTCTTTGAATTTGACCATATATTCTGATACAGGTAATTATTTTTTAACAAGCTCACACCTCTTAGATTCTTTTCCATATTTTAATTAATATGCCACCTATTTATATTTGTTGAAACCAACCAACTCTTTTCCTATTGAATCTGTACTCTCCTCATGGATACAAATTTTCAGATTTGGCAAGCCACCACATACATTGCACGTTCCATCCAAACATGCTTTGTTATTAAAAAAATTATCTAGTTGATTTTTCACAAAATATTGTCGAAATAAATTCCCTTCAATATTTTGGTGGGACATTTAATCCACACTCATGCAACATCATGTCAGTATGCAAAACATGATGTATTTGGCAAAAAACATCATAATAAATTGAAAATTCAACATGATGCCTGCAACAACAAGTGGTACGTGAGTGATTAATTTTCACATAAAAGGGTTTGCTCATTTCAAAAAATATTTGGCTAATTTTAATTTTTTGATTTTAATTCTTAAACTTAGAGAAAAATTGTGTTTGAGTCATATCGAATAAATGTTTTGTCCATGATTCACGATTACGAGAACCTATTCTTCTTTTTATTGTATCTCTTCTATTTGGTGAAACCCTTGTGTTCTCATTCCAAAATTTCACAATTATTTATTTTAGAATATCAAATGTATTATTGTCTTTCTATGGAAGCCTGCTAGAGAAATCCCAATAGTCAGTGTTATTGACTGACTCAAGACGTTTACGTCTCTCTATTGCTTTTATTAGTGTTTTTCTATTTAGCTTCAAAGCACTGCTTGTTTAGCTTCAAAGCACTGCTATTTTTGGGACCACCGTAAAAATACCCGAGTGTAACACATAGAAGGTGTACCACACTCTAACATGAAAATAGGCTCCACAAACATAACAGCTTCATGAAAGCTCTCTGGCTCTCCACTATCAGTGAGTAATAAATAATAAAGAGAAGGAGACAAACGTTCAGGTTCTTTTCTTACCCTAGAAGACCTCCTCACTGTAGGAGTTTTGGGTTCCTGTTGAGTAGGTTCCTGAATTGATTCATGGGTCACTTTCCCATTCAGAAGATCCTCTACCATTGCATATTCTTTCTTGGATTCTTCCCTGTTTTCCTGCAACTGTTGCTTATACATGACTTTCTCATTAAAGACCACATCCCTAGACCGAATAATTTTCTTGTCCTTAATACTCCAACATTTAAATCCAAAGTCATCACCACCATAACCAATGAAAGTACATTTTTCTAATTTAGCCTCTAGCTTGGTCCTATCATCCTTGTCTATATGAACAAACACCTCACATCCAAAGAATCTAAGAAATGAATAATCAAATTTCTTACCAGACCAAGCCTCCTCAGGTATGCCTCCATCTAAGGCACTTGAGGATCCTCTATTTATCAAGTACACAGCTGTGCTCACCGCTTCTGCCCAAAAAGAAAGAGGCAGTCCTGCATGTAACCTCATGCTCCTAGCACGTTCCATTATTGTTCTGTTCATCCTTTCTGATACCCCATTCTGCTGCGGAGTTCCTGGAACCGTCTTTTTCCTGTGGATTCCATTCTTAGAACAGTAATCATCAAATTCATTGTTGCAATACTCCCCTACATTATCTGACCTGAGACATTTTAGCTTAAGACCTGTTTCATTCTCTACCAAGGCTTTCCATTTAACAAAAGTGTCAAATACATCAGATTTGTTTCTAATACAATAAACCCAAACTTTCCTTGTTGCATCATCAATAAAAGTAACATAATAACTTGAACCCCCAAGAGATGATACCTGAGCCGGTCCCCACACATCAGAATGTACCAGCTCTAGCTTACTCTCTTTCTTCGTAGGTCCAACCTTGAGAAACCTTACTTGCTTCTATTTCCCATATATGCAGTTCTCACAGAAATCCAAACCTATTTCTGTATATCCAGGAAAATTCTTCTTTATGATGTTCATGCCCTTATGGCTCATATGACCGAGCCTATAGTGCCATAATGTTGTATTTGCATCTGAAGCCAGAAGATTACAATCATTAGTACTATCAGTGGTTAAATACAAGGTTCCAACCTTCTTACCTCTTGCCACCACAAGAGCGCCCTTGGTAACCTTCTAAGAGTTAGCTGTAAATATCACAGTACAACCATCACTTCCCAATTGCCCCGCCGATATCAAGTTTCTCCTTAATGTAGGCACATGTCTGACATCCTTCAATAGCCATGTATTCCCATTCTGCATCTTAACCTGAATAGAACATTTTCCAACTATACTGCAAGGCTCATCATCACCAAGAAAAACATGCCCAAAATCTCCTTAAACATAATCAACAAAATAATGCCTATGTGGAGAAGCATGGAAAGAAGCCCCTGAATCTAAAACCCAAGATTCAGTAATATTGTGTAAAGAAAGAATCAAAGCATCCTAACATACATTACCCGTTGCCACATTTGCCTCGTTTTCTTCTTGTTGTTTCTTTTTATCCCGAAGCTCCCAACAGTCCTTCTTTGCATGCCCAGGCTTTCCACAATTCCAGCATACAATCTTGTTCTTGGATTTTGACCTTGCCCGATCTTTTGATTTTCCACGGTTTCCTCTATTCTTCTGTCTCCCTCTAGTTTCCACTGTCAAAGCATTCCCTGAAGTAGAAGATTCCCCAGAGATTTTTCTTCGCATTTCCTCGCTTAGAATCACCCCTACAACATCCTCAAACTTCAACTTCGAGTTAGTTGGAACCGAGCTACTTACCGCCATTACCAGGCTATTCCAACTCTTAGGTAAAGAGCATAGAATTAATAAAGCCCTAACTTCTTCATCAAATTATATTGTAACCGAAGCTAGCATATTCACAACCGTATTGAAATCATTTAAATGATCTGCTACTGAACTATTCTTAGACATCTTCATATTAAACAAATATTTCATTAAAAATATCTTATTAGAGGCAGAGGGTTTTTCATACAACTTCCCTAATGCATCCATTAGATCTTTTGTAGTCTTTTCCTTTGAAACATTAAATAATATCGAAGATGCAAGACTCAGATGGATCGTTCCAAGTGCCTTCCGATCCAACAAATCCCATTCCACATCTGTCATACTCGAGGGTTTGTTCACCTTCTCAAACAACGGAGTATAAAGATCCTTTTGATAAAGGTAATCGTCCATCTGCATCTTCCAAAGACTGAAATTCTGCTCGTTGAATTTATCAACCCTAGATCTTTCATCATCTGCCATAACTCCCACTCAAGCTAAAAAACTTTCCCTGCGATTCAACACTTTAGCAAACCAAACCAAGGCTCTGATACCAATTGTTAGGAAATAAGGGATAAAATATGCGGAATAATCCCTCACAGAATCGCAACAGTAGAAACTAATATGCAGAAATTATTATAGATCTCAAATAAAATTGCAGAATAAAATAACACAACACAAAGATACAGTATTTAGCGTGGTTCACCCAATTTGGGCTACGTCAACCAAGAATCACTTGCTCAGATTTTATTACAAGCCACCGCTCTCTTAATACAATACCCAGATCCGTTTGGAGCTATACTCAACAAACTCTACAGAATTCACACCCGAATTCAAAACACATCTGCAATACATTTGCTTGTACATCTATCATATGCATAAGACCATATAAATAGACAACTGCTTAAGCAGTTTTACAAAACCGTGGGTATCAAAACCATGGGAAAAACCCGTCCCATAAACCTATGGGTCAAAAAACTCGCCCATATGAGAAGAGCACGTTTCCCGATATGTCGGGTGCATTTTTCAAGGCCGAAAAAATTTACGCCTAACTTTTTTTTCACTCGGGGCCCGGCCCGGCCCCGAACCTTGGCCAGGATACATGAAAAGTATACATTACTCTTAGTGTACAGTCTTCAACACTTTCACACATAAAAACAGGCTCCACAACCTAATATAATACATATATAATGAATATGAAATATCATCACTCTCATTCGATGCCAAACCCATAAGTGTCTGTATTGAAGCTACTACATTTTCTATATGATTATTACTGACATGAATTTTTGAAACATTTCAATAATAAGATCATCATATTCAAGATCTAACATCACAACACATGACTTGATTTTTGCTATAGTTTCGAGAATTATAACCCTCATAGCAAAAGGACTTTTGATGTCTTCTAGACCCCGAAAACTTTCCACAATCAGCTGAAATATCTTTCTCATGGTTTTGCTGTTGTATGGAACTTTTGGAGTTTTATTCTTGTAATTCACTAATACAAGTGATAAATACAAACCTTACCTCTTTGTCTGGGTGTCTCAAAATATTATGTTAGAAAACGACCTTCCAGTCCAGATACATGAGAAATCGATCTTCTTCCCGATGGAGACAGAGTTTTGCGAATTACACCTGGGACTAGAAGATCATTTTGAGATTTTCGGGCATATACGAGTGTCCAATGTGACTATTGCAACTCTAGCCAACACGGGCTTAACCAAACAAATCATTGAGGTTTTCATCCCGCCTTTCATGGACACCTATTGTGCCTATTTTACCTTGGACAAACAATTTTCCACTTCTTCCAAAATGTTGAGTAGATCATCCCTTGGTTGAGGCAAATGCTCTAGTTTTTTCCTTGCTTTGTAAAGCTTATCTTCCACATCTTTTCCCATTATGTTGCATTAAAATTTAAATCTAAACCTATAGGATGGCAAGGTCAAAGCTCTAATACTACTGTATAGTCCCTTAAAGACATAAATTGATGACCTTAGGATTTCTTAGAAAAACCTTATGATAAATAACAAAAATATGATTTTATTTAGTAAACCCTTATGATAAAAAGACAACAATATGATTTCTTTCATTTATTAACAAAAACTCTCAAAAGAAAATTACCTAGATATTGGAAAACATTGTTAATGCCTCCAAAAATATGGATTTGATTAAAGATAACAGATTTACATCAAAATTGAATTTGAATTTTATTTTCAAATTGGAAATAAATAAATAGTAGAATTGATTATTATTAGAAAAATATTGCAAATGAATGGCCCAGGTTGATTGGAAATGGTGCTCTAGGGAAGAATCTGGCTATTTGCAAACCATAGCACCTAACCCAATCTGAATTACAAATGAAACAATCCTAGAAGCGGGTCATCCAACCCTAAAATCTGCCCAAAATAAGGGTAAAAACCCCAAAACTCATCGTAATCAGTGTATTTGAGGCCCTAGCTATATAATCATGAAATATGACCTTAAATGTGATTCCTTAGCTATAAAATCTTGGAAACTGATATGAAACATGCCCTAGTGACTAATTAAATCAGGGATTGCAAAACTCTGAATGGATGCCCAAATGCAACTCCCATATAGAGTCACCCTTGAAGATTAGAGGGTTTTCGTCCTCAAATCTGAATACACCAAAGGGTTTTCTTCCTCATATGTAGATTGCAAAGGAGGGTATTCATCCTCAAATGCAAAAGTTGAAGCAAAAAACTCAAACTCATCAAAATGAAAGAGAGATGTAGTCATAAGTGAGCTTGAAATGACCCCTCATGTTCTTTTATAATTTTTCATGGTACATTTCATGAGGAAAGGTCCTTAAATGGGATGTCCCACTTCTATTTTGATGTTTGAATTTGCATTATTAGAAAGTCACCTTTAACAATAAAACACAAGTTGTCTTTTTATAACTATAAATTAATGCTACTTTTTCAACAAATTATGTCACTTTATGAATATAACATTAAGTTACTTATTCGAAAACCTAAGTTAAACTACTAAATTATTTCCCTTACCACACCCTTTATGCCTACAGGAAATAAAAATTAGGCTAAAGGTCTTCTCCGGACTAATTTTGAGAAAGGGGCATTACAATAGGTGGAGGATGGTATTATGATTTTTGGCCTCATAGATGGTTTGGAGTTTTTCCCAAGCATTTTTTGTTGCTTTAACATCACCTATATGGGGTTATACCTCATCCATATCTCCAAACATGATCATCAACTTTGCCTTTTGGTTAGATTTTTCAAACTTTCATTGTTGGTTAGTGTCAGTAACATGACACATGTGTGTCTTCAACAAGCCATATCTCCTCAAAATTTAGGTGAGTTTTCACCTTGGTTTTTCATGTAGAGTAATTGTCACCTTGAAGAAATTGTATCTAACAAAAAGAATTTTGTTCCACTTGTTTCCAATTGAAACAGTCTATTTTTGAGAGATAGATTGGATTTGTATCACTCCAAAAAGTTTCCCTTTCTAGATATTGTTAGTTCGATATATGAAACCTCTTGACATACCCACCCTTCCTATATATCCATTGGTATGTGGAAGAAGCCCATCCTTTCTACACACACACACATGCACGCACACACACACGTGCGCACGTGTACACACACACACACACACACACACACACACACACACACACACACACACACACACACACACACACACACACACACACACACACGTATGTACATGATAGCAAAATAATAAGTGGAATTTAGTATGTGAAAGAGATTCATCCTATCAATGACACCTAATTACAAGAAAATCTTTGTATATGGGCATAACTTCCCTATATACTCATATTTTTCTAATTTCAGGATTTATGTCGAATGATAATGGTGAATGGGTAATAGAGGGAATTGTTTCAATGAAATTCTTTTTGTCCTTGTTTCTTCCCAACAATTTATAGGAACGCTGTCACATATTTCGTTGTTAGAACTATTTCATATGTTAGATATACTAAGTTCAAGTGTGACGAAATTAACGTAAACCTGAACTAGAGGCAACACATATATCGAACATTGCTATTGTGTAAAATGTAAACTTTTATAGATTTTGAAGTTCCTTTTTTTGCTTGTTTTGCGCTTAGAAAACTCACAAAAACATTACACTGTATTTTTATGACGATTTAAAAATAAAATAAAAACTTCCATAGTTATTTCAAACTATTTCAAATAAAGTGGCAAAATTTTAACTTTTGCGCATGCACAGTTTTCAATAAATAAAATAATTAAGGTTTAAATAATTTTTAAAGACAATTTTTTTTCAAGGTTGAACTCCTAGTTTGATACAAAATATATGTTAATGTTTTCTCTTTTTGCGTGGACAAAGACCATTAAATAAAAAACAACAATGTAGCCAGTTTCTAGTAGCATCTAATGTGATTCAAACAACAATGTAGTCGGTGGCTTTGATTCTGATGTGTGGTCGTCCCTGCCTTCGTGTGGCTGATAACATGTGTTTGATTGGCTGCTGTAAACAACGCTGCGTTTCTGTGTTTTAAAGGAATTGTTATTTATCTTCTTGCGAGCGCCATCAACTCAGGGGACACGTAATTATTCCGCAATCGTTTCTCTAAATTATATCAATGTCTTGTATACTTGGGTGTAGAGTTTCTATTTGGAAAGGGGACATCTGGTGGCTTACATATAGAAAATGTGACTTAATAAACCTGCAAACTGACCATGGATGATCAAATTAACCCGCTGCAGTCCACTTCTTGGAATTGTCTGTTGGTGAAGCCACTCAAATGTGTCGTCTCGGTAACATCCATCAATACAAGTGCCTCCTACGCTTCATCGATTGTTGGTAATGTAAATTACTGATAACAAAGATTTTGAAGCTGGAAGAAATGTGTTGGATACCATAAATTCTAGTTTCTGGGGTATTGCGCTATGACAATGCGGAGTTTACAAAATATTATGTGTGGGAAATAAATTTCCATATATTTCCTGAACACCCATCCCGTCCATGCAAGATGCACCAAAATTGTTGAACGCTATTTTTCAACAAGAGTAAGAGTCAAAAATGTTAAAAGTTGCAAATCTAATATGCAATGCCATTTTTCTCTCTCTAACTAGTTCTAGAATTTCTGGCATGATGCATGACGAGTGCTCTTGTTACCATAATAGCCTAATACTAATGAATGCACAAAAACCAAAAGGATTCGAAAATATTTTTGTATTTTTTTGAACCTTGAAATTCTTGCAAAATTATACCCCTTGTGATGTTTTTTATGTATGTATACTTGAGGCATATTACTGCTACCAGTTTATTTAATTGTTGGTTCACCCTTCGAGTGCATTAACTTCTTTGTTATATTTCTGCATCACTTTAGGTATGTCATCCTGCAATCTCCCTAATTGTGCACTTGTAATAGTTTGGCAACATCTGTCTAGCATCTAGGCATCCCTATCTGAGCAGTCATGCACTGGACATACCCGGAGAAATTGTCAGCAAAATCATATATTTTTTGAAAAGCTACTATTGGTTTAACATTAAATACTAATGCTTAGGAGGTAATAAATGTTAGTACTTGACATAAGTGCACCTATTATTGTTATGTATAAAACATAAACAATGTTCATCTTCTCCACCATCATTCCCTTGTGCTCTGTGTCCACTCTAATTTACATCATGGTATTGATTTAAGGTAAGTGAGAGCCGTCCAAAGATTGAGGATGTGGAAAAAGTTTAGGAGAATGAAAAGATAAATTCATAAAAATAGAGGATGTAATGTGGGCTGTGAACAAGGCACTGTTTAGACATTCAAAAAGTTGGTCTATTCTAAATTGAGGAGGAATAAATGTCTAGACTCTAACGATTGTCATAAAAGGTTTTGGTGATTAGGAATCAAATAAAACAGAGGTCACGTGAAAAGGGGAGGTAAAACAATTGGAAAGCATTTAAGGGAGAAAGGTTTTAAATGAAAAGATCGTCAAACCATTTTTCAAATAGCAATGGAAAAATAACTGGAAACCATTTCACACCTGGTCAGTCAATACGCAACTATATGATGTTGAACAAGGCCTGTGAAGTATAACGAGTGGAAAGGCTAGCTGAACTTGATGCATTAGAAAAGTGGAAAATGAAACATACCCTCAAGTATAATAGGATTAAAACTGCATCTTGTGGATTTCCGAATTTCCAAGGATGTTTGGGGCTGTTTGCACATTTTATTTGGTATGGTTCATAAGCTTCAAGTGCCAATATGAACTAAAAGGAACAGTTTCTTGGCCCGAGGATCCAAGAAGGATATAGCGTTGTAACTCATATGAAGGCATTTAATTATTTGATGGCAGTTTTGTTATATGGTATGCTTCCAAGTTTTGATATTATAGTTTGTACTTTCTAGAAATTTTCAATTAAACATTGGATGCCATTGTTGCTGCACATATTGAAGAAGAAAAAAGTATTATGCAGATAGAGGAAAATTGTGGCAATGAGATGACATTCATAATAGCCACAATCGAGATAGCAAAAATTGAGACCAAGGTTCGAGTATATTTTTCTGGGTGCAAAAATCCAAATGGTGCGGCAAGATAAATACTAGATGTGTCCCTGTCCTGCAAGAGGGTGATCTAAACATACCCATTTCTATATTATACTATCAGATTTCTTGAAAACCAACTTCCATTGTTTTGGCAAGGAACACCGGACCAAATGTAATTCTCAAATGCCAAATCATTTGTCCACTTCCTAGGATTAATGAATTTCCACTCTGCATTGAGCCACATAGACAAGGAATTTCATCCAAAAAGAATACATTATTTTTTCCTCTCACTGACTACTACTCCAAAAGCTTCGTAAAGACTGTTAATAGATTTATCTCTTCCCTCCACATATTCCTAAATAAGCTCATGAATTAATACAGAACCATATACAAACTGGTTAGTTGGTTTTTCTCTCACAACAGAATCCTAATTTAGCGTGGAACAACTCTATAAAATAACCTAAAGCTTCAAGTTCTGCAATAATATAAAGATATTTAAGCTTCCAAATACAACTGATGCCGGAAGCTTTTTAGTTGCCCCATTAATCAAATGGGCTGGTGCTTGTGTGTTGTGGTCCATAGCTATTACATATAACAAAAACAACTCATGTTAGATGGATACTATATGTTTGGTTTATATTGTGCTTAGTCATTGTATACGACAACCCTCATGCGAAGCACTTTGTAATTGTATTGACTTTGACCCCTTAGCAACAAATAAAATCACGGGAAAATGAAACTAGGAAGGACAAAAATATAACTGCCCAGAAAATTAGTCAGAGTAGATTTTCTACTTGTTCCAGTCACATCAACTACTTTTAACACTATTTGGTATTGATTCAGCTGCAAAACCCAACTCAAACATGATCTGTACTCCTTGCAGTTTGACCCCGGGGAAAGAGTTGTACTTCACATAATCCGTAAAAAGTTACAAAAGAGATATATTAAGACTCAATAACAAATTCAACCTAAAGCATATAATTTATACCCACATAATATATATCGATTGCAGGAGAGCAGTAATGCTATAATTAGAAAGAGAAATCCTCAAGTTGGTGAGATGCTCTCATCAGATAATGGATCATGCCGAAATATAATTTTTTTGTCATAAATAACATGTATTCCTAAGAGACAAGCTTCCACATCAATTGTGTATTGAATCATTCTGAGTTAATATTTCGAATCGCATAAATTGGGTACACAATGTGTAGTTTGAAATGTCAATTCAAAATAGTTTTATTCGCAATTTATCTGGAAATATTGTGGAAGCTTTAAGTCCCCCCCACCCCCCACACACATATATATGCTACTATAAAATTAATTTTGGAATGCTCCATGATCCTTGAAAGACAAAATTATCAAATTAAAGACTTAAGCATCCACAGTCCATATTGTTTGAAATTACCTGTAAAACTGCCGAGCCTGTAACTGTAATGTCCCCTTCTCAGACCTAATCTTTCCAGTGACCGTTGGCTTTTTTTTCTAGAAACCCGAAGGCTAGTCGGAAGGTAAATTAGGGTTTCCTATTTTTGAGGATGTCTTTGCTCAGAGTTGGTGGATTCAATGGTGGATTCTTTCTAGGTTTTCAGAGAGCTTCGCAGTGGTATGTTCATTTCGGCATTCAGAGCATTTTCTGGAATTTACTATTTTTAGTAAATTCTATTTTTGGCAGTTTTCAGTTGGGTTCAACATGGTTGACTTCCTACTTCAGTTTGGTCAGTTGACTGGTCATTATTGGCTTCAGGGCATGATTGAAGAGTTAAGTTGATATATTTAATTAAAGGTCACGTTTTAATATTATATTCGAACGTTGACCCCTTGGCCTAGTCTATTGACTTTATGTTGTTTTGAAAAGTGGGCTTTTTGAGGGTGGCGCCTTCATTAAGATTATTTTATTAATTTCCAAAGTCAAAGCAAGCTTAAGGTGGGCGCATTTATCAAGGTATTGAATTTAATTAAAAAATCAATATTAAGCTTGAAAGGAAAAGGACGCCATCTTGGAGAAAGGATTAGGGTTTGGATATTGAAGTGAATTTTAGGGTTTCGTGAAGTCAACAGGAAGTTATAAAAGGAAGACTTTGAGCATCATTTCATATTTTTGGACTGCAGTACTGTTATGCTGCCGGTTTGGCTCTAGGTTGGCTTCGAGGAATGAAGGCCTCCTAGCTCGGGCATCGCTTCTTGTTTGTAAGACAACAACTAGTGGTGATTTTAGTCTAGATTGTGAGTTCAGTGGAATTAGTGCTGTGTAATCTGCATTTGTCTAATTAGGTTCAGATTTTGCATATTAGATTTTTCTGGTTTTTACATTTTTGCTTAAGCAGATTAGATGTTTTATTCATAAATCCAAAAAGACAAAAAAATTCATGGTGGGTATTGTTTCAAGAAAAAAAAAATGAAAAAATTAGCTCGAAATATTTCAGTGGTATCAAAGCGAAGATCTTTCCATCCTGTGAACAATCTGTCTATGAGTGATAGAGAAAAGAGGTACATTGCAAGGGAAGACAAGAAGGTTGGAAAACAGTTCCAGCCTTATCAGGCTCCAGAAGGTCAGACAGCTTCAAAGATCTTGAGGGTTCATTGGGAGTCTTCTCAGGAATCAGATATGGCAGAGGGTGAGAGATCAGTTGGGGGTAATGAGAGAGTTACCAACAATAGAGATGACAGTGGGAAAGGAAGAGAAAGGTCTATGAGTCTCGGAAAGAGATTTGAAAGAAAGATGGATGCCTTGATGGACATGGTATCTCTCATGATGGGGAAAGTGGGTCAGAATACCACTCCATAGAACAACTCAGGGCATAGAGGAGAGCATAGTGCCTCCAACCAGCATGATGGACATGCAGCCCGGACTGTGTCAAACAACACTTATATTTCTTCCAGGCCATTCAAACCCACCTTTTTGGCACCTGTAAACACTCAACCAGATCCTGAAGAGAATGCTTCATTCGTGGAGCAGTTGAGACTTGGTCGTGCAGAGTATGACTCTCTACCTGACGACATCAAGATGGATATGTCCTATAACGATTTCATGGATCATAAAAGGAAAAATAAAGGACACGGGAGACACTATGATCAAAGAAGACCATCAAATCAAGGAGACTTGTACCAAGCTGTCAACAAGGTGACACTTCCACACTTTGACGGGAATGATACCAATTCAGCCCGAGCTTGGATTCAGAAGCTGAATAACTATCTAGCTCTCAGACCTATGGCAGAAGAGGAGGCGATCAAGTTCGCTATGCTACACCTTGATGGGGTGGCGCATGAATGGTGGTACCATGGCCTAGTTACTCTGGGTCATCGGTCTATCACAACGTATGATGAGTTCACTACTAGGCTCATTGAGAGGTTTGAAAAGAAGGATCCTGAAATTCATTTCAGGGAACTGGCACAATTGAGACAGTATGGCACAGTTGATGCCTACATTACGGAGTTTTAGAGACTATCAGTCATGGTGACTGGAATCACGGAGAGGAGATTGGTGATCTTTTCAGCGAAGGGTTGACAGAACCACTCAAAGGTTGGATTAAAGCCTTTGATCCACCAACCCTACAGGAGGCCATGAAGAAAGCAAGAAACATGGAGTGGGCTGCTCCTAAGGCAAAATTTCAGTCAAATTCCCCCTTTCAGAAAAGGGATAAAGGGAAAAGACCTCATCATAAACCTCCTTTGAGACCTCAGTAGAAGGAGTTCAAACATCACAATTCCCATGTCACCAGGTTGGATCCTGAAACCCTGAATGAACTCAGAAGAAAAGGTTTGTGTTTTCGGTGTTGGGAAAAGTGGTCTCAAGATCATGTTTGCCCTAAGGGAGTTAAATTCAATCAGATTGAGTACTATTCTGCTGGTGAAAGTAGTTTTGATTTTTCCAACCAGCAATTTGATGTTGAAGAAAGTGAGGTAGATAGAGCTCCAGAAGAGTCCGGAGATGAGAAAGAAAGTGGTGGAGTCTTAGCTCAACTTTCTAGCTTCCAAAGAAACGAATCATTCAAGGTTCGAGGGATGATCAAAGGGCAGCGAATCATTGCCTTGATCGACACTGGAGCAACACACAACTTCATTGATGAAGTTGTGGTGGCAAAGAAGGGGCTGTAAACAGAGGAGTTTGAAGGGTTCAAGGTCATGGTTGCCGATGGATTCCATATTTCATGTACTATGAAAATCTCGAACCTGATCATGCAATTGGGGAATTACGAAGTCAAGGATGAATTCTATGTAGTCCACATTGGAGATACTGATGCCGTCCTAGGCATTCAATGGCTGCGTTCTCTTGGGGAGATCTCCTTGAATCTGCAGACTATGGAGCTGAAGTTTCAATCTGATGGGAAGAAGATAGTCCTAAGAGGAATGTCCAATGGGGGCCCTTGGGTTGTGTCATTCAAAAGAGTGGCAAGGCTGATCCGTCACGATCAAGCCGAGTGGGTTGCAGAGTGCATGATCCTTCCTGCTAGTCCGGTTGAGACTAAACGAGACCATCCTCCTGATGTTCAGTCTCTACTCACGAAGAAGAGAAAGGTCTTTGCAGACTTGCCTCTTGGACCACCACCTGAACGGGGTTCAGAACATATCATAGAGCTCAAGGAAGGAGCTAAACCGGTGATTACAACTCCATATCGGTACCCGAAGAGGCAAAAGGATGAGATTGAGAAGAATATTCAAGAACTCTTGGAAATGGGCTTCATTCGCCCAAGCAAGAGCCCCTTTGCATCTGCCGTGGTTTTTGTGAAGAAGAAGGATGGTACCATGCGCATGTGTGTGGACTATCGTGCTTTGAATCAAAGCACCATAAAAAACATATACCCCATTCCCAGGATAGATGAGCTCATTGATGAGATACATGGGGCCAAGTTCTTCTCAAAGATCAATTTGAGATCAGGTTACCATCAGATTCGAATGAGAGGATCGGATGTGGAGAAGACAACTTTCAGATGTCACTATGGCCATTTCGAATTCTTAGTCATGCCATTTGGGTTGACTAACGCTCCGCCTACCTTTCAATCTTGCATGAACCGTGTTTTTCATAATCAGTTAAGGAGGTTTGTGTTGATTTTTTTTTATGACATTCTGATTTACAACAAGACTTGGGAGGATCATCTCAAGCACTTGGAGGAAGTGCTTAGTATTTTGGAATCTGAGAGTTTGTTCGTAAAAGCATCCAAATGTGAATTTGGAATGGAAGAGTTACCATACCTTGGCCACATAATCAGTGCTGGGAGAGTGAAGGTGGATCCAGGAAAAGATCAAAGTAGTAGTTGATTGGCCACCTCCTGAGAACTTGACTCAGTTGAAAGGTTTTCTGGGTCTTTGTGGTTTTTATTGGAGATTCGTAAAGGGGTATTCACAGAATGCTACTCCCCTTACTTATCTCACCAAAAAAGGAGCCTTTTGTTGGTCAGAAAAGGCTCAAATTGTTTTTGATAAGTTCAAGAAGATCATGAGCTCATGTCTGGTTCTGGCTATTCTGGATTTCTCGAAGCCATTCGAGCTACAATGTGATGCATCAGGTGAAGGAGTTGGGGCTGTCCTGATGCAAGACAAACACCCTATTGTGTTTGAGAGCCGAAAATTAAGGGGTGTGGAAAGAACATACTCAATTTATGACAAGGAAATGCTTGCCATTATGCATGCATTATCCAAGTTTAGGCAGTACTTGGTGGGGAACAAGTTTGTGGTTAAGACTGACCACAATAGCCTCAAGCATTTCATGCACCTGAAGGACCTGAATGAGAGGCAACAAAAATGGGTGAGTAAGCTTCAAGCTTACGAATTTGACATTGAATATGTCAAAGGGAAAAATAATATCGTGACTGATGCTTTATCTAGGAGACCTCACCTTAGCTCATTGTGTGAGCTTACTGCAGATTGGAGAGACATGTTGCTTGTTGATTATGCCAAAAATCAGTTTGCAAACAACATTCTTGAGGGTACTTTTCATGATGAAAGGTACAAGGTGATTGAGGGATTGATACACTATAAGGGAAGAATCTTTCTGGTGGCTGATTCAAAGCTTAAGAAGAAGATTCTTTTGACTTTTCATGATATTCCAGTTGCTGGTCACCAAGGTTTTTTCAAGACATATAGGAAGATCCAAGAAAGGTTTTCTTGGAAAGGATTGAAAGGAGAAGTACAACGTTACATTCAGGAGTTTCCTGTTTGTCAAGTGAATAAGAATGAGCATACATTACCAGCCGGTTTGCTGTAACCACTCCCTATTCCCAATCAAAAATGGGAAAGCATTTTGATGGATTTCATCATAGGGTTGCCCAAGGCCCAAGGGAAGGATTATATTTATGTAGTGGTGGATAGGCTAACCAAATTTGCTCATTTCTTTTCCATTACTAGCACTTTTTCTGCAGCCCAAGTTGCAGATCTATTTTTTCAAGAGGTGTTTAGGCTGCATGGGTTGCCAAAGAACATTGTGAGTGATAGGGACAGCAAGTTCTTAAGTACTTTTTGGCAAGAAGTCTTTAGAATGAGTGGTACTATGCTCACTCCAAGCACTAGTTACCATCCCCAAACAGATGGACAAACGGAAGTAGTGAACAAGTGGTTGGAAGGCTACTTGAGAAACTATGTGTCAGAACAAAAGAGAGCTTGGGTCAAGTGGTTGCATATAGGCGAGTACTGCTACAATTCTTCTTTTCATATGTCGATTAAGATGTCTCCTTTCTTGGCTCCTTATGGGTATGAAGCACCTAGCTTTGCCGATTTGGTATTTGGTGAGAGAAGAGCACCCCAAGCCAAGGACTTGTTATAGCAAAGTCAAGACATCATGAAATCCTTGAAGGATAATCTACAGATTACATAGAATCAACAGAAGATGTATGCTGATCAGAGACGTGTTGAGCGTTCTTTCGAGGTTGGGGATATGGTTTATCTCCGATTGCAGCCTTACAGACAGTCTACTCTCAAGAAGAGTGAAGCTGAGAAGCTCAAACCTCGTTTCTATGGGCCTTTCAGGGTCATCAGAAAAGTTGGGGCAGTAGCTTATGAGTTAGATCTACCTTCTGATAGCAGAGTGCATAATGTTTTTCATGTGTCTCACCTCAAGAAGGCACTTGGACATAATGTGGTTGCTTCATCACAGTTACCGCCTTTGGATGAGGAGGGACAGTTGGTACTAATTCCAGAGGAGATACTTGATTTCAGAGAGCGTTCTTTGAGGAAAAGAACTATCAGAGAATACCTGGTGAAGTGGAAGAACTTGCCTATGGAGGATGCGACTTGGGAAAGTGATGAGATTCTGAAGCATCCTAGTTTGCGATTGCTTGAGGACAAGCAATCTTGGGGAGGGTGGATTGTAATGTCCCCTTCTCAGACTTGATCTTTCCAGTGACCATTGGCCTTTTTTCTGGAAACCCAAAGGCTAGTCGGAAGGTAAATTAGGGTTTCCTATTTTTGAGGATGTCTTTTCTCGGAGTTGGTGGATTCAATGGCAGATTCTTTTTGGGTTTTCAGAGAGCTTCGCAGTGGTATGTTCATTTCGGCATTCAGAGCATTTTCTGGAATTTACTATTTTTAGTAAATTCTATTTTTGGCAGTTTTCAGTTGGGTTCAGCATGATTGAATTCCTACTTCAGTTTGGTCAGTTGACTGGTCATTATTGGCTTCAGGGCATGATTGAAGAGTTAAGTTGATATATTTAATTAAAGGTCACGTTTTAATATTATATTCGAACGTTGACCCCTTGGCCTAGTCTATTGACTTTATGTTGTTTTGAAAAGTGGGCTTTTTGAGGGTGGTGCCTTCATTAAGATTATTTTATTAATTTCCAAAGTCAAAGCAAGCTTAAGGTGGGCGCATTTATCAAGGTATTGAATTTAATTAAAATATCAATATTAAGCTTGAAAGGAAAAGGACGCCATCTTGGAGAAAGGATTAGGGTTTGGATATTGAAGTGAATTTGAGGGTTTCGTGAAGTCAATATGATGTTATAAAAGGAAGACTTTGAGCATCATTTCATATTTTTGGACTGCAGTACTGTTATGCTGCCGGTTTGGCTCTAGGTTGGCTTCGAGGAATGAAGGCCTCCAAGCTCGGGCATCGCTTCTTGTTTGTAAGACAATAACTAGTGGTGATTTTAGTCTAGATTGTGAGTTCAGTGGAATTAGTGCTGTGTAATTTGCATTTGTCTAATTAGGTTCAGATTTTACATATTAGATTTTTTTGGTTTTTGCATTTTTGCTTAAGCAGATTCGATGTTTTATTCATAAATCCAAAAAGACAAAAAAATTCATGGTGGGTATTGTTTCAAAAAAAAAAAATGAAAAAATTGGCTCAGAATATTTCAGTAATCAAATCTATTTTTCTACTCTAACCATCTCTATTGTTTTGAGATGATGCCTATTGATCAAAATCAATTTAATTTTTCCTTGTGTGGAAAGTAAAAGGAATGAAAGTCAGATAATTCTCTCTAGCAAACAAACTATACCTAAAAAAGGACAAGAATAATCAAGATAAACAAAAAATGTACAAAGAGCCATTGGATTCTATGTTACCAACCATGTATTTATTTCATATGCTATTTATTTGCTATTTATTTATAATAAATAGCACCAATTGTTCAAGAGACTTTGTTATAGAGTGGAGTCTCCTTAATAGTAAAGGCTATAAAATTGGAATGAAATGCAAAGTAATGAAATTGTAATCAGGTCTTTTAAGTTGTTGGAAATTTAATCCCAACCACCATTATTTAATTCCCATTCCCAAGGGGGAATTTTTTGTGGATTTATAATTTTAAACATACTCATTTAATGTAGTTAGTTGGGAAAGGAAATTAAAAAAAAATTAAAAGAAAGGAAACTTTTAGATTTTTAGAGCAGCCGTAAGAAGGAAATAAAATAGCAAGAAAGAAAAGAAGAGAGCATCCATATGAGTTTTTAGCAAAAACTAGCATCATTAAAAAATTGGAGAAAACAGAAAAGCCATTAGAGTTGTTGTAATAGCAAAAGAAAGCAGAGGAGAAAAAAAGTATTGCAGCAGTTGTATTTCTTGTAGGCGGATATCCAACAACAGCTGAAGGGAAGAAAATAGAAGTGTTTTGTAAAGAAAATGCAAATAAATATGCAACAACATATATAGTTTTTGTAAATCAATTTTTGTTGATAATAGAAGAAAGAAATTTCGTATTTTAACTTTCCTCTTTTGTTTAACACAATTGCTTTGTTTTAAGATTTGGATTTAACTTATTTCATATTTATTTGTGGATCTTAATATGCTGCTCTATTTTTATATATTCCTTTTCTTGGAAATTAGTATTTTGGTGTTCCTTCCTCCCTCCTCCATAAACATTATGGTATCAAAGCTTCGTTCTTGAGGGAGAGCAGATTTATTTGTTTTTACTATGGCTAGAAATGAAGCAAAACACTGGCAATAACCTCGCACTTTTGATGGGAGAAATTATGATGTATGGTATAAGAAGATGAAAGACCATTTTGATTGCAAAGGATTTATGGGATGTAATCTCAAATGGGTTTGTAGACGTGATTGATAATGCAGCTTATGCAGCTTTGACAAATGCACAAAAAACCCAGTTAAATGAAACTAGAAGAAAGGATGCAAAATCTCTCAACCTAATTGAATGTGCAATGGTAGAGCCAATATTTCCAAGCATAGCAGCCACTAACTACTCAAAGGAAGCTTGGGAAATCCTTCAAAATACATACAAGGGCACAAACAAGGTAAAGCTTGTTAAATTTCAGTTATTAAGAAGAGAGTTTGAAACCCTTCAGATGAAGGAAGAAGAATATATCACTATTTTTCACATGAGGATTTTTGGGTTGGTAAATCATTTGAAGATTAATGGTGAAGCCATAGAGAATCAGAGGATTTTTGAAAAAATCCTTTGAAGTTTTCCTGTGAGATTTGACCCGATTGTTGTAGCAATAAAAAAATCCAAGGATTTATCTCAGATGACAGTTGATCAGTTGATGGGTTCACTTCAAACCCATGAGAAAAGGCTGAATAGATCAACTCTTCCTTCTTTAGAGCAAGCTTGTAAAGCTCAAAAAAATTTAAGAGGTAGGGGCAGAGTAAGAGATAATAGAGGAAGAAATCTTAGAGGTAGAGGAAGAGGTAGAAGCAACCCTGGAAGAAGTTCAACTTATACCCAAGAAGGAGCAAGCACCTCACAATCATACTCTTAAGGAAAAAAAGAGGAACAAGAACTTAAATCAGAGGTATGACAAAAGTAATGTTCAGTGTTATTATTGTCACAAGTATGGTCATCTTGCAAGTGATTGTAGAAAAAGGTAGCGTGACCAATCAAGGCAAAGTGTTAATGTGGCTAATGAAAAGACAACTGATTTTGAACCAATGTCAAATTTGTTCATTATGTATAATGTTGCTGAACAAAGTAATGTTGAAGTATGGTATTTCAACAATGATTGTAGCAACCACATGAGTGGTAATGAAAAATTTATTTTCATCTATTGATGAAAATGTTAAGTCTGAAATCAAGATGGGGAACAATGAATTGGTTCCATTTTTAGGCAAAGGAGCAATAATTATACGCAACAAGAAAGAAGATAGAAGGGTAATTCATGATGTGTATTATGCCCCCGGAATAAAACATAATCTCTTAAGCATTGGACAACTGGTTCAAAAGGGGTACAAAGTCCTAATGGAAAATAGAGAATGCATAATATTTGACAAATATGGGAGCAAGAATAAGATTGCAGCCATACAAATGACTAAGAATCGAATGTTTCCTCTCAAAATGGAAGCTAATTTATCTATGAAATCAACGTATGAGAAGCCACATGTAGCTTTCAAAACAAGCATCAAAGATCCATCCAGACTTTCACATATGAGGCATGGACATTTGAGTTTTTCTGGGTTATCTATTTTATCAAAAAAGAATATGGTTAGTGGGCTGCCATCAATTGTAGAGGGTGGAAATATATTTGAAGCTTGCATATTAGGAAAACAACATAGGCTTCCATTTCAATCAGGGAAATCATGGAGGGCAAAGCGCCATTAGAGTTGGTGCATTCTAATTTATGTGGCCCTATGCAAACCCCACATTCTCCAAGAATGAATATTTATTAACCTTCATTGATGATTATATTAGGAAGAATTGGATTTATTTCTTGAAGCATAAATATGAAGCATTCAAGAAATTTAAACAATTCAAGGATTTGGTTGAGAAGCAAAGTGGACACTTCATAAGGGTCCTAAGAACTGACAGAGGGGGAGAGTATATATCTAAAGAATTTTTAAATTTTTGCAAGCATGAAGGCATTGAAAAACAATTCACAACCAGGTATACTCCGAAAAAAAATGGAGTGGCTGAGAGAAATAATAGAACCATCTAAGAGATGGAAAGAATAATGTTGAAGAAAAAAGGATTGTCAAATGAATATTGGGGTGAAGTTGTAGCAACAACAATGTATTTGATGAATAGAAGTCCTACAAAGGCTATACAGAACAAGATTCCACAAGAAGCGCAGACACACAAAAGGTATAGCGTGGAACATTTAAGAATTTTTGGTTGTGTTGCGTATGCTATTATTCTAAAAGAAAAAAGGAAAAAGTTAGATGATAGAGGTGAGAAGTGCATTTTCATAGGTTATAGTGAAGAATAAAAAACAAATAGATTGTATAATCCTATTACCAAAAATGTTATCATTAGTAGAGATGTGGATTTTATTGAAAATCAGTCATGGGATGACACTATTGATAGCTCTATGGGTACTACAACAATGATACCAATAGCTGAAATAGAAGGCAGCCATGAAGGAGCAACTTCTCGTACTGAAGGTGAAACAATCACATCCCAATAAGATTCAATTACAGTAGTTCCTCCCTCTTCATCAACATCACAAAATGTTCCATAGTCAAGTGGCTCTAGCATTTCAAGTTATCCTTCAGATGAGAGCTCGAATCGTACACTAGCATCTCTTATGCCAAGAAAGATAAAGAGTTTGAAGGAGATTTATGACAACACAAGGTATGCTGATTTTGAAGAAAATATGAAGTTTGCATTATTTTCTCATAGTGATCCAACATTTTTTTGAAGAAGTTGTAAAAGAAAAGAAATGGCGTGATGCCATGAATGAGGAAATAGATGCAATAGAAAGGAATAATACATGGGAACTAACTAATTTGCCTTTGGGAAAACAAGTGATAGGAGTTAAATGAGTTTATAAAACAAAATGTACAACAGAAGGTGAGATTGAAAGACATAAGGAAAGGCTGGTTGTAAAAGGTTACAATCAACAACTAGGAAGAGATTTTGATGAGACATTCGCTCCCGTAGCAAGAATGGAAACCGTGTAGGCTATTTTAGCAATAACAACTCAACACAAGTGGAAGGTTTATCAAATGGATGTGAAGTCAACCTTCCTAAATGGAGTACTCAAAGAAGAGGTATATGTAGAGAAACCACTTGGATATGAGATTTCAGGCCAAGAAGATAAAGTATATACGCTGAAAAGGCACTTTATGGTCTCAAACAAGCACCTCGAGCATGGTATAATGAAATAGATTCTTACTTGTTGTCAAATGGCTTTAGCAGAAGCAATAGTGAGCCCACGCTCTACATCAAGGTGGTTCACGGTAAGATTTTAATTGCTGTCCTATATGTGGATGATTTAATTTTTGCATCCAATGATGATATGATGATTGCTCATTTTAAAAAATCAATGATGAGCAAGTTTGAAATGATGGATTTGGGGTTGTTACATTTTTTTCCCTAGCATTGAAGTAAAGCAAATGGATCATGGGATATTCATCTCCTAATCCAAGTATGCCACCAAAGTTTTAAAGAGGTTTAAAAATGTTGAATAACAAACCTATCCCAACGCCAACAACTACAAGCCTCAGATTGAGCAAGGAAGATTCGAGCAAAAGTGTAAACCCAACCTTGTATAAGAGCATGGTTGGAAGATTGATGTACTTAACAACAGATAGGCTAGATATAATGCATGCAGTAAGTTTAATTCTAAGATTTAAGGAGTCCCCCAAGGAAACACATTGGTAAGCAGGGAAGAGAATCTTGAGGTATGCGAATGGTAGTAGAAACTATGGTATTCTATATGTTGCATCATGTGAACTAGAGCTGATTGGTTATACCAACGGTGATTTGGCAGGAAACATTGATGAAAGAAAGAGTACTTCATGGTATGTATTCCATATGGGTTCAGGAGCCATTTCATGGGCAGCAAAGAAGTAGCCCATTGTTTCTCTTTCTACAACAGAGGCATAGTACATAGTAGCAAATGCAACAACATGTCAAGTTATTTGGTAGAAAAGGATACTTGTAGATTTGGGTGAAGAATAAAAGAGTGCTACTACAATATATTGTGATAATGTATCCTTCATAGCTTTGACTAAAAATCTAGTTTTCCATGGACAAAGCAAACATATTGATATTTGATATCATTTTATTAGAGAATTGGTGGAGCATGGAGAGATTAAAATCGAGTATTGCAGATCTGAGTAGTAGCTAGCACATATTTTCACCAAATCATTACCAAAAACTATTTTTGAACATCTAAGAGAAAGCTTAAGTGTCATGGATTTAACAACAATTAGCTCCAGATAGTTACACGGTGAAAATACAAGCATTTTTGCTGGTGGTTGTGATTAAAGGGGAGTGTTGGAAATTTAATCCCAACCACCATTATTTAATGCCCATCCCCAAGTGGGAATTTTTGTGGATTTCAAATTTTAAACATACTCATTTAATGTAGTTAGCTGGGAAAGGAAATTAAAAAAAATAAAAGAAAGGAAAGTTCCATATTTTTAGAGCAGCAGTATGAAGGAAATAAAATAGCAAGAAAGAAAAGAAGAGAGCATCCATATGAGTTTTTAGCAGAAACTAGCATCATTAAAAAATTGGAGAAAACATAGCAACCATTAGAGTTGTTACAGTAGCAAAAGAAAATAAAGGAGAAAGAAAATATTACAGTACTTGTATTTCTTGCAGGTGGATATCCAACAATAGTTGAAGGGAAGAAAATAGAAGTGTTTTGTAAAGCAAATGCAAATATATATGCAGCAACATATACAGTTTTTGTAAATCAATTTTTGCTGATAATAGAAGAAAGAAATTTTGTATTTTAACTCTCCTCTTTTGTTTAACACAAGTGCTTTGTTTTAAGATTTTTTTAATAAGATAAATACTTATTTACCAGAGCTATGAACTGGGGGGTTCTTAGGTCCCCTCCCTTTACAATATGTATAGTAAAAATGAATTTATCAGGGTGGTTTACAATGCAATCATGAAGAAAATACCACCCTGATACAAAAACGAGATTCAAAAAATAAATTCAGGGTGAATTGTATTGACATTGTGAAACTATGTCACTTGAATAGAAAAACAAAAAACTATATATATACTAGCAGGGCTTACGCCATTAATCTGAAACATCGACAATTTCAATCTTGGGAATTTTAATGTCCCCTTCCACAGGTATTTCCTATCGCTTTCTGAAGTTGCATCGTCATATTGGTTCTTGCAGCTAGGAGGCTAGACGGAGGGAGTAAGCCAAGCCGCCTTGTTCCCGAAGACGAGCCATGCGGGAGGGAATCAGACTAATGGGTTTATCCAAATCCTCCAGGTCAAGTTATGAGATAAAAGCTCCTTGCAACACTCTGGACCTACATTTCACATGCACAACAATGACAAACCTCCACATAATCTTATTTCTCCTTTGTAATTCTTGAACCAACTCCCTGGCCACCCCTTTCGAGCTCGAATTCTTCCCGTCAAGCATGAAGCAGGAGGGAAGACAGAACCCCCGATACCATCTCTTCCATCCCAACCAAGTTTCGGGGAAAAATGAAACACCAAGCAATTTTCACCACCTCCACTTTGTCCTCACTAATTAGCAACACATGGGCCATAAAAAGAGAGGTGATTTCAGAATTGACCTATGGACGACCTTTGTTCTACAAATACTCATCCCCTAGTATGCCTTTTATTTCCCTGCGAATTTGAGGGGATTCGAGCTTAAACACATTTTTCAAGTGGGTAAGAGAGACAAACCCATAAAACACCATTTCTTGTGTTTCTCCACGCAAAAAAAAAACCCTGGAAAATTACTGAAATACATCACTACAAAACGAGAAAACACTCAAAAGCTGAAACAGAAAGGAAAGATAAGTAACAAATGCGAGCTAGGTGAGAATTAAAAGTGAATGCCACACATTTCACTAAATTCTAATCCGCAGCAGATGAGAGAGCATCATTCTCCACTATGGCAGCCAAGCTCGGCCACTCTGCATAATCATTAGCTGATAAAGAGGAAAAGATTTGAGTCACACCAAAATTGGCTAGGAAATCCATTATTTGATTACCCTCACGGTAGATATGATGTATTTCCCATGATTCCAGTTTGGCTAGCTAGAAAATTGCATTAGATATGTAGTAATCAAGTTTTCAATTTGGGGCTTTACCTTCTTTGATGGCTTGAGTAATAATCATTGAATCCCCTTCGATAAGAAGGTGAGAAATACCACGTTGCACAACAAGTTTGATACCAAAGAGGAGAGATTGTGCCTTAGATTGATTACAGATTCCTTTTTGCAAATGGAATGAACTTGCACTCACCATCTTACTTATGCATCCTAGAATTCTTAGTTAACACCTAGTCGCGCTGGCACATCACTCAGCCTAGGCTGAGCGCTCACCCGAAGCGTGCAAAGGTACCAGGTCCCTCTTAAGAGTTGTTGTAGCAGAATGGTAGCATGATAAAGTAGTAAACATATATTTTTAGAAACTAATCCATCTATTCATCATTATATTGAACTAGATCTATAAGCGCTTAAATGTAAATCATCATGATAACAATAATATACATTGACAAAACATATCAGACACTGTTGTTCGACCAATATTCTTTATATATTCATCATACCAATAGTACAAAAGCTTCATACAATACCAGACATGCGTGCATGGATCTGTTACAATTATCCAGTCTCATGTACTCATGTATCTCTCATCCTTCAAAGCATGTGTCTCTGTCTATCCTCCTTTACTAAGTAATTCATTACATATATATAGGGTGGGGAACTAGCCCTTCACCACTTAACTCTACCAGAAATAGGTCGCATGCTAATAACAACCACGTGCCTTTTACAACTATAGCCATACATGCAAGTATGCTATCTATAGATCACTGATAGTTAACTATAGTGGTGGATCTATTCTTAGCTTATGCCCATGCAAGAGTGAGTTGACATGTTCTTCAAAAATCTCCACGAAGAGTGGCGTGCAAGTCTCAGCATCGCTTTGTGTGCTCTGCACGCCAATCTCTAAGAATAGACCTGATCTCCAAAATCAGCTAAGTCCTGAAAGTCTGACTCTACACCTCCACGTGTGACGCCTTCCTATACCTTCGCGCCTTTGCTCCTGTGTTGTTCTTCCACGTGGACTCTGTGTGCAAGTTCAACTAAGTGTTTTCTCTTGATCAACATTACCCCACACTAATCTCATTGTCGCCCTGACAATGGCGATGTCCAAAACTTACACAAAGAATGGATAAAATAAAGAATGGTTGAATAAAGAATTTTGAATAAGGTATACACAACTAACAAAACTGTTCAAGCCTCAGGCCCCTCCATTTCATCCTGAAGCAACAACTCTGGATATTCTTCTTTTATATCTACTTCCAGGTTCTCCCACTCCGTTAACGCCGCTCCTGCCATCTCAGGCACGTCTGCAATGATAGACTGCAGCTCTTCCATAGTGATTTTTCCTTGCTCATTTTGTATCACAAGCATTACACTTGACATAGAGGTTTGCACCCCCTCCAATACATCCATCTTTTGAGCAATGAGCTTTCCAAGCTCCTCTAACCTCTCCTTATGCAGTTCCTGTGCCGCAGCTAGTGCCTCGCGCTTTTGCTTCACCAGGATTAACCGTTCAGTGCGGCCTAGGGTAGCATCCTTCATAGCCTTGTGGACTTCATTTTCCTCCTCCAATGTTTTCACCGTGATCAGCGCATCTGGGGCTATGCATATTGTTAGTGCATGATCAGCTTTCTTTAGTTCGTCATGGGTGGCTTGCAGTAGGCCTTCATAAGTAGCAATCTTCCTTGCTACTGCAGCCTGTGCTTTCTCTACCTTTTCCCCGGGGTCCTTGGGCTGTGTTGATACACGCACCTTTTCATCCTCCAACACTAATGTTATCATTGTTTTCACATAGTGCATTGCAGAAGGAAATTATTTTGGCACTTGGGATTCCAAATGCGGGCGTACCTTGAGGACATCATCTCCAATTTCCTCTGCCATATTAACAAAAGTGTCATATTTTCTCTTGATCAAATCCTTTTCCTATACTAGGCCCGCTATCTCCACATCCTTGGCTTTCAATTTCTCCATCAGCGCCTTAATGGTAGCAGATTTATCAATGTTTCTTCTTGCTACTTCAGCAGATACCTTTACCAGAGCATTGCTCACTTGCTCGTCTGACATCACCATTGGCTTAATTGTCATGTGGCGCATTTCAGGTGCCTTCTTCAACCATCTTGACGTGCATGATTCTTCACCGACATCAAAGTCTGGCTCATCCATATGCATGTGCATCGACCATGAAAGTTGCTTCCTTGTGCGTAGAGTCACCTTGTCCTCGTCCATGAGTGCCCATCCGAATAAATCCTTCTACTTGATGGTGCTCTGAAACCGAGCATGAATAATCAGCTTTGGGTCTTCTGCATACCCCATGGTATGTGCCTTGGCGTCCTCCCCTGTTTGATGGGATTTGGGCCCTCTGGGAATGGCTGCATCAAGGTTAGGAATACTAGATGTATCCCCACCCTTGTCCTGTGTAGCCTCTGATTGTTCCCCTTCTTCTCCTTCCATTTTCTCCTCCTTGTGTTGAGGCTCTTCTTCTGCTAGAGATGAAGGTGCCTTCTCCTCAGATTCTTTTGTTTCCTCACTTAGCCTGAGTTTTCTTCTTTTCTTCTCCTCTGGCTCCTTCACTTGCAGGATTTCTCCTTGCACCCTTGTGTGCTTAAATACCTTTTTAAATATTTGGTCACCCTGCTCCTCCCTTGTAACTCCTTCTCCCTGGGAAGTTTTCACGTGCTCCTTCTCTTGGCCAGATGGCTACTTCCTCCTTCGCACCAAGCCACCACTATCCTCATGTTCTTCATCCTCTTCCTCATCATCTTGCTTGGGTTCAGAGGGCCTAGGTGCCGGAATGTTCTCCATGGTATGCTTCCCCTTCGGTGGCCCTGGAAGTGCGAACTCATTTTCTACATACTTGTTATTTTCCATTTTGGGCTTCAGTTGGAGGTATATCAACGCGGCCCCGATATCCGCAATGGCAAGTGTTTCTAGCTTAATGCTCAAAATCTCTGAGATATTATTCTCATTGTATGCATTCCTCCCTGGATATCCATACATCTTCCGCAGGGTGTGGTATTCACAGTCCACCTTGTCTGCATTAAACACTAACCTCCATGTGTTGGTGAACCGATGAACTACAGCTTGGAAGTATTGCGCGGGAAATGCGTAAGGTAGTTTGCACCAGGGGCTCCACGACCCATCTACCATTGGAAAGTGTGCAATACAGAAATGTTGGTAGACTACAAATTGTACCTACTTCCCTAGAACTGAAGGCAAATCCTTGGGTATACGCCATTCCTCTCCAAATGCCACGTGGAGCCTATCATACCACATCTCTGCTCGCTCCTTCACCTCATCCGTCATTGACCCCTTGCAGAGATACTTGCTGAATCGTTTAGCTGGAGACTTGATTCATGGGGTATTCCCATATATTCTCTTTTGGGCCATCTGGTACCCCAATCTCCATGAAGACTAAACTTAGTAAGACACAGCCAAAACTTATTTTATTTCCTATGCGCACTTCCTCTACTATTTGTTCTGCAATGAAGCCAGACAATGTTATAAGTGGTTCCTTCTGACATGTGCTTTGCCACATGCAACCACATAGAGTTAACTTGTGACCAACATTCTTGGTCATTCAATTTTGTAACCAGGTGTGCTGTGCTGCCTGTACTACTGGACAATTTTTCAGTTTGTCAATGTCCATTCCACGCGGTCCTTTCTGATAGCCCAGTGCTTTCTGTGTTTCCAAGATGGCGCTCTTGTTAGCTAGGTCAGTCTTAATATCTTCACCTGTTTCCCTTAACTTGGTTACTGTGGCAATAAGAATGGGTGTCAATCTTACCCTCCATCCTGCAAAGTAGAAAAAGTCCTCATGGACTCGGCTCATCAGCCATCTATACAATGGTGCATACTTTCCAAAGTATGGGAGCTCATATAGCTGGTAGACACCATTCCCTTTCAGTAGCCTTTCCCCGGCATCATCATATATTGGCATGCCATCCTCAGTTCACCTGTTCGTTCGAGAAGTGAGCAGGTCGTCTAATTTCTTCTGGTTTTCATTGGTCCGGTGATTATACTCACTTATCTTACTCTGTTGTATGTGGGTATCCCATTCCTGGCCCACAATAACTTCCTCAGGGTACTGCATTTCTGAAAAATTACTTTCCAGGGCCATCTCTTCCTCTTCTTCCACCACCACCTTCTTCTTTTCCTTTACTGGTGCTGCTTTCTTCTTTGGTGCCATTCTTCTTTTTAGGTTTTGTTTTCTAGACCATTTGCTGTGTGTTTTGAGTAGTTTGCTTCGAACCCTAACTTGATTCAACTGTGCCCTAATTTGCAATGTGAAATCACACACCCTAGCTCTGTTCTGTTACTCTGCTTCATTCAAACCCTTTTCCTAGGGGATTCAAGCCCTTCCAATAAATAGATCTGTCTTTCGCGCCTGGTTCATTTGCTTCGTACCTTGAATCACTTTACTTAGCTCTTTGCGTGTAGCTCTTTGTCGAATTCTCGTAGTCGCAAGGGTAAAAATGAAATTACATCCCATCCTTATATAGATTTCCACTTTTCACTGCATTAATTGCTCCTTCCACCTACCAAATTCTCCTCATTTATTACCCATTTTTATCATTTCCACATGGTATACCTTCGCGCCAAACGCTATAACCTTCTAGCGCACCTTTTTACCCTTTGTCACAGACTTCTCTTCAACGTGCACTCTAGTGCCCGAGTACCTCATCACTGCACCATCTCCTGGTAGTTACCATGGCCGCCGCTTACCTCGTGTTATACGTTCTGTCATCCATCTTCATCCTTTCTTATCTTGAGAAGCAATCTTTTGTCAGTTACCCTTAGCAACCTTCTTTCTCAACACCCGCAACATGAAATCTTCACAGCATATACCTGAGAGTCACCAACAATCCACCCCACATGAAAAGGATGTGCAGTCCTCTGTGCATCAACATGCTTCATATTGTAGTTAGCTTTATGCGCGCAAGCGCGCTTATTATACAAACAAGAGCTAAATTGACAAAGCATAGCGACGATGAAAGAAACACATTAAGGAAATGCAGAAAGGGAAACCTAATTTATCTGGCAATACTACCTTATTACAAACACCAAGAAGACTTATTTATAGTAGGGCTTCAACCTACTCCCGTTAAAGTAACGGGAAACCTTGTGCCATCAATTGTGTCTAACTGGCAAGCACCTGACTCAAGTATATGAGTGATAACATACGGCCCCAACCAATGCACCTTGAGCTTTCCTGGATGGCGCAAAAACTTGGAGTCATACAAAAGTACCATTTGTCCTACCGCAAGTTTCTTATCCCTGATGTGTCGATCATGCCATGCCTTTTGGCATGCCTTCTCCTATTTCTGACTCCAGCGTGCGATGGCTCGGTGCTCATCTAGTTGAACCATCTTCTCAATCCATTCTTCCAAGGCTTGCTCATCAGCTAGACCTCCAGCGTGCAATGCGCAAAGAAGGTAACATAAATTCTATAGGAAGAACAGCTTCCATGCCAAACACCAATTGAAAAGGTGTGGCTTTGTTCAATCTTTTGTATGTTGTTCTATAAGCCCAAAGAACAACAGATACTTTATCATCCCAATATTTCCTTCCAACATCACAAATCTTGGTCAATGTGTGGCTCAAAATCTTGTTAAAAGCCTCAGCAGTCCCATTTTCCTGAGGGTGATAGGGTGTAGTCTTATGGTGGGCAACCATAAACTTGTTTAAAAGAATTCTTATTGTCTCATTTAAAAATGTGTGCCCCTATCACTTGTTAAACTTAAAGGACAACCATACCTTGTAAGAACATTTTCCCATAAGAACCTGTGTTGCTGTAGCCACTGTACAGTCCTTGGTAGGTGCTGCTTCTACCCATCGGGTAAGATAATCTGTACAAGTGATGATATAGCGTGATCCAGTCCTACGTGTGGCTGGTGAAATAGGCCCGACAAAGTCAATTGCCCATTTCTCAAAGGGTTCTGCACTTGTAATTGGTCATAGAGGCATCTCATCCCTTTGTCCTGGTCGACCGAGATGTTGACAATGGTCACAGGTCTTACAATACTCTTTACAATCCTTGTACAATGTTTCCCACCACAAACCAGCAAGTAGGATCTTGCGTGCTGTTGCATCACCTGCATAGTGGCCACCTGCAATACCACCATGTGCTTCTTCCATTATATCCTTTCGTTCATGCTCCAATACACAACGGCGTAACACCTCATCTCTGCCTAATTTGTACAAATCACCACTGATTAACATGAATGGTGCCACACGAATAGCAAGTTGCTTCTTCTCTAAAGCTTTCATGCCTTCTGGTGCCATACCAGTCTTTAGAAAGACAACAATGTCCTCCAATTCTGATGGCACGCGTTGTAACCTATACAGCTGTGCATCAGGCATGGTCTCTTCTATTGTTTGTGCCTCTTCTCCTGATTGAATTCTAGACAAGTGATCCAGTCCAGAATTGCTTTTTCCTGGTTTTACCACAACCGTAAAGTCAAACTCTTGAAATAAGAGTATCCATCGGCATATGCGCCCCTGTAAAATGGGCTTGTTCACCAAATACTTTAATGCCATGTGATCTGTATAAAACAAAAATGGTGTAGCCAACAAATACTGACAAAATTTGTGCAAGGCATAGATCATGGACAAGGCCTCGCGCTCTGTAGTGGTATAATTCTGTTCTGCAGGGGTCAACTTCCTACTAGCAAAGAAAATGGGATGATCCACAATACCTTCTCCTGGTTGAGCTAAGACAACACCAATGGCTGTGCCAGAGGCATCCACATGAACATGAAAAGGTTTATCCCATGAAGGAAAGTGCAAGATAGGCGCGATAGTAAGTTTCTCCTTCAATATCTCAAACGCGCGTTGTTGTGACTCCCCCCAGTAGAATGTACCTTTTCCCCTGAGCAATTCTTCTAAGGGCATGACAACTTTTGCATACCCTTTTATAAACTTCCTGTAATACCCTGTATGACCCAAAAATCTATGCACCTCACGCTGACTGGCAGGTGCTTTCAAGCCTATGATGACTGCAACTTTAGCTGGATCAACCAACAACCCTTCCTTGCAGATAATGTGTCCTAAAAGTGTGCCAAAGGGAGTAGCAAAGATGCACTTCTTGATGTTCAATGAGATACTCAACTGTCGACATCTTTCAAACATTAAGTGCAGATTGTCACAATGATCCTTAATTAGCCCATAGACGGTCCAATCATCAAGATAGACCTGTAAGAAGTTATGAATAAAATCCTTGAAGGCTTGTACCACTATCCTTGAAAATACAGCAGGTGCATTCTTCAATCCAAAGGGCATCACAGTATAGGCAAAGCTTCCCCATTCAGTAGTGAAGGTGGTCTTCTCTTGATCTTCTGGGGCAATCCTAACCTGATGATACCCTGAAAACCCATCTGTAAATGAATATATCTCGTGCCCAGCCACTCCTAATATTTCCTCTGTGAATGGCGTAGGAAAGGGATCTGTAACACATGTTGCATTCAACTCTCTATAATCAACACAAATTGAATCCTACCATCCTTTTTTATGCTTATCACCATAGGACTGACCCATTCTGATTCATCCAATGGTTGAATGATCCTGGATTTCAACATCTTGTCAATCTCCTCCTTTACTTTCTCACACAAATTGGGATTCATCTGATATGGTCGCTTCCTAACAGGGCATGCACCTTCCTTGAGCTTTATCTTCATTTCTCTGAGTGATATATGCACGCCTTTAAGTTCATGGTATCCTCTTGGGAATAAGTCCTCATAGTCTCGAAGTAACTCTATGATCTTTGCTACCTCTGATTCTGACCAGTAATCCCCAATTATCACCTCCTTAGGTTCAGCTTATGTGCCTATATTGACCTTTGTTGTCTTCATAGGTTCATGATATGCGCACGCATCTACATCCGCACTGGCTAACACTTCACGTGTTCCATGTGAATGATCCACATCCAAGTGCTCAACTTCCTCCTCATCAATTATGTAAACCATCTTCCCCTTATCTTTTTCCAGTGAAGCGTGCTCAAGTAATATGATATCATCTTCTTCATCCACAAAATGTGCCCCTGTCTCTGTCTCACCAAATAATTCCTGAATAAGTTCTTCCACTTTCCCACTGTCTCCCATGGTTAAGCGCTTGATAAAGCTTAAAGTTGTGTTCACTGGTGGTGTAGATGAAAAGAAGTCAAAAGTTTGGATCATCCCTGCAGTCAAAGTTTTCCAATTGCCAGTGTCGCGATGTAATTCAGCGTATACATACCAAGCACGCGCGCAACCTTGTAGAGTAGAATAAAACCGATGCACCCAAAGTGAGGGCGGTAATGCTTCCTGTCCTACTGTCCAGAGTCTCTCACACTGCTGGATATGATGCTGAGCAGGTTGATCACCATGATAAGGGAAAATTTTTGTAGGTGCATTACTTCTTGAAAACCTGGTTGATAAGGTGGTCCCAATCATTCCCCACTCTAAGAGATTATCCCTGTGGACCACCCACCAGCGCGCGGCTATCCCGCCCAAAGTATATGACAGCATATCTCGTCGTTTAAGCTGGTCAGCCCAGTTTGTTTCCATGGCCTGTAAGAATCCAGCCAAATCTTTGGATCCAGTATAGCGGGGTACTGAGTGACCTATACACCGAATAGAGTGAAAACCCTTTTTGCAAGCAACCGCATGCTTAACTTCGTGCCCCACCAGTTCATAAGTGCCATGAGCCCAATTATCACAAGCAACACTGGTAGTATCGCTGATTGACTGAGAATCTTCCCAATGAAGGATTCCTTCCTTAGATGGATCCTGGACCTCTGGGTCCCGAATAGCACGTATATAGATTCTGTTCAAGTCCTCTTCGCTTAAAGGTTCCACATATGGCATGGATTTCCCATCTGTCAATGGTATTATAACCCTTTCCTCCTTGTTCTTGAAGCTGATATACCCCTTGTTAAACCTCAAATCAGCATTGTTCGCATAACACCAAGGGCACCCAAGCAAAGCTGGGAAGCTATCTGCTTCCGCAAGTGCTAGCACTTCAAAGTCTCCTGTGAACTTGGCCCCTTGTATAGTGATAGATGCATCCTTCAAAACTCCTATGGGAGTAGCTTTCATTCTATTTGCCATGAACAATACATTAGATGATGGCTGCAATGGGGGTCTCCCCATTTGTTCCCATGCATCCAATGTAAGTACATTTACTTCCGCACCTGTGTCAATCAAAATATTGCTCAACAGCCACCCGTCCACAACAACATTCAAAGTGATCTCCTTGTCGTAATCAATGCTATCAGGGGGAAGATTCACATGAAGTATTTGTCTTCTAGTCTCAGTTCCCATGTGTGGAGTATTCCCTTTCAACCAATTTCCTAATAAAGGAATAATATTCTCCTGGCGCAACGTTCTACATACCTCTCTGATGTCGTCAATATCCGACGGGGCCTGTTCTGTATCCTTGTGCTCCAATTTCTGAGACTGCTCTTTCAAACCTTGTATCTCACCTTGAAGGCTTCTAAGGACCTCCATCGTTTCCTGATAGACTTCTTTCTGATGAGCTGGATCTGGATACCTAGCATGCAAAACCTCCTCCCTAGTGATTGTCAGCTTCTGTTGCAACACCTCTCTTGCGCGTGCCACCTCAGCTCGTGTGGTTATCTTGACTGTTACTACCTCAGGTTCTGGTGTTAACTTGGGCATCCACTGATTCTCTATCACACACTGGATTCTAACCATCCCCGCGCCCTTGTTTTCTTGCTTGTGCTACTTACTGAGATGCTCATACAAGTCCAGACACTCTTCATAACTATGCCCCTTTCCACAAAATGAACAGGAAATATTCTGCGGGCATTCATGCCTATAATGGTCAGGTGAACCACATGTATAGCAAGTTCCTCGAGGGAATTCACTCCTTCCTCCACCTCGGCCTCATCCTCCATATCCACCTCGATATCCTCATCCCCTTTCACGAACCCCTTCAAACCTTCCGTCATTCCTGTCATAGCGCGTTTTATTATAATCCCTATCCTGATGCTCATTCTTCCCTTTAGAATTATCAGCCACACTCGCCTGTCTTACCCCAATATCAATGGCATCATGGATCTGGCCAATCAATCTACAGTCCTCAGTATCATGGGTCATGGACCTACAAATTTTACAAAAGGAGGATACATTCTTCCTGATCGCGCGTTGTAGTAGGGGGCAGTGACTAGCATCATGATTCAAATGGAAAATCTCACAGTCTAACAACAAAAAACGTACAGTTCTGTGAGGGAAACTATCCTTGGTGTGCCCTTCTACTTCACAATCTATACACCAAATTCCTGAGCACGTTTCATGAGCTGAGTTTGCCGATAATTTCTCTAACTATTTTTCCATAGCTGTTATCTGAGCTTCCAAAAATGGACTAACTCCAGTGTCAATACTCCCAACTGCTTCAGCGCGTAAAGCGGCTTCCAATGCTTCGCGCGGGTTGGTATAAGTTTTATGTGACAGTGCTCTTCGAAATGGGGTAATCAATCCCCCGACAAACCATTGTGCATGCTGACTTGCATGAATGTCATAAGAGAGTTTGGATAGAAGTGTTTTAAAATGGGCATCATACTCACGTACACTTTCAGTAGTGCCTTGCTTTATATCCTTGAGTGCGCTTATACTCTTCTGCTCAAACTCTGGGATATGGAACTCTTTCAAGAAAGCATCTTTCAATGCTGCATAGTCAATACAAGTTTGATTGGGATCAAACTTCCTATACCAGCTGTGCGCGCGTGCCTGTAATGTAGTAGCAAATTGACTTGCCTTGCACTCAGAGGCCGTAATACCTTTCACGTGCCACAATATTTCACACATATGAACATGTTCAGCAGCATCCTTGATACCTCTGTACTCTGGGAGATGAAGGGACATCTCCATATAAATGTTCTGGGGTTGCTGCGGGCCTTGACCACCTGACCCAGAACCTCCTTGGTTTCCTCTTCCTCCAAAACCACCCTGAACCACCAGAACTAGAACTGCCCATACCACCTGATCCTCCTCCAGGATTTGGAATAGGGCCCATGGATGCACTCCCCTGTGTCCCTACAGTGGTACTATACTGGACCCCTACAGTCTGTGAAGTAGTCCCAGTTCCAGAGGTGAATCCCACACTCGGCGCACTCATATTCTGTGTAGATGATGAGCCTGAAAATGTACCCCCAAAGAATAATGAAGCTGTCTATGTGCTGCCATTGATGTACTTGTTGTCTGACCTATTTCTGTGCTTTCACTTCCTAAATTAAAACTATTTTTACCTGCTGTACTAGATACTGGAAAACCAAGCGCAAGGGCTAGGTCAGCAGGTTGGCTTAGATGCGCGCCCGCGGCCCAGGTCATATCTACTGGCGTGCTTCCATGTGAGGCCGAAGAGGGTTCTCTGTCATGCTTTCCTAGATGGGGGAGTTCCTGATGCTCTTGCTCTTCTTCCTCCCCATGAGCCTCAAATCCTTCATGAGCCATCTCTCTCCACAACACCATCCATTCTGCAATTTCTTGTTTCTTGCATAATTCCCTCTCGCGCACCTCATCATACTTCAGCTGCCTCTCTTCCCTCTACCGTGCTGCCGCTAGGTCTACCATCTTTCACCAATCTTGTTCCTACCCCGTGCATGGAGATTCTTTTAGCTTTCCATGGGTTTAGCTTCCAAGTTCAACGTTACCATTAGTATTTTGATTGCCAGCGGAATACCTTGCAAATACGTCCCTCTAGGATACCGTAGGAACTGGAACTCTGCTACCTCCGGGCACGAATAAGTCGAAATTGAATACTCCAAAATATAGTTGTTTAGGACACCATGAAACCAGGTATCTACTGCGCGAGTCCAGCTCAGGTCAGCATCATATAGTGTTTGAAATTCCTCCTGTGTCCAAACAAGTGTGCGATACCTCCAATTCCACTTAGATGCATATGCAGTCAACCATTCGTATAATTCTACTGGAAAGATAGCAAAGAAGCTTTCGTATAAACTGTCATACAGATTCTTCTCTACCCAAGTGCGTGTGCTAAATCTGGATCCAGTGTCAAACCTCCGTGCGTATTCTTCCTCCAGATCATGAATCCATTCTTCAACGCTCACCAAAGTTAGCCGGTATGTCTTCATTGCGAACCATTCTGAAACAACTGAAAAAGAGGTCCCGGCAACGGAACCAATGATGCAGCCTAGAATTCTTAGTTAACACCTAGTCGCGCTGGCACATCACTCAGCCTAGGCTGAGCACTCACCCGAAGCGTGCAAAGGTACCGGGTCCCTCTTAAGAGTTGCTTGTAGCAGAATGGTAGCATGATAAAGTAGTAAACATATATTTTTAGAAACTAATCCATCTATTCATCATTATACTGAACTAGATCTATAAGCGCTTAAATGTAAATCATCATGATAACAATAATATACATTGACAAAACATATCAGACACTGTTGTTCGGCCAATATTCTTTATATATTCATCGTACCAACAGTACAAAAGCTTCATACAATACCAGACATGCGTGCATGGATCTGTTACAATTATCCAGTCTCATGTACTCATGTATCTCTCATCCTTCAAAGCATGTGTCTCTGTATATCTCTCTTTTTACTAAGTAATTCATTACATATATATAGGGTGGGGAACTAGCCCTTCACCACTTAACTCTACCAGAAATAGGTCGCATGCTAATAACAGCCACGCGCCTTTTACAACTATAGCCATACATGCAAGTATGCTATCTATAGATCGCTGATAGTTAACTATAGTGGTGGATCTATTCTTAGCTTATGCCCATGCAAGAGTGAGTTGACATGTTCTTCAAAAATCTCCATGAAGAGTGGCGCGCAAGTCTCGGCATCGCTTTGTGTGCTCCGCACGCCAATCTCTAAGAATAGACCTGATCTCCAAAATCAGCTAAGTCCTGAAAGTCTGACTCTACACCTCCGCGCGTGACGCCTTCCTATACCTTCGCGCCTTTGCTCCTGTGTTGTTCTTCCACGGACTCTGTGTGCAAGTTCAACTAAGTGTTTTCTTGGAATTTATTTTCACTTTCACATTGCTTTCTATAAATAAGCAAGCATTTATAACAGCCACAATCCAGATAACAAAAATCGAGTTAGAGGAAACTTTTAAAATTGAGAGGGTTTTACCGGCCAAATGATGATTCTAAACTTCAACATCCTAAATAATAATGCACCTTGGTTTGATAAAGGAGTTATGATATTTTCAAAGGAAAGTTGAACTCATCCTCCCCAATAGGGAGACAAACTAAAGATCTATGGAAAAAATGTGTGCAAATGCCACAATTTATTTACATGAATCTGACAAGCAACTCGATCAAGTACAGGAAGCACATCATCATGGTCTCAAGCACCTATCCATGTATTGATCCCCATGAAATATAAACCTAAACTTCCCATTGAAATAAAAAACTCACTATTCACCTTCTCTACTACATCTTGGTGACAAAGCAAATACTAAAATTTATTGCAGCATTCGACAACTCTCATCTATGCTTTTGTGAAATAAGCAAAATATTTTCTTTTCCTTGTGATTCCTTTGTATCTAGATTTTTGTTGCTAGATATAGCCTCAAACATGCAATGTCCTATGAACTTATGGTAAACTTCAAATCAATTTATCAAGCATATTTAAGGTGCGTCGGAGATCCTCATTCACTAATAAATTTCCTTTCATGGCCTCCAACTCTTTTATCCACCGTTCCATAATTCCCAATGATATGACACTATGATTATACACTAATGGAAGCTCTTTAGATCTTTGGTAATAAAATCCATGGCATGTTCTTGGGATAGTTAAAACTTAAGATTATGAAGACTCCCATTCACAGTGTCAACATAACTGTCATGACTAGCAAACTGTAACCTGTAATAGGAAGGCCTTGATACTTGTGGTGGTAGTGATAACACTATAATATTGCTCACATGACCCCTACTATTGATTAATCATCATAAAAGTAAAAACACAATTAGTGTAGGTATCCCATAGGTGAATAGTTAAGTCCTCGGATGCCGAAACCAAAGTAGTTTCATCCATGCAAAAACTCAAGGTCTGTTATGGGGTTCACTGTGATAAAAAAGTGAACAAATTATCCCATCCTCCTAACTAACCCCATTGTTTCCTCTGAAAATATACTTTAAGAACAACATTTATACTCCCATATGTTCCCCCAACATAGAGATCATGTTCAGAGGGATTAAAGGACAACATAATTTATACCATAAGGTATTCTAAGCTTCCTCAAATGATTTCCCAAAATTAGGCTCTAAATCTTCACGGTGCAATCCAAAGAAACAAGGAACAACATCATCATTACACCCACCAATACCAGAAGAAATCCTAGTCATGGGGAAAAACTATGAGCAACACAACTATACAAACATGACAATTGGGTTTCCCCATCTAAGCCCTATGCAATGTCTAAAATCCTAATAATGGGCCAAATACTAACAAAACCATCATCGCCACCTGAAACCGACAATGATTCATCATTAGTAAGTATTAGAGAGCTTCTAGTATTTTTTCGTGGGCATGCCATAAACGAGCCATTTGTCTTGAGGGCAACTCCCATATGTAGATTTTCCCTGAAAATCCGCCAGCCCAGAAGATACACTCCCATTGCTGGCGCATGCCATATGACCAATATTCTTAGAGGGGAGTATTCAGTGATGGATTTGGGGGCTGCTCCATGTCCAAAAGCAAATGGGTGGTGATGAAATTACGAATGGTTTGAGAACTTGGGAAGATGCAAAGAAGTAAGTGTCGTTGCCAATGGCAGTGATTGCATTTCTTGGGGGATGAATAACCATGGAAATGCACAAGCTCCAAGCCTGTGGATAAATCCCACACGGTTATAATTCCTGCAGCTATCGGTGAACATGCTACCACCATAATTTCTGAAACCATTTGGGTAAATGTCATGATTCAAATTCATATTTGTGGGAACTGCACTAATGGTGTTAAATGGAATAGGGAGGTCTGTACATGCAAACTTTAAACATGTAAATATTTTAGGGGAGATGATCCTTTTGTTGAGGGAATTGGCTAATCTCTATACAAAAATGATGCCCTAACATACCATGTCAGACTATAATTGGGATTCTCCATATCCATCACCATTTGATCCCTGAAAAAGTGCATAGATCCAAATGACTTTGACAATTAACCTATCAATAATAAATATCAAATCAACCTAAATCCCGATCCTCCATGCTAGCTAAATCTTAGGGATGGAACTTTGATCGGTGATTCAACTAGAGGACATGTTACATGGTTACAATGAGTTAAAAACTAAGATCATCATAGTGGGAAGCATGTACCATGTCAACCTCTCTACGAATACATCATGAATCGATCTTTGGATGACTGGTTATTTTCCCAAGCCATAACCTCTTATTATTCACCTACAAAGATTTGTATTGTCAATGTTCAAGCCAAAGGTCATGTGGACGCCCTTCAAACTGCACTTACATAAGTGAAATTGCTATGCTTAATTACGTAAAAAATGAATCATTATCCTTACCCATCTTAGATAATGGGCATGAGTATACACATAGATTCAGTTTTGTTATGCCGAAGGCATTTTTCACACAGTGGAAAACCCTTTGGGGTTTTTGAAAATGTACAGTTTAAATCTATGGTTGAATTTATGTGAACCATTCATCTCCCAGTGCCTTTGCCATGTCATCGTTGTCCATTAGACTCTCATCGAGGAGACCATTAAATTCTTAGGTAACCTGATAGCTATCTGCATATCTGTATAAACAATAACAAGATTAATAAATCTCTTTCAAAATACCCAAGGAAAAGAGATCAAAACACACGCTTGGTACTTTAGGGGAGAGACACAAATAGTTGAGCGGGCTCTAATTGTGGATATAGTGTCTTGAATACACAACACCCAATAGTTGTCATGAAAGTACCTGGTGATTAGTCATTTTTGACATGACAACACCCAATCATATCATGCCATATAAGATTTTCCTTTTAAAAATTTTAAATGTTCAACCATTATCACCCATGATCAAATATGGTCCCAATCAAAATGTAGTGTAACTAAAATTTACTATTTTAAATAAATTCAAAATATATCTTTCCCTCCAATTCAACACTCAAAAAAATATATGTAATTTAAAAAAACCTTGAACTACCTGCCGGTGAAAAATTAGGTTCCCACATTTTATAGAATTTATTTTATGGCCCCCCTAACTTAGGGTGCACCACTATTGGTGTCTCTCCCCTATATTATATTTTACCTCTCTATACAGTGTCGTATCTCCTTTGGATTTCTGCAACTCTACCACAATGCAAACACGATGTTAGCTCCAACACGTGTGAAAAATATTTGACAAACACATTGAATATCCTATGCGTTATATGTCACATTGGAAGATGAAAATATAATTCTTGAATCTCGAGCTCTTCAAGAACAAAATTTGTTTGAAATTGAACAAAATTTAGGGCTGGATAGAAAAACATCTCAATGGCCGCAGGAACTCGAGCATCACTGCTACACCACCATCGCCAGCAAACATGCCCTGAGTAGTGGGGGATTACAAGCCACATGTCTGCCTGGAATAGTGGCCGAGAGGAAGCGTCCTCCTAGCCCTCAACCTAACCCGCCGCCGGCAGGGCCAAATGCAGTTGTAGATGGGGGCCACAAAGTTGACAGTGCCCAGTTCAGATAGTAACATTGGAGGAAGCGGGTCCTCTGCTAGACACATACAGTGGTTTTACTCCCCCTTATGGCCCTCCAATGGATCCTCCAAAAAATTACCCGGTGGCTACCACTGGAACACGAACACAGGTTTTTTCGAGGGCTCCTGATGCACTGTTCATTATGGAAAAGACAACAGACACCCCTGTTGTTACCCTTTTACTCTTAGAGATAACCGATTCAATTTTTGCCCTAAAAAAATTCTGCCATTATATATATATGTATATATTATTTAATGGCTTTTGGCCTCAGAGTGAAGAGTTGCATCCTTGGATTTATTCTACTTGGTCCCATGATTGTAAGGTCCAGCTATGTGCCAAGGGTTTTTTTATTCTTCAGTTCTCTTCTCCTACAGATTATCAATGGCTTTTTAATGAGGGTCCCTGGTTTTGGGGGTAGGGATGGTCTTTTTTTTACCCCATGGTTTTTAGATTTTGATCAATCTTCTATGGTGGTCTCAAAAATGCCAGTTTGGGTTCATCTACCCAATCTTCCTCTTCCCTTTTGGCATCCTCACATATGTGTAGCTATTGGTGGTTCTCTTGGCTAATTCATCAAGTTGGATGATGAGAGGTCTAAACAGGGGCTATTCACCTATGCTAATATCTGCATTGAGGTGGATTTCAGCAAAGGTCTTTCGAACAAATTGGAATTAATCCATGATGGCTTCAAGTGGATTGAAATTCTTGATTATGAGAACACCACCTTCTGATGTCGCTTGTGCCATCAAACTAGACACCTTCATGAGGCTTTCTCACTCTCCCCCACTTAGAATAAACATAAGAAGACAAAAGGGGCTTCTCAATGGCCTAAGGTTTGGCAATCATTCTCTACACCGGAAGTCAAAGACCAGACCAAAGTCAAAAATCAGTGAGACGAAATGACAATCGAGCTTCCCCATGCTGAAGGTGGTACTAAGAGGACGCATGTATCTAACTCTTCTGAATCTGACCTCACTTAGGACGGCTCATGCCTTGATCCTCTACTTGACCTGGTACCTCAGCAAGCACCATGGGACCATTGTCACACGTTCGAAGGAGAAGAAGGGGGCGTTTTGAGCCTCATGTTTCTTGTTCTCCATTTGACCTAAGTAGATTTGTTTTTGGTGTTCCTCAGGCACCCCTATAGTTGTTTTATTTTGTTGTTTTGCTATGCTTGGCATTTTCTATTTGTGGCTTTGGGGCATGCTCTCATACCGCCCTCTTTTTTGTTGAGAGAATCTTATATAGAGTTGTGCTTGATGCTCTGTGAAATTCCTTTAGCTTGTATATGTGATGCCCACATTTTTAACACCAAAATACAACAGTAAAATTATTGGAATAATTTTTTTTAATTTAATTACATGCTACACAACACCACATGGGATCCAAATAAAGAAACTCGACATCATGTAGGACACTTATGTAAACATGAACCTACTCATACAATAGGATAACATAGGGTAAAAATCAATGTCTTACTCAAAAGACGTAAACCAGGACAACGACCCAATTACAGTAAGAAACACAAGATAGGCATACTCCATTTCATGGCCCTTTCATGGTTTACATATTCATTACATTTAGGTTTTGATTGTATGATCTTATAGTTTTCAACAGAATTAAATACATAAGGTTTTAAATTTCCTATTGTTCAAACTTCAATTACTTTATTTTATAGAGCATTAGTCTTTAACGAAGAATGTGCGGTTGGTTCCTTTCTCCAATTCCATCAGTTATCCATAGCTCATTTGTTAAATAAATTCATTTTAAACAACTATGAGTCTCCTAATATTCAATTCTTATGTTAAAGGTTTGTTTCTAAAAAAAAAAATTAGTTGACTATAACTATTTGAGGAACATATAACATGGGACCCTTTGTTCTTTTACAACTAGGCTGCATGTTTTTGTTTAACATTTCACTTATAGTGGTTCCTTTAGAATTTGATCGTTTGTCTTGTGGAAATAACTTTATATAACATTATTGTGATTTGGAACGTATATACACACATGCGTATTCTAGTATCTGACTTAAGCATTTGATTGAAAGATCCATATTTACTAGGTTTGGAAAAATACGCTTGTTATAAGGAGGAAAATTCACAGGAAGAAAAAGGAAGGTTACTAGATCAATAGCAAACCTATCTCAAGTTAATTTAGTAACATTGTTTAATACTAACAATAAATTTTTTTTCATCTTCCAGTTATTACAAACCAACTATGTAGGTTAACTAATTAAGATGTATCATTCTTAATTCACAATTTGTTGCTCCTATTAGGAATTCATATTTTCATAATCATATTGTGCATGGAAGAGCACAATACACCTATGTTCCCCTTATAGATATTTTTTATTGAATCTAAGTGACAAATTTCACATTTCAAACTACGTATGTTTCATCATCTTAAGGGTTCACTCTCCATAGCAACGAGTTAATTACATGTTTCAACCATAGATTCTACTTCCTGAGTGATCCTAGATTTAATATATTCCTAACTACGCCAAGAGTTCTGCTAACTTTTACAAGTCCAACTAGAGTGAAATCTCCTTATCTCACAAGACCTTGGCTACAATTGCAGATATCCCATTCTCAAGGTTACATTTTATTATTTCATTAGCATCGTTGTTTGATTCATATTTATGCAAAAAAAACATGTGATCATGCATAATATTTGGGTTTTTGATTTATTAGGTTGTTGTATTAGTCATGGACCTCTACTTTATTACATTCATTTTATAATCACATTTGAAATTTTAGTTGGTTTTGAAACTGCTCAAAGGTGTACCATTTTCGTAGCGGTCATTCCTTAGTTTAATCTTATTTACCCTTTTTACTAACTACATTTAAGTGGTTACTTTGGTTCTCTGTTAACATCATTTTGGAACAAATGAAATTCCTCTAATAGTTATATAACATTGAGGAATTTATGACTATAAAGGGTACAACATCGCAGAAGACAATTCATTTCAATGCTCTTGGACATGAAATTATAAGTGTTTATTGAAAGAGAGATATCCCAACGATCTTATGCATTTAAAAAGTCTCCTACGGACCTATTTCAATTATTGGCTAAATACACAAGTAATTTGAAACTTAGTGTCCACTCACATAATTTAAATCTCACAAGAGATCCATCATAGGTATAACCACTAACTAGCTTGTAAGGCTTTGGCCACCCATTAGGGTACCAAGGGAAATTACGCACAAGTGGGTTAACTTATTCATGATATAGTCATACCTACAACACCTAGACATGATCACCTCACCCGTCCAAAAATATAGGTTTCATAATGTAAAATCACCGCCTCTTAAAATGTTAAGGAAAAATATCCTTAATAAGATGCCTTAGGTGTGAAACAAGAAGATGATTAATGAGGTTAGAATATTTTATTAACATGATCATTGTTTTATAACCTGGGAAAAAGAATCAAATGGGAGGAGGAAGTACAATAGGCATTATAGCTCATTCTTTTAATTTTGTTAGTTATGATGAGAGGAGATTCTACCTAGCATTGTGGGTGTTAAGGAAGTAAACCAATAATTAACATAGCAAAATATTTTTTTAATATTTTTATAACATAGGTGTAACATTGAGTAAAATTTCACATCCAATTCGAAAGTATAAAATATAACCACATTGGTATTCCCTTTTCAAAATATACCAAGAACAATTCTTCAAACAACAATTCATGTCATTATTATATGGTAATACATGTATTGTAAGATGAATACAACTTTACAATGACAACTCCTAAATTACAACATATCACATCTAGAAAATCCCTCTTTTTCGGAGTACCTGCAATGAACATTGCGTCAGTCCTAGGACTGAGTATGGAAATCCCCTACCCTCAATCATAAATCTACACATTCATCATTTTCAACATTTCAATCAAATAGAAGAGGGAGAGAGAGAGAGTGAGAGAAGAAGACAGAGAGTTTTGTTTTTTATGCATTCACGCTTTCATATCTAGTTCAACTTAATATTTTGGTACTAGAGAGAGAGTATGGATGAGAGAGAAAGTTAAGAGACATTTTATTTTCCACTCACAATGTCATAACCATTTGCATTTCATTTCCATTATCATTTCATTTCCATTATCATTTCATTTCAAACCAATTCACATTTCCCAATTCATTTACGTTTTCAAATCAATCAAGTATCATAGTCGTTTCTAGAGAGAGAAGAGGGTGGAGAGAGAAAATCACCATACATTTCAATATTCATTTATATAAGATAAAATATAAAATAAAATTCTACATAGCATTGCAATGGTATTACGAGGTCACGTGCATGGCTAGAAGTCAAACGAGACTCAAAAAGGAGATTCTAGCTATGGTCGAGAAAACATTCCAAAACAACAAAAGTGCTTGCAAACTGGGTCTTGAACACACTCATTTCAAGTTCATTCAAAAAGTTTGTTTATTTCTACATATTCCCCCATACATATAGAATTCATCTTGTCTGACGGAGGTTGATTATGATGATCAAAGCTCTAGCTACAAGGGCAACTTCGGGGCCAATTATCGTAATTACGTCAATAACTTTTGTCGCACAACGACCAATGGGCCCCAAAACCCATTTGCAAACATAGCTTCCAAAGGGTTTTTGATTGAAATGGAGGTGTGTTACAATCATCTTATTGGCATTCTAGAGGTATTAGGTAGTGGTTTTCAGTTGTTCTCAAGCTAAGCAACAACTGTAAGCTGAAACTGAACGTGTTTTATTAGAACGAACATGTCACACAAGTGACTGTTAAGCTAAGAGGGTTTAGGAATACGACTTGCAAGAGCGTTAGTTAATTTTAAAAACTCAGTTAGGATTCCCTAAGGTGTTCCATGTTACTAGGGGTCATACAAAGAGTTACGGTTTTGCAGTACGTTTGGGTTTGGCATTCCATGTGCATGACTTTCGAGATCCTTTTTTTTAACAGTTCATGTCAAGGTAAGATTTTGTCAATTTTTGGGGTTACATCCATCTATCATTCAACATTATATTTCTTTAAAAAAACTGGAAATGATGAAGCAGAATTTAGTGCAAGCGAAGAGGGGAAAACCATACCTGTACTCGACGTTTCCAGGAGGAAAACAACATGGGGCTTTTCATCTTAGATTTAGGCTGGTGACTTTCATTCACTCGCGAGCTCCCAAGATCCTTTCTGCAAATCCATTTGTACATATCTAGCCAGCATGTTATTCCATGAAACCATTTTTTTTTGCATTCATTTGAACAATTCACGGGCTTTGATTAAGCTTCCACATTTTGTAAACATCTCTACCAACACACTAGCCACTAAAACATTTGGTAAATTCCTCTTCCCAAATTTCCTAGTAGACAGTCTTAACCTTGCTCCATGGCTCGCATTTGCAATAGGTTGGAAGAATGTTGGAAAATATTGTATTGTTTTCCTTTACACCAGTCAACTACTTTTTCTTGAGTGTCAAAGGTGTCTTAAAAACCCCAATTTTTGTGTAAAAACAACATCCATCGTAGTCCTTGATAATAGATCTCTTTAATGCATTATGTGAAAGAGTTCAACAATTTATTAGGTGAGTGAACCCATGACATCTACCTCAAAGTTTCTAAATCCTTTTCAACAAACCCATTTTTTCTGCATCCTGCTAATAATTACTACCAATGAGACCACATTTCTTTCAGACACTTTTCCAAACAACTTGCATTCCTTTCCTAAGCTTTCACATATCTTGCATATACCAGCTCACTTTTAAACTACAACATCTGAGAAAATTCTAATCCTTTATGTTTTGGTAGATCTCTAAGCTCCCGAAGCCACAAAGACAACTTTACTTTTGGTGCAGTTGCGAGGACACTGAACAAGGGTTGAGTGGTGTTTTTCTTTACCACTTGTCAATTGTGTTCGTTTTCCCTTATGCACATAGCTTATAGCAAGTTGTCAACAATAACAATTACTTTGAAGAATTTTTTCAAACAACTCTTTGTGTCACCTATTAAAACTATCCCATTCTTATATGCATGTAACAGGAACAACAGTGTCTGCAACATCTGTGAAAATCCTTCTCCTTACACCTTGATGTATGACCACACACTATGTCCTGAATTCCCTAGGGCGGTGTAGGCTAGGAAGAAGCTAGAAAGGTCTACTATTTTTTTTCTTTATTTCATATTTTTGCTCTGCCCTCTGCCAAATGTGTCAGGGATGACTAGGATAAGTTCCAAAGTTTTTTATTTTCACCAATAGGGAGGATGCTCATGCAGGTCAAGGAATTATGAATCAAATCCTGTCACTATGGCACTTATTTTCAATGCACCCACATACGAAGATATCTATGCAAATATGGAAGAAAATTCTTGGGAGAAGAGAGCACGGTAGGGGAGGCACGAAGAAAGATGGAGAATGGAGTTTGAAAACCTGCCAAAGGATATGGTGTTTGGCTCAAAAAATGACTTACCTTGTGCTTTGATAACCATCCTCACTCTCTCCAAGGCTCCCATATTGGCACAGGTTGTCAGGTCATTTGTAAAGGTAAGATCTGTTGGAATGTGTTTGGTTTATATGGTGAAATAGTGTGAATGTTGCATGAGGATTTATTTGTATTGTATTCCAATGTGGAGACATGAGGGTAATACAATATAAACTTGTATTAAATTCAATTTTTGACTGATTGTGACTCATGTATATGAGGTCATTGTTGAGATTGTTTAAATACAACTGATTATCAGGATATACATTATAGTATTGGAAATTGCATGACCTTATTTATACCGTGGCACTTGCATATCATTTGGATTTTTTACTATTGATTATAATTGGTATCCAAAACTAATGATAATTGTTGGAAGGATAGCCTGATGCCATGTTGGAGGACATTAAATTGCTAAGTATATTAAGAAAAAACTATAGAATGTTAATTTGTGATGAATTATTTTCATTGGTTACTAAAGGTCTTTAGACCTTACCAAGACAATTGTTATATGGGTTTAAACCATATTCCTTATCAAATATTATATAGTTGGTTAGTGGCATCGTGAGTTGATCATATTCAATTGAAAAGATAAGATAATGGAGTTAAAAGTGCTAAGGTAATTGGACCATGGTTATTTTAATTAATGTACACTTTAGGCCTAGACTATGTTACTAAGGTTATGATATGTTTGAGCTAACATTGATGGGCTAATGTTGTTGTGCACCATTATGCCAAACTTAATAAAGTATGTGATTGTGCATTCAAATCTATTGGGTTAAGTTTAAGAGGATGATCTTTATGATCGCCAAATCCCTAAGGGACCAATATTAATGGCATTAATGTTTAACCGCCATGCGAATGTGAAATAAGATAAGTTTGGAGGCATGTCATTGCCAACGTAATATTGGAGGTTTGTTTTGTAAGTTAAAAAGGCATGCTAAATTTAAATGGCCAAAATGATAGGCAATAATTTTGGAGGGAAGTTTACTTGTCCTCTCATGCATTAATGACATTGAATTCAGCCATAGACCTTGGGGAGTGCATGAGGTGGTTTTGGGAAAATATCGAGTTGTTTGGGTCATTGTGGTTTCATTTTTATTTTTGATGGCTTCATAGTGTTGTTGAGCTTTGTATGCATGGAGTCAATCCTATTTTTGTGTTCACTGTCAATTTTGTGAAATGTAGCACTTATATTTTGATTGTTAGTTGAAATATTTTCTTGGAAACATTGAAGATTGCTATTAATAAAAGGAAATGGAAACCGTTTGGGGTTTTGGCTATGATTTGAAGAAGAATCGGGTTCGAGCTTGCTGGAAGAAGTTGGAAAAAGGAAAAGAAAATTTTCAGTGGTCCACTCATAGACATGAATCATTCTATCTCCTTCTTTATATCTTATTCCATTTACTATTTGTGAAAATGAAAAATCTCTACAATAGTTTTCTTTATTTTTGATGTCGTTTGAATTGGGTTTTGTTGTTCTTATTCGAAGAAGAAATATGGGGATATATCATGTTGTTTAGGATTTACTGTATTAAATGTAACTGTTTGTGATTATTTTATTTATAGAAGTATATATATACCTTAATTTGATATTTCTAAGGATTTGATTATGCAGACTACCTAGTTTAAATTTGGGCTCCCATGGTTATTAATATACACAATTTTCTTATTCGAACATGGGTATTTCTCTGGCTTATTGTTTTTGTGAAAACCGTTTTTGGGAGTTGTTTGGGGTCAACTCGCAGTTTATAGTTTTGGGGATTTTTTATTCCATAAACCCATCCGGGTTTTCTATTATTAAAAAAATAATGCATTTGTGAAGTCAAATTTAATGTTTGAGTAATATTACATTTATACCTATGGTATTATATCTTCTTTCTCATCGAGAAGATTCTAGATCCAACCCTTGTGAAATTCTACTTGTTTATTTAAATGTAATCCTTATATCTTTTGTTTATGGTTTTCAAACAAGCTAATAATATCTTAGCCAACATGGATTAGTGGGTGAATCCATGACATTATGTTGGTATGGACATGATTTCTATTAAATGTTAACAATTTACTGTAATGGTATAAATGGAGGTGATCTCCATGCATACGTTTGGTCTGTAGAATGGTTATTACTTTTATGGTGTCGATTAAAATTGAAATTCATAGTTTATGGGATTCTATTAAAAAAATGTGGCTACTAGGTATTTATAAGGCTTTCAATTTGATTAAGGTAAATGAAATTTACCTTAATATTGTCGAACTGTTATGAGTTTTAGTTTTGATGAAGTCAGATATACTTTAGTTACTGTGAAGCCTTACCTTTGGAAGCGTAATGTTCTATGTGCTTTTTGTATAATGGAAATTTCTTAGGGTTTCATGCATGACTATGTTGGGTTTTTCTCCTTGGATGGTAATGCTTGATGATTATGTGGTAGCTATGGGTATTTGTTTTGACTAAGTTTATTAAAGGTGAATTTTGTGACATTCGTTAAGTTTAAGGTAAATAAAATTTACCTTAATATTGTTGAATACCTACTTTCAATCATTACTTGTGTGGATACCTGGTGTTGGTCGATTTTTTATCAAATGGACAATGTTGATAGTTAAAGTATTTACAATGCGAGTAAACACTCGAAGACATGGAATCATACCTTATGACTTGTCCTTTGACCACGACAATAATATGATTGAGGAAAATTATATGTGTTATGATGGATGGTTATTGTTAATTTTTTGGGAAAATAAGGATTCCCTTAATAGAGATGTTAACCAAACTTATGGGGATAAGTATAAGTTTATCTTAATAAATATATGCCTGATGTGTATGGTATGTAGTTTAGAATTTGTGCATAAGTTATTATCAACCTATTCTTAATAAAGGATTGCTTGTTAGAAATTAAATATGCTATTGTCTGTTAACCATTATGTCTCCTTCGAATTAGTCATTAAGGCAATAAAATAGAATGTAAGAAATAATTATTTTTTGGATTCAAAGTAAATAATTTTAAAGATTATAATAACTTGATTTTATGTAATGTTATGTTGTAATATGATTATGATATTGCAGTATTTCTTTTATACAAATATTAGATGGCATAAATTGTTAAGAGGGAAAGAGAACCTTTCATGCCAGTTTAATCGAACTGACCTCTTATAACATTTTGTAGATGGCATAATTTAAGTCTTCTTGGCGGATGTTGTTAAAATATATTTTCTATTACGAATTGTTTGATTAAATGCTATAATGTATTTACTATTGTGATTGTAAGCAAACGAATTCTCAATGTTATGTCTGATTAATAAAAGGCTATTTAGCCCATTGATTTGGAATATCTCGAAGTGAAACTCTATCAATTGTAAATATTATTTATGGTTGAATAAATATTGATCAATTTGATTGGAATATTCTGCCCTATTTAATGAATGTATTTTTATGTGACCTATGTCGATTAAGGTTTTTTAATGCAATTATTAGATTATAACATATTTATTAGCTAGTGAATAAATATGTTATAAATAATTATACATGGTATAATTACAACATGGATTTTTGTTTATTCATTTTGATAGTTGTTCAATTAAGTGACATCCTTGGAATGATCCTATACAAAAGTAAATAGAAAAAAAATTAGGACTGCGGGATTTAATGCAGTAATCTAATAAAACATTAAAACTATGATGTAAAAAGAATGTAAGAGTACAACTTTAATCTACATTTGCAACTTACATGAATATAAAAACATGTTAAACTATACATTAAAGTTATATGAATACTTATTAATCACACGTGTAATGATTATTTCTTAAAGAAAGGAAACCTATTATTGCATCAATGTGAAAGGGATCATCATGACGAATGATATCTGGCCTGCGGTAACTTGATCATTAATAATGACACATAATAAATAAAGCACACTTAAGGAAACAACTATTAATGACATACTTAGTATTGATATATAACATAATATCTATCGGTAGACCTAGATCTCTAGGATTCCATAATTAGTTATATGAGATGAACATGATGTTTTATTTTAAGAGCAACAATATTAAATCACATGGATTAAGTATCATTATTCATATGTAAAAATCATGACGGTATGGAAATGTGTACATAAGTTCTTCTAGATCACCGCGATAGGGTACATATGTATTTATTTGTCTTAATAAACTAAATCAACCTAGTAAATAGGAATGAACATTAATGAATGCTTAAGTTGTTAACTATGAACTTAATAACTTAAGGAATGGAAAAAAATCTAAATAATTGAATAAAGTGATATGGTGAAAGAAAATTTTGTAATGATGAATGTGTCGTCACGTAATTGAGCATGGAAAACATGTCTCTGAAACTTTGGCCAAAGTAGTGTAAGTTGCTGATTACATTGTCCCGATTTCATCAAGATCTAAGGTGTAAGATATCAAATGGGATTAGATTAAATGAGTTCCATGTATACACTTAGAAAGATCACCTGATTATCAATGCATGTAAAAGGAAACCAATAGTATACCTTGCATACATACGCGTAAAGAGTAATCTATGAGGGATCAGTTACTAACTGACTCATACAAATGCATATGGTTTTTGACTATTATTGAATGGATTGAATTTAAGATTTATGTTGGATTTAAATGCTGGGTATTCAAATCAGGGAAGCATGAAGTTAATGTAAAAAAAAAATTCCTAGTTGAGAAGCATAATAAATAGGTGTTACATTTTGGTATCAGAGTTGAAGGTTACAGCTCTTTGATTTTTTGGGTCCTTACACTAACTGAATATTTTAATTTATTAACTAAAAAAACAATTAATAAATTAAGGATGAACAATGGAGAATAATCCAAACCAAACTATGCTTAAGGTTTGGTGGTAAATAAGTTAGATAACACTCTAACAGTCCTTCGTGACACACTAAACTAGAAGGATGCTTGGAACAACTGGCAAAGTATGAGCATGATTAGTTAAGGTAAATAACTTGTACTGATTGATAACAATCAACATAGGATTTCTCAATTGTTAAATTGTCTTGATGACAATTTTTTAGAATTTTAATCCAACACGAAATAAAATCCCATAAAGGGGAGATGAAGTAGATAAAACAGGACTATATGTTGTAGCAGTAGTGATTTGAAAGGCCAATCAGGATAGAATGAAATCTATATTAGGTTATGACTTGAAAAGAGAAAAGTATAAAGAGCGTTAGCTCTTCTCCAGCTGCAAATTTAGGAAAAGAGGTGGAAATGATGTGGTAACAAATGTAGATTCCCAGAATGAGTTCAAGAAGAAAGAATTTCTACGATTTCCAACAAGTAACAAAACAATGTTGCGGTGGCTAATAAGCTAAAAATAAGGGACACGTTTCCTACCAGGATATCATGTAAAGTTAGGTAGAACTTCTTGTTGCTGTTAAAAGAAAAAAAGGGGGTGATATCAACATAGCTGAATTACTTGTATTTTGTGATTATCTGAAAACAGAAATTGAAATATGATTTTTCCTTACCATATGACATGAAATTTGGTTAAAATGGTAAATCTGTGTTTGTCTAATACAACATTGAAGTTGTCTAAGATTCATCTTGAAAATTTAAGTCAGAAATGAAATATTTAAAAGACTTTAAGGCATAATGGTTAATAAATATTTTTCTGAAGTAAATCGATGGGATATTGGTTCGGGAACCAATTAGATAACTTGGAGGTATGCAAAAAATAGAAAGCATACATGGCATATAAAGGAACTTTCTCTTAGAAATGTAATACTAATTTCACCAGTGATAAAAAATATGGAAATGAGTTGTTACCGTAAGAACGTATTTTAAGTCTTTAAGGATCAAACTAATGACGATATAATAATTGGTCACGATGGACAAACCTAATCAAAAATATGTTGTTTGGTTTGAATAGGTTGGTTGAAATATAGTTGTGGTTTGTTTATCAAGTTTACGATAAGCGTATGATTTGGGAATTTTATTCATCAACATGAGCTTGTACATATTCACCTTTGATTAATATGCTAGAAACCCATTAAGGGTACAATACAAATATGTTATTTAATTGTATCTAGGTTTGCATGATAATTTTTACTCTAAGAAAAATAATATACTTACGTATATAACAATTTCATTTGTATCCATGTTTATTGTTCCTAAGTCCGACTCGAGTGCCAATTGGTTTGAACCAATTCAAATGGATACATGTGTTCTGATTTTGGGATTGTGAATGCTTAATCAATGGGGTGTATATCCGGGATTGATTATGAATTTTTACCTTCTTTTGTTTATTGGTTAAAAACCCATTACAAATGCAATTTGAAACTGGGATGTAAATCTTACTAGGTTTCGTATAGGTTCTTTGAATACCCAATAAAAGAAAGTATATTGATATTAATAATATATTTCCTGGATATGCATGAAGATTATGGTTGATAATTTGAATATATATATATATATATATATATATATATATATATATATATATATATATATATATATGCATATTTGGAGTTCCAAATTGGAACAAAATTTATTTCTATAAACTATTATTTGAGAGCCTTATATGGCATAAATTTATAGATAAGATCCGGGGAATTAATTCCATGAGCTTTCGAACTGAGTTTATTGATAACAAGATCGACTGTGTGAGGATATAGTAACTCACTATGTAGACAAATAAGTTCAGATGTATGAATAATTAATTTACTGATGTTAAGAAATAATATTGTATGGGTTATGCAAAAATTAAAGTACTTCCTATCATTAAATTTCCTGATATATACCTTAATTCAACCAAGTTGCTATTATTCTACCTTTTTCCGAAGGGTGACTTCTCATCTCTGTTTTGAAATAATTCCTAATATAAGCCAATATTATATTAATTACTATATATAAGAATTGAGGAAATCCTTATTACAACATGGCTTGCATACATCTTTGAATCTAAATATAGTAAATATTATTGTTGATTATCAATTGTGGAATGGATATCAAGTTACAGAAGTGTAACATTAACATTACATTGCTTAATATTAATAGAGAGTTGATAAGTCAAGGGGGTAATGTTTTATGGTTGAGAAAACTTAGTTAAGATGATTGGGACCGTGAGATAAGTACGAGATCATTGTATCTAAAATATATTACTCCTTAAATAATAGACATTGTTGGAGTTTCACACCACTGTGTATCACCTTACAACTTAAGTTGAGAATAACACAGATGTTCAAATCAGTTGAGATTCCCCAATGAAAGTTGTGTTTGTTATGAAGGGTTGGGATGTTCTAATAGTATTTCCTCCGTAGAAGAAAGGAATTTATTTTCTATAATTATTCATGTCTTCTTAGGAAAATTTAGTGATTTTTTATTTTCTATGGGGGAAATAGAAATCAGATAGAGAACATTGGGATCACTTGTTTGAACTCAAAAATAACTAGTTAAGGAAGCTTCAATATGAGTTTATGAAGATACAAAGTTTTCATTCCATAGATGTTCTAGTTTATATGTTTAACGTTTTCCTAACCAAGGATGAAACAAATAATTATACTCAGGTACATAATTCTAATATTAAGAATTTGGCATGGTTGGGAGTAATGGATATTGAGAAGGCATTTTTGAATGATGAATACGGTTTTGGTTGTCCAGTTGGTGATCCTTTTGATAAAAAAGTTGATGATGTTGGCATACTTATGTATTAAGATCAACATATACTTGGGATAAAACCATGAATGCTATCCATATATGGAATCATTTTATATAAATTAAAGTACCATTAAGAAATGGGAGATAATTAGGATCACCTAACATGAGAAAGGTGACTTAATGAATATAAAATCCCCTTAGGATTTGAACGTTGTTATCAAGTAATTCTTGATTTGGGTAATAAATTATTGTTGAAGATGTTTATACAAGATCATTTTTATCTGGAAAAGTGATTTTAGAAATTTATTGATTTCAGTATAGTAAGGATGTTTGATCCTCCGAAATTCAATAAGAAACGATTAGTTTTTTTTGTTTGAATTGAATGCAGCCTTCATGTGATGTTACTGATTAAGGTTTACTTAGTTGTAATAGGCTGAATTACTATAGCTACCGGAGGTAAGGATCACCTCATGATGTTTTTTGATCATTGCTTTAAAAATTGAAAAAAAGTTTGACAGGTTGAATTAAGTATGGATAAACTATTTATAAGAGGTTGAAAGAATCAAGCACACATGTTCAAGGATACACTGTTTCAAAAAAACTATGGTATGGAGAGTAGTTTAGAAATTTCATTTCTTTATACCATTAATAGACTAACAACAATAATTATACGAAAGGTTCGGGATCCCAATAGGAACTTCTCCAAGGTAATAAACTTTCTTAGGCAGGTGATTGGGTGAAATAATTCTGTAAAATAATGTGGATACTGCTTCTAAAGTAGAAAATTAAAGAGAATGAACAATACCATTCTCTCTACCACATGGAACTTACTGTCATAACGTATGACTTGTTATACTTAAGGTAATATCTGTTGTGAAAGTTTCTCAAAAAATTAGAAACAACTTATTGAGGGCTGGAAAATATCTTCACTTACTCTGATCTATATGTAAGATAACACGATCGGCTGGAGATTTGTCCCAATATGAGATGAAAATGTTAACTTCCTAGAGAGGAGTGTTAAGAGTGAAAAAATAAAGAAATTTTATTTTGTAAAACCAAAAAAACGATGAGTGATTTTTAAAGAAAATCGGGGAATTACACAAGGCAAAGTTTGAAAAGACAAGTGCAAGAATGAAACAACATGGTTGAAAGATAGGGTGAAGTTTAAGAAAAATAATGTTTTCCTTGTTTTTTTCTGTAAAAAATAACTTGTTTTTGACTTTTTGTTATGATATTAAATAATATTACATGTTATGACTGGCTGTAATGACAAAAAATTATGTTATATATTTGATTGTGTGACAATTTTTTATGGTTGATAGGTTGTTATAACCAATAAATTTGAATTAAGACTTGGCAAATTACAAGTTTAAAATGGAAAATTTTGTTTGTTCTCCTTAGCTTCTAGATATAATGTCATGTTTTATTATTTCTGAATGCGAATAATGAATAAAAATCATCAAGATGATGATTCATTAAGGGGGAAGTATGTCACACCCCACAAATTCAGTATGTGTTTACGATAGGATAAGCTATTAACTGATTATTTCAATGCTTTGATGTTCTATGAGATTCCTTTAGCTTGTATAGAATTATTGTATTAAATTTGATCTTTTGACTGATTGTGACTCCTTTATATGAGGTCATTGATGAGATTGTTTAAATACAACAGGGGTCTCATGATAGACATTATAGTAATTGAAATTGTATGACCTTATTTATACCTTGGCACTTGCATATCATTGGGATTTGATTGCTATTGATTATACTTTGTATCTAAAACTAATGATAATTGTTTAAAGGATGGCCTAAGACTATGTTGGAGGACATTAAATTGCTAAATATATTAAGAAAACACTATAGAATGTTGGTTTTTGATGAATTAATTGTTATCACTGAATCACATCACCCTCTGACTTCTTAGCATGTGAGTGTGTTAAGGCAAGTAGTGTGACTGGGTAACATGGGTACCATCTCTCAAGTTGTGGGACTTTCTACTTGAGATGGACCTCCAGAGAAGGTTGGTTCCTCTTCCTAAACTAATGCAACAACTAACTCTAATGGAATAAAATATACTAACTACTCCTAATCTATGACTTCTAAGAGGAACAGGGAGAGAGAAAGTAACATAAAAATGAAATAAATATACACTAAGAGAGGTGATGCACCAAGATAAGGGTGTGGGAAATCTCTCCAATGTGTGAAAATGAAAGAAAATATAGAGTAGAGAGGGTGGAAACAATCACCACAGTCCGAACAACAACATTCATACCACCATTTCCAAAGAAACACAACAATAATAGACCCTGCAAAGTGAGTAAAAAGAGACACAATACACTTGCAGCTGGAATGAAGAGGCAAGAAGATGCAAGAAACATAAGCAAGGGAAGAAGAAATATCCACAAACTCCAGTTTATTTCTCCTTTAATATGCATAGTTCATTTCATTACAAGAGAAAGGCCTAGATCAACATGTAAGAAGTCTAAAATGAAGGCCCATAGCACATTGGTGTTCCAAAACAATTTTGATGGAGTTTTATTACAAGAGAAAAATCCCCCTTCTCAAATGAGAGGTCACTACAATTTATAAAAAATGAGGGAGAGGAGAGAGAAGTTGAAAATCATTGGATTTCCCCTCCCACCTACTTGAAAAGTACCATAAATGGGTGTAAAATCATGATGGGAAACCTACAAATCCACCCCATGTTGTCTTGTAACTCGCAAAAAAAGAAAAATGGTTGCCCATGCTCATTAAATGCCCTTTCAACCACCTGAAATTCATTATTTAAAACTGGGCTCATTTTCTATAATTTTCACCACTAAAACTCCATCAAATATTATAATTTCTTGATTTCTAAGTGTAGAGGATGGAGCCATGATTCTAACAAGTCCAATTTTGCATGATTTGGTTAAGAAACAAAGAAGTTATGCTGTTTGAGTGGAAGTAACTCTCTATCTCTTTCTAGGACTTGTCTTCTCTTTCATGGGACTGTGCATTCAAAATATAACTGGGAGAAACCAATAGTTTACTTTCCCTCCTTCATAATGTTTCTTGCATATTTTTTAATGGTCTGGGAATTAAAAACTAGGTGTAGGGGCACACCTATTTTCATGTAATTTTATTGAGGAGGGGTTGAGTGTTTCAATGTTCAAGTTTAAGGGCCAGCTCACTAGCTAGTCTCACAGAGATGACATCCCTTTTCCAACGCACCCCTTTCCTAGTGTTTTTCAGGCTAAACCCCCGTGGAACTCAACTTTATAAGAACCTTGTACCATTTCTCGGCACCTCCCCGGCTGAGAAAGGTTACCAGCGGGTTCCTTCATCTCCATTATGTTCGATGCATTTTTCAACTTACCCGACCAACTTGAACACCCACATGGCTTACGATTTCCAACTCACCCCTCCACCAACCAATGCAATTCTACAATTCATGCCATGGGGAACCAATATGTTCTTACCCAGCTCCATGGCACATGCTCCAGATCTCTGCATCATCCCCACTTGAGTTCAAATTTGTGTGTGCGGTGTTTTCGGGTTTCTCGAGAACTTCAATCTGCAGGGCCCATGAAGGAATTCCCCAAACACTCCATTCCCGCAAGCCTGCACACTGGACCTACCTCTGTACTATAATTACCCCTCGTTCGAGATGATCACCTGAAAACCTCAAACCTTTGTGAACTCATTTTCTAAGTTTCATGGGGTGAATTGTGGGCTCCACATAATCCATGACATCCTCCCTCAAAACATGCTACTCACGAAACTTTGACTCTGGCTCACTGAATTAGCTCGACAAGCTCCAACTCCAATCCTTAATTGTCGATTTTCCTGAGTGGCACTCGCCTCACTTTACGACTCACGAGCCAACTCTAAACCTCTCCATTGCTTGCAGACCTCATCCTCAAAATAAGAGTTCACATGCCTGACCTTGAAACCAAAGCTCCTTGGTCCATGTGGCAATTGACATCACTTTCGAGATCTCTGAATCGAGTTCATTTGGGCCCTCATGTGATCTACATAGCCACTTCAGCTGATGACACCTAGCTTGATGATCGCTTGGGCCACCAAGGGCTCAGTAGAGCTGATATGCAACTCCGATACCGATTAACTAAGTCATTTTCATGGTAACTTTGACTCACCACAAATTTCCCTCCATTGCTTTGATACCTACAACTCGCTACTCCGCAGTTCACATGGGATCCTTTCAACTAGCTTAGCATCCATAAAACCCGCATTGTTGATGTTTGATAACCAACTCTTGCCGAGCTGGAGATAACTTTCCTATCAACTCGAGTGAGCTGGCTAGGAGCCTCTAGGCTAAATTTTCAATTTTTTTGCATTTTTGTTTAGATTTTTTGGGGTTTTTTCAATTCTCCTAGTACTCCAGGGGCTATGTGAAGATGTTTTAGGGTGCTCCTCGAACAATATTATCATTTTTTTCCATTTTTTCCTGCAAGTGGGCCCCAATGCTTTTCCTTCTCATCTTGAATAAATCTTGAGCTTCATGAAACCCAGAAGAGGAAAAAATTCCTCTCATGGCTTCCAACCTTCCTGAGACTTTGTTGATGCCCCAAAACATTGAAATCTTCCTACACTCTTCAGATTGACCATGAGGGCTCATTGACAAATTCTTCCATGCAAGGCTTCCCAGTTGTCCATTTTCACCTGGGAGGTGAAAATGGATAACAATTTTGGTGACTAGCGGGGACATCTACCTGCTAGATGGATTGACCAGTGACCTATGTATATATCCATTGGGCATGGAGTCTTTTTGATCATCCTGGAATATGATTTGAATTGAAACCTGTGTACCCATAAGCCACTAAACATTACTTGAGACTGAAGCTGACTTTCCATTGCTTGCATTTCCCAATTCTTTGTAAGAAATCTTGAAATTAAGATGAGTGGAAAATTGTTTTGATCTTGAAAATTCCTTTTCTTATTTCATTCCCTAAAAATCTGATCTGTGTTTGGAATGCATGAAAAACCTGAAATTGCCCCAATACTTCTTGCTAAGAACTAGAGAAAATTATTGATTTCTTGACAAGGGTGGAAGCACAACCTAGACTACAATGGTTTAAAAGACAATGTTTTTTGATTTATCCTTCTTGTAGGACTTCCTTAGAACATTATTAAAAGGCTGGAACAATTGGAAACATTTAAGGCATCATAGGACTGCTACTTGTTACAACCAAGCTGACCCTAAGACTATTTTATATGATTTTGGGAGGGGCATGAGAAACTCATTTGCTGATTTGAAGGAGACAAAGGAAAGAAAACACTGAAATTTGCTCCTGCATCTTGATTTTAGTTACTCTGCATTTGAATTTTCTTGAGGATAGCAACAATGTCTTGCAATTTTGATCTTCTTTCACTGTAATATTCTCTATTCAGAAGCATGGTGAACTGTGTAAAGACATACACTAGAAGCAATAGAACATGTACCTAAAGGAACTTAGGGAAATTAAAACCTACTCTAAAAATAAGACAATGTGCATAAGCTCTTGGAGGAATTGAAAATCCTAAACTAATATGTACAAGGGTGAGAATTATTCCTTTTAGTAATAGTGCTTGAGGTAGATTCCATTGATTGGAATCTACAATTCTTCTCCATCCAACTTGGATAGTCATAAATCATTTCTACTCTTGCACTTCATGATCATGTAGGGACCGCTCCATATAACATCAAATTTGGAATGATTTCCCAGTTTTTCTTGATCTGCATCCCATTTTAACACCAAGTCTCCTTATTAGAATGTCCTTACTTTAGCCTTCTTTTCAAATATCCTCTTGATCAATGCATGATATTTCTCCATGGTTCACATTGCATGCTCTCTTAGTTCTTCCAAATCCATGAGTTATGCATACTTGAATTCCATGGGCTCGAACTCAGCTAATTCCAGCTTCTTGAGAATCTCTAATGTTGGAAATTCAAGTGATATGGGTAACCTAGCCTCCCTTTCCATAGACTAGCTTGTATGGAGAGCTACTTGTTGACCTTTTCGGTGTTATCCTATCAGCCCACAAGGATGATTTGAGCTTGGCATGCCATGTCCTCTGGTTCTCATCAATATTTCTCTTGACAATCCTTATAAAATTCTTATTAGTGGACTCTACTTTCCCATTGTCCTGGGGTAATAATTTGAGGAGGTACTCAAATATTTTCCATTCGTAACAACCCACTCAGTGATCTTGGTTCCAAGGAATGCCAAAGAATTTTACGATAGAATAGTTTCCAAGACTTTGAATCTCATGACAATCACTTCGTAGAAGTCCAATATGCCAGACTCATTTGCCTCCTTGAGTGCTAGTGCTTCGTTCCACTTGTTGAAACAGTTTGTTTCTATTATAATACACTTGTGACCTTAGATTGAATTCAAATTTATGACCTCGATAAAATCAAATCCCAATTATATGAATGATTGATCCACTGAGATTGGGTGTAGAGGAAGTGTTGCTAGCTTCTCCTTTCCTGTGAAGAATTCACACTTTTTACACCTTTTTATCCATGCAAAATAGTCACTAAATAGTGAGGGCCAATAGTAACTAACCTTCATGATCTTGAGGGTTTTAACTTGAGGAGAAAAATGACCTTATGCTTCTCCATCATGGAATTCATGTAGCACTTTCTCAATTTGATTTGTTAGAACACACCTTAGGATAAATCCATTCACATCCTGTTAGTGCAAAATCACAGCACCCCTGGATGCAGATCAGGCTTCTAGGTTGATCACTCAGGCATCCAGTGTGATTGCACAACATGGAAACCTCTCTCCAAGCATGGGACTTGTGAAACTGAGAGAGGAATCTCCAGAGAAGGCTGGTTCCTACTCCTAAACTACCTGCCATAAGCTATTCCAGTGCAAGCAAGCTAATCTAATCCTAATCTAACAATGCCAAGGAGACACAGAGAGAGAGAGAGAGAAAGGAAAAGAACAAAAGCCTACACTAAAACGGTGATACACCAGAGAAGGAGAATGTTGGACATCTATCAAAACTGCCATGGGACAAAGAGAGGTGAGCAATGGGAAGGATGGATAGATGCATCACAGACCCAAGGATAGATTTCACACAGAAAATGTCCCAAAACTCCATGAACACAGCTCCAAACTTGCAATGAACATTCAAACATGCACAAATACCTGCAATGAAGAGATGCAAGAAGAGAAACAAGCAAAAACGAGCAAGGATGGACAGATGCATCACAAAACACGTTTTGTTGCTCCAGAAGTTTGCACAGAACATCATTTCAATAGTAAAAGGAAAAAACGCCATTACAAAGCAAGGGAGGAGGTTTGAACTCCATTTTCAACCCTAGAGAAGAAAAGAAGGGAGGGTAGAGCAGAAAAGATGAACCACTTGTAATCCCCATATAAAATGAGCCAAATCTGGCTTTATACAATGCATGGGTCGAGCCCAGGAGACAAAAAACATTGTAAGCAGCCCAACCATTGACCAAAACACATTCTTCATTAAAATTGGTGGTTGAGACATCACTTCTGGCCATGCTGAAGAAGAATGCGACCCATGTGCATTAAAACTAGTTGTTGAAACATTGCTTCTGGCCATTATCACGCGTCAGAGCCGTTTCTCAATTTTCTCTCTCTAGACTGCACCAAAATTCGATATTGATCCCAGAATCATGTAGATAATTTCATAAGCTTTCTGTTGATATAAAGAACGTGCAAATCCGAGCTCTGTATCGAAAGTTATGGAGGTCTGAAGTTTTAGGGCACAAAACAGGCGAAAACGTGTTTTGAAATCTTTCCCGCGCTTTGCCACCTGGATGACACGTGGCACGCATTGATTGGTTGCGTGATTCTCTCTCCTCTGCCTTTCGGTGGGCTTTCTTTTGAAATTTCCTTGTGGGCCCCTTAAACTTGGACACGTGGCATGCATTGATTGGCCGACAGGGGCGCGGGGCAGACCTTGGCTTTTAGCTTTTCGGCCAAAACTCATGCCAAATTCTCTAACTCTTTCCCGAGCTCCGCATTCCCTGTTCCATAGGACATGTTTCCTCTTTTGATTGGCTCGGGCTGACCCCTCAAAATTCACCCTTTGACCTTTGGACTCTTTCCCCTGCGACACGTGTCGTGATCTGGTTGGTTCTCGGCCCTTTCGGCTCCTTCGCGCCCTTCGTGTCTTTATGTCCCGGATGTCCCAAACTGCTTGGGCCAAAAACTTCCGATCCACCCGAAATGGGCTTCCTCGTCCCTCATTTGGCCGATGACACGTGGCATTGTTTGATTGGCTTTCGGCTCCTGCGGCGATCCGCGTCCCGCGCGTCCCTTCGTCCCGGATGTCCCAGTACGAACTTTCTCTGTTTCGGGCGAACCGGCCGGTTTGTGTCATCACGGCCCAAATGTCCCAATTGCTTCTGGACTATTTGTTCTCATTTTGGCCGATCCGGCTGGTTCGCGTACTTCGCGTACTCTTGTCCCGAACTGTCCCGCTCAGCAGTTAGTCATTTTTCTTCTTCTTTCGGCTAGATCGGCTTCTCGTACCCACCGCGTACTTCTATCCCAGATGTCCCTTTGCTTCACGGGCCACCTGGAGGCTTTTCGGCCGATCCGCGCCTAGATGTCCCAAATGTCCCGACTACCCCTAGGACTAGGACTTAGTCATTTTTTATGATTTTTCCTGGATCAATCTACATGCTTGGAACTGTAAAACTCTGATGCATGTTATCAAAATTTACCCTGGGGGGTGAAATTTTGACAACACATCCTTCTTGAAAAAGATGCCATAAATAAGAACATACGGAATGGATTGGATCATGAAATATATTCTTTTTTATTTTATCAACTCTGGAGGACACAAACCTATTTTTAAGAAGTGAATCATGTCATGTGTCCAACAAGAGGTAGGCATATCATCAACTGGCTGTTATTGATCATTATGCAACAATAGAACAACTTCTTCATCTTTTGACTCAACATGTTGATTGGAAGCTAGCTATTCACATAAGCATTTTCCACGGACCAATTTGGTCACCTTGATTTCTATGTCATATTCCATCACATGTGTGAACCATCTTGCCATTTTCTTAATCAAATCCTTGTTTAGAAGAAAGTCCTTGAACCTAATATGAGACACTATCAACTGAATTTTATTGTTTGAAACCAAGCATTTAAACTTCTTCAGGGTCCTTATGACAACAAGGACATGCTTCTTAATGAAATATTACCTCACCTCATAATATTCTAAGCTATGGATGAAGAATGCTACGGGATACTCCGATCCTTCCTTATTCATCTATACTAAGATAGATAAGATTGTATCTGAACCACGAAAGGCATATAGGATGAAGTCCTTTGTAAAATATGTATTAATGAGAGTTGGAGCTTGGGATATTACATGTTTGATAGCCTCAAAACTCTCTTTGATCTCTGCTATCCATTTGAATTCCATATTTTTCTTTAACATGATAGTCAATGGTTTAATGAGAGTGGAAAAATCAAGCACAACCTTCTAACGAAGTTGATTCTCCCCAAGAAACTTTGGAGAGCCTTTTTATGACTTAGCAATGGAAGTGCCTGGATAAATTCAACTCTTTCAAGATCAATCATTAGTCCTTCCTTCAAGACAATTTTTCCCAAGAGCTTGCCTTCATGAGCCAATACTATGAATTTTTTAGGATTCAAAGATGCTCCAAAATTCTTGCATATTTGAAAAACTTGCCTAAGGTGATAGAGGTGATCAGCTACATTTTTAGATAATACAGTGATGTCATCCAGATAAACAAACACCATCTTGTTAATCATCCCTTTGAATTCCATATCCATTACTCTTTGGAATGTAGCTCTGGTATTTGATAACCCAAATGGCATCTTCCTATTAGCACATGTGCCCCATTTTATGGTGAACGATGTCTTAAACTGGTCATCCTCTTTTACCATTATCTGAACATATCTTGAGTATCCATCTAGCAATGAAAATATCTACGAACCAGCTACTACTTGCAAGATTTTTTCAATAGAAGGAAGGGGATAATAGTATTTGATGGAATCTCTATTCAAGTCTTGGAAGTCCACACACATTCTGATTTCTCCACTTATCTTTCTCACTAACACCAAAATTTCCAAGCTAACTTTACATTGAATCCTCTCAAATATTTGTAATTCCAAGAAAAGATATCTGGAAAATATTGAAAAATTTGGATGAAGTCATATTTTTCTTGAGGAGTACTTACTTTGCCAATTTGGAGCACTTTGTCTTCTCCAATTGAAATTGATTCTAAATCTTCACCTTTGAATTAAATGTTCACTTTCTCTTTCCAGAACTGGTCATTGGGGTTGAATATTGACTTCAAAGACATTAAACCTTTTGGGAGTTTGTTTTTTCTAATATGAACCATTCGATAATCATACTTCTGCTCCAACTTGTTTTATTTATTTAAGAGAACTCAACTTCCTCTTACAAGAAATTGATGATCTGTTGATCATTTTCAAAAAAATTCCAAATAGTGTTGTTGTCCGAAACAACTGGCTTGACAAATACTTTGATATGAGGCTGAGTTTTTTCCTTTTTGATACTATAAACAATGTCAAAGGCTGCTCCAATTTTTGCAAGCTTGTCCATAATATTATTCTTCTTTCTTGCGATGGAATTGATACTAAATTCCTCGAAATATTTTATGAGATCCCATACCTGGTTCTTATAGATCCTTAGAAGATCGTTATTGGCAGCATTGAGTCCTCTCACTTGGTTTACAACCATCTCAATATATCCAAAAACTTGCAAGCTCTTAACACCCTTATTTCTTGCCCAATGCAATCCATGAATCAGTGCTTCATATTCAGTTGTGTTGTTAGAAGAACCAAATTAAAAGTGGAAAGCTGAATATTATTTTATACCTTGAGGTGACTCAAGAATTTCTCTTCCTCCAACACATTGTCTTGTCCTTGAGCCATCGAAGAACAACTTCCAAACTTCATTCTCTTTTTTTTTTCATCTGGTTTGGTGATGCCAGGGAGAGGTGGTTTTTCTTTGTGTAAACAATAAATTCACAACTCAACTTCCTCCATCTCTTTGTATAGATAAAAAGCATGCATTTTTTTTTACCATTTATCAAGAGTCAGGTCCAGAATACCTCTAACCTTAGTATTTGTCTCTAGAGTGCTTGGGTAGTCTTCTTGATCAAAATATGAGCAATTTGTATCGATTGGGCTTAGTACATATGGCTCGATGTGAAATTTTGCAATAGGTTATGATATGATTGTATCCTTAGCTCCATACCTTTTCTTAAAGAACATATGTGACCAATCAGTAGACAAGTAATCTCCAATATTAGTAGTTAAATCTCTTAACAAGCATAAAGTAAAGAGTGGTGGAAATTCAATTACGGATATGTCCTATAAGACTGTGACATTGGGGCTTGTGTATAGTGTAAGGATAAATCCTTTGATTACTCCAACTATTCCCATTGTTGTCCCATAAAGTTGCACTACTCCTTTTGATACATGATCATACTTAAGGCCCAATTGATCAGCTATTTTTTTGGGCATCACAAAACTACTTGCTCCTAAATCAATCATGCAATTGTGTACAATATTTCTCCCAATAATTAGATATATATATATATATATATATATATATATAATGAAGGAGGCTTCATATTTTTACCTTGTTGACCTTGTTGACCTCCTTCTTGCTGATATGTATTAGTGAGCACCTTCTCTTGATCCTTGGATGACTCATTTGATGTGGACCAAGTTGTCATGAATACTTGTAATAGATCTCTTTGGCTTGGGATTACTAATGAATCCCACATCAAGATGTTTACATTCATTTTATTCATTTTCTCTATGATATTGAAAGGAGATGAGTTTTCCTTCTACTGCCCTTTACTTGACATAATCTTCTCTTACACCTGAGTTGCTACAACTGATACATGATCTAGTCTAGAAGGTGGTTTGGGCTGATTATGCACATTTGGAGCTGCACTTGAATCGATAAATTATTGAGGTGTGATAGGAGGTTGAGAAGAAATTGGATTATATGAATTCCCTTCCTCTATATTCCTCTTCTTATACCTTGTGTTGGTTGCTACACCTTGAGAAGGAGCCTGATTTATTCCGCAGAAATCTTCAACTTTCCAATTCACAAGCTTAGTTTCACTTGGAGGTGTTTCTTGAGTAGCTACTTGTTGCTGAGATTATTCTTGATTTATTTCTTGAGACACGCCAACCATTTGCACCATTAATGATTGATTCAGAGAACCACTGAAACATGTTACCTAATTGTGAGGTTGATTACATGGGAAGCACTGTTTATACTTTTGTGCCATATTATCCTGAATTAGAACCAATTCTCGGGATGTAGAGGCAACATTAGGATTATAAGGCTGAAATTGTCTATTAACATCTTAGGCAAGAGGTCTATTAGGATGATATGGGGGTCTATTGGGTTGAGCTTGAGGTTGATATGGCCTAAAAATTTGATCTTGTTTCCTCTTAATTGTTACCAATTCATTGCCTAAGTTTTTCAACTGTTTCATGACCTCCTAGAGTTCATTTAAGGTGCTAGAAGAAGAGGTAGAAGATTCATTGGAGTTCTAATTTTTTGAAGAAGTAATGGGAGCTAACATATGTTCTTGGATAGAACTTGGATTCTCAATTTCCAAAAAAAAGGCATAGGTGGCCTAGGTGCAAGTTTACCAGTTTGGATCAAGAAATTCTAGATTCTAATGGCTATGAAATAAGCTGCGGGAAATGTCATTCCTCCCGTAGACTGTAGTATCATAGCTATATCAGACTTAAGAGATTTTAGGAAATAGAAAAAAATGCCTTCTACTACTGGTATGATGGCAATTGGAATCATATCCCATGTTCTTTGGAACCTGAAGTTGAAATCAACCATTTGTTCATTTGGTGCTCTCTTGATTATAGTTAATTTCTGTAATAGAGATAAGTTATATGCCTTTTCTCCAAACTGGCCACAAAGAGCTATACACACATGATCCCAATTATGAATTGATCCCGCTCCTAGGTTTATGAACCATTGTAAAGATTTTCCTTTGAAATAAGAAGCTAATAGTTTCACTGCTACATCCATATCAACAACGTCATGTATAACACATAGATTTGCAATGTCTTGAATGAGATCAATCAGAGTTGGGTGGTTTTCCGCAGTGAATTATTTTATTTATCTTCAATGCTACCACTGGAATTGGGTTTTGTGCATTGAGAGCAAGTGGGTTGCTACCTATAAAATTTACAAAATGATTTGGTGGTGGTTGATGAGACATTATGATTGGTCTAAGAACTTTAGTTGATTGGATAAATGACATATCAGGTGGTGGAGTTGAAAGAGTTATATTTGGTGGGGATGGATATATATGAGCTTTCCTTCCCCTTCTTTCTCTACCTGAAGATATCTCTAAGTACTAAAAAAACACTTTCTTCTCTTGTTCTTGATCAAGTTTGAATCCTTCTCATAAATTTGACAAACTTGGGATACTAAAACCATTGAGTTCTGATCTTGGAGTCACCAGATGTCATGCTAAAAAGCCTCCAAAGGCTATAAATTACAACAAGAGTGCACCAACCTTGTTGCAATAAAATAAATACTTCTTTGTGCTCCCACCAGGTGTGTCAGAACTATTATCAACGAATCATAAGACCCTCTAATTTGTTAACATGTGAGTGTGTTAAGGAAAACAATGTGAATGGGTAACATGGGTACCATCTCTCAAGTTGCGAGACTTTCTACTCGAGATGGACCTCCAGAGAAGGCTGGTTCCTCTTTCTAAACTAGTACAACAACTAACTCTAATGGAATAAAATCTACTAATTACTCCTAATCTGTGATTTCCAAGGGACCAAGGAGAGAGAAAGAGAATAAAAATGAAAGAAATCTACACTAAGAGAGGTGATGTGTGGGAAATATCTCCAATGTGTGAAAATGAAAGAAAATATAGAGTAAAGAGGGTGGAAAAAATCACCACAGTCCAACAACAACACTCATACCAACATTTACAAAGAAACACAATAATAATAAACCCTACAAAGTGAGTAAAAGATACACAATGCACATGAAACTAGAATGAAGAGGTAAGAAGATGCAAGAAACACAAACAAGGGAAGAAGAAATATCCAAAAACTCTAGTTTATTGCTCCTTTGATATGCATAGTTCATTTCATTACAAGAGAAAGCCCTGGATCAACATATAATAATTTCAAAATTAAGGCCTACAGCACATTGGTGTTCCAAAACAATTTTGACAGAGCTTTTTTACAATGAAAATCCATCCCTTTCAAATGAGAGGTCCTTACAATCTATAGAAAATGAGGGAGAGGAGAGAGAAGTTGAAAATATCATGTTTCCCCTTCCACCTACTTTCAAATTACCATAAATGTGTACAAATCATGATGGAAAACCTATAAAAGTCACCCCATGCTATTTTGTAGCTTACAACAAAATAAAAATGGCTACCCATGCTCATTAAACACCCTTGCAACCACCTAAAAGTAATTATTTTAAAATAGGGTCATTTTCTATAATTTTCACCACTAAAAATCCATAAAATCTTCGATTTCTTGATTTTGGAGTATAGAGAATAAATCCACGATTCCAACAAGTGAAATATTGCATGATTTGGTTGAGAAACAAAGAAGTTATGACTGTTTGAGTGGAAACAACTCTCTATCTCTTTCCAAGATTACCTTCTTCTTTACGGGACTGTGCATTCAAAATATAGATGGTAGCAACCAATTTTTATTTTCCCTCATTCATAATGTTTTTTACATGTTTCAAATGGTCTTGTGTATTAAAAATGTTTTGTAGGGGCCCACCGCTTTCATCAATTTCATTGGGGAGGGGTTTAAGTGTTTAAATGTTCAATTTAAAGGCCAACTCACTTACTGGCTAGCCAAATTGGCACCCATTTTCCACCGCCAAGCCCTTTCATATGCATCGGGCTATTCACCGCATGGATCTCTTATAATGCTAGCTTGGACCTCCCTGAGCGACCCCCCTTACACGGGCGGGTTCCCAACTCCACACTTCGATCCTACTCACCCTACCGACTTGCCACATGTCTCATGGAGATTCCAACTCACCCTTCCACCGACTGATACATTGTAGATCATTTCATTCCATAGGGAACCCATTTTCTTTGAGCCTATTCCCTTCGTGCTCTAGATCTTTACATCATCTACGTCGAGTTCAAACTTCCCACTGAATACCTGCGAAGTTCCTCGAGTATTCAATCCACCTGCATCGAGGCATTCACGAAATCCTCCCTGGGCCCGCAACTCGATGTACCTCCATACTACGATGACCCCTTTCTATTTGTGGTGAAAGTGGATTTTTAGTGAACTCTAGGCTCAAGTTCCATGGGGTCATGTGGGCTCCAAATCGGATTTATTTCGAGGAACTCCAAAGCTCGAGTTGACGGCGACTCCAATCCTCCGAACCCGCACTTTTCCTAAGTCGCGAATTTCCAACTCTGATTTGTTTCTAGTTGCATGCCACCATGAACCACTTTCCATTACCCTAACTCATTAATATATGCGGCTCGATTGTGGAACTCTAATTGTGAACACATGGCCCAATTTCTTCCCCGTCATTTTCTACCCCCTAAGTGCACTAGAGCTCATCGAGTTGGCTCAGCCATACCCCTCTGCATGCCTCAATGGTCTTGCAACCTTACAATGAACTCTGCAACCCACATTTCTTTGTCTAGAGAACTCACCCACTGTCATGCCAATACCCTACAAAGCATGGTCAAGATCATTTATAGAGCTAGCCGTAGCGGAGATAGCTGTGAGAATTTGGAGCTCTTCTAAAATTTTGGAACAACATGTTCTTTCATAGTTCCCATGAGGGCTATGTGCAGTTGTCCCATTGTGCTCCCATTTTTTCCCATTATTTTACTTATAAGTGGGCCTCTGGGCTATGGAAACCCAGAAGAGGAAAAAATTCCTCTCACAAATGGTCACTTCGGCTAACTCCACCCCCACTATGAACTCACTAGAGCTCATCGAGTTGGCTCGGTGAGCTGATATCCTTCGCTGCATGCTAAGGTTATGATGTTTTTAACTTGGTCATTTCTGCACCACTAACCAACTTCTGCTAACTTTCCAAACTCTTCCCCACATTTCTTTGTTAAATGAACTCCAACTCACTGCCATGGATCCTTTCAACCAGCATGTCAGCCATGAAACTGTTAGTTGATATATTTTATTAGAAGCTGCAATGGTGAACTCTATACGCCAAACTCAGCTCGTAGAGCTAGAAGTAGCTGGCCAAGTAGCTCAGTGAGCCAATTTGGGCTCTCTAGAATAAATTTGTTCATTTTTCAATTTTCCTTTAGATTTTTTGTAGATTTTTTGATTTTTCATAGTTCCCAAGGCTATGTGGAGATGTTACAGGGTGCTCATGGAGTAGATTCAGACAAAATTATTATATTTTTTCTTATTTTACCCATAAGTAGGCTCCGTTGTTTTCCTTCTCATCCTTAATAAACTCTGAGCTTTATAGAAAACTGAGAAGAGGAAAAAATTCCTCTCATGGCTTTTCCTCTAACCTTCCTTGAGACTTTGTTGATGCCCCGAAACACGGAAATCTATCTGCACTCTTCAGATTGACTTTGTTGATGTGTATGTGTTATGATGGATGGTTATTGTTAAAATTTTAGGGAAATAAGGATTCTCTTAATAGAGATGCTAACCATATGATGAAGAAGGATGGAGCTTCCCTATGAGATCCAAGCCCCATTTAGAGAATGGACAAGGCATTGCAATATGCTACAGGACTTGTGCTGGCGCATGTATTAAATTTCCATATTTCTGGCATAGCTCACACTTCTTGATGAATTTGCAACAATCAGATTCCATGGTAGGCCAATAATAGCCTACTCTCAATATATTTTTAGCTAAGACCATGCCACTAGTATGTGCTCCACAAATACCACTATGTACTTCCTTAATTACGTGGATAGAATCAGTAACATCCAAACAATGAAGTAGATTCCTGTCATAGCCACAATGATAAAGGGTACCTCCTAGGAGAGTCTAACATGCTATGCGACGAATAAGGGATTTATTTTAAAATGGGTGATGTCAAGGGGAAGAGTGCTATCTTGTAGGCATTAGAAGATAGAGTCATACCAAGGGGATAAAGGACTAACAACTTCACATGCCAAACATGACTCCGACATATCATATACAGGTACCTGTAAATTTTCCATGAAGAAAGGAATCTTTCTTTCTTCAGGTGCTATGCGTAAGAGAGACCCAATAGTAGCCATAGAATCTGCAGATCTATTATGCAACCTTGGTCTTTGTTCAAATATGACTTGTGTGAAATATTCCTTCAAAGTTTCAACCATTTTCTTATACAGAATAAGATTTTCATCTTTAACCTTGTACTCATCATTAACCTATTTTATGATAAGTTGAGAGTCTCCAATGACTTACAGTTGTCTAATGTTCCATGTAATAGCTAGCTTGAGGCCAACGATGAGTTCTTCATACTTTGTAATGTTGTTTGTACACGGGAACCCCAACCAGAATGCTCGTGGTATGACATCGCCAATTGGAGTGAGGAGCACCACTCCTACTCCAGATTCATGGAAGGTGAAAGATCCATCAAAATGAACCTGCCATTCTATGGATTCTTCAATATACATCATAGATGCATTTGGTAAATCTAAGCATAAAGGTTCCATTCCTGGGAGAGGAGCTTCTTCCAAGTGATCAGCCAGTACCTGTCCTTTTAAAGACTTCTGATTTACAAAGTCAATGTCAAATTCACTTAGGAGAATGATCCAATTAGCCATTCGGCTTGTGAGGGTAGGTTTGGATAAAAGGTACTTGAGAGGGTCGACTTTGGATATGATCTTGGTTTTATTATTCAGGAGATAATAGCAATGCTTTTGAAATGTGAAGACAACTGCCAAACAAGCCTTTTCTATTTGGGGATAATTCAGCTCGTATGTGATCAAGGTGTGGCTAAGATAGTAAACTACTCTCACTTTATGGGCTAAGTCATATTGCACAAGTAATGCACTAATGAAAAATTGGGTAGCTGAAATGTATAAGAGGAGAGGTTCACTGGGGGTAGGTGGCATTAGTACAAGCGGGTTGGACAAGTACTATTTGAGTAGTGCAAAGGCTTTTTGACAATCAGGTCCCCAATTGAATGTGACATCTCTCTTGAGAAAATGAGTAAAGGGGTGGAATTTATCTGCAAGTTGTGAGATAAAGCGACGGATTTCCTGATTCTTTCCTTGTAGACTCCTTAGCTACTTGAGAGTGTTAGGTGGTGGCATTTATGTGATAGTCATAACCTTTGTAGGATCCACTTCAATCCCTCTTTGTGAAACAATGAACCCTACGAGTTTTCCAGATAAAACACCGAAGACACATTTCTTAGGGTTCTAACAAACCTTATAATCTCTTAGGCGCTGAAAGATACGCCTCAAAACTTTAGGGTGTTCTTTTCTACCTTTGGATTTTGCTAGGATATCATCAACATAATCCTCCATGATGTCACTTATCATATCATGGAAAATAACTGTCATGGTCCACTGATAAGTAGCCCCAACATATTTAATCTTGAAGGGCATGAATTTGTAGCAGAATGTTCTCAAAGGGGTGATGAATGCTATTTTATGTTGATCTTCCTCTGTAATTCATATCTGGTTATAACCTAAAAAATTATCCATTAAGGACAACATTTCATAGCCAGTGGTTGAATCGACTATCATGTCAATGTTAGGTAGGGGAAAATCATATTTTGGACATGCTTTGTTGATGTCACAGAAATCTGTGCAGATCCTTATTCCAACAAGTTTTTTTTGTATTGGGACTATGTTAGAGATTCATTCTGAATAGTCTATAGGTTTTATGAAATCAACAGCTAACAGCTTTTCTAATCCTTCTTTGACCAAGAGCGCCACTTTAGGATGCATCTTTCTCAACTTTTTTTTAATTAGTTTGGCTATCTGGGTGCACAAAGAGGTTTGTGCACAACTAGCTCGGGGTCCAAACCAGGCATATATGCATATGTCCATGCATATTCTTTTAAGATCTCTACAAAGGTCTTTTGTTCCTGAGCTGAGAGTGAAGCTCCCAATTTGACTATTCTAGGTTGCTCCTCTGAGCCAATGTTGATGCTGATTGTTTCCTCAATAAGCATTTTAGAAGCATATTCCATCCACATAGGATCAATGGGAAGAGTAAGATTCAACCTCTTGTGGTATTTCATGATCATATTTGAATGGATAAATCACTTCATCTTTAGACTCTTCATTCTGTTTGTCTATGAGCTTATCAAAGAGTCTTTCACTACGGGATTTTCCATTGAGCCTTCTTGTTTGGTTTCTCAAAATTAGGTATAATTTTAGTTACAATTTTTTTTATTCAACCGTCTACACATCTCTACTTCTTCCATAAACTAGGAGAAAGCGTCTAGTTGAATCTTAAATCCTTTCTTGTGGTCTCCAACTGGAATAAAGTCCCCGAGTCCAATGAAATCTGTGAATGTCTCATTATTTTCAAAGAAATCTGATGGCACATGAAGTTGTTGATCCCAATCTATAATTTTAGGATATACAAGGGCTACTGGACATTTATTTAGGGGGGTGGATTCGGATAAGGTAAGGACCGATGTATCTGGGAATAGGTTTGTAGAGGCAAGATCCTCGTAAAGGATACATTGGGGAATTTTTGTCACTATCAGAATGAGATGAAACTTCCTCACATTCAGAAGGGGTGGCATCATTCTTAGAAGGTAGGAGCATCATGGGGCCTTATTCCAAGGCCATGTTTATTAGTTTTAAAATGAGGGATAGGGATAGGCTCCAACCAGCCTTGTGCATTAACGCCACATCCAAACCCACTATAGCCCATGATAAACATTATGTGAGGACCTTTGATGTATTAAGGTGCTTGATTGCATGAATCCATGGTACCTTCTGGCACTCTACTGGTTGGGGTGCTCTAACATTTTCTCCTCAGATAGGAGGCCACTGTGGAAATTTTTTTCCAATGGTTTAGGACATTGTTCACAGGTGCTCTTAAAATAAAAATAAGGCTTACCCCTTTTCCTGGGGGATATTGATAAGTCTGATATCAACAGAGCCTACTCAAGAGTGAATGTACTACTTGGGACATATTTTTGCTGATGTGGCCTCCCATGAAGCAAATGGATTGACCAATGAGGGAAAATATTGATTGAAAGGCGTGAGAGACTCCGAATATATTCGGTTCTTCATGGCCTCCATTTGTAGTGGGACAACAACATCCATAGAAGGACATTCATAAGCTACACGAGAAAAACTGTGTAAAGCCCTACAATGTGTGAAAGGTTCTAAGGTCACCCAAAATGGTAACCACCTGACCTTCATGACATAACTTGATGCACTGATGAAAATTTAATGGAATATCTTGCATGGCATGGATCTATGGGCATCCCGAGAGCATGTTGTACAGAAGGTCCAAGTCAAGGACATGAAACGTTGTGTCGTGACATGTGGGTCCTACTTCCATGGGGACCACTATAGTCCCTACCGACTCTCTTTCTTCATTGTCATATGTTGTGATTGTGATAGTTTTAGCACCCAGCTCTGTTTCTAAATGGCCTAGCTGCTTTACCAGCTTCAAGGTACAAATATTTAGACCAGATCCCCCATCTACAAGTACTCTTTTGATTTTGTGATGGGTAACCACCACTTTGAGATATAATGGCAAGGTATGCTCTGGGTTATTATGCGGGATTGCAGTATGATCAAAAGTAATATGATCATTGTTGTCTAAGCATACAATCATGGCTTGAAGGTTCGTGGGATCTATTTATGTGGGAAAACCCTAAATTTTGCAAATTTTTGTACAATATGTTCTTATAGGCCTTAGAGATCATGAGGAGATAGAGGATAGATATCTTAGCAGATATTTTTTCTAATTTCTATATCAAGTTATATTGAATTTCCTCAGGGGTAGGCATATGATCTAGTATGATTAAGCGGGCACATCTTGTCCCGACCGCGTAACTCTTTTCTAAAATCTGAATGGCATTAATCTATTCATTAGATGTGCTAATACATCCAATGAGGGAGTCATAAGGACTATCATTTATAGGGTACACATAGGAAATAGTCCTATAGTCATTGGAAGTTTGCCCTTGATCTATTTTCTTTTTCTTTTTATCTGCATGGTCAGGAAAAGGTTCCTTGTAAATACCCATTTTTTCATTTGAACTTTTACCGGTCTCGGGGGGAGACTTTACAACAATCTTCCCTTCCTCTAAGAGGTCTTGGATATAATGGCTTAATCTGAAACATCTATCCATTTTGTGTCCTTTAACATAGTGGAAGTCGTAATATTCATTGTCTTTGAACCAAACTGGTTTTGGAGCGTACCTTCTAGATATGATATTGTTGCAGTTAGATATTCTACCATCTTTGCACCATCTAATTGTTTTAGGATGGTAGATAAGGATTATGTCAAAGATGTGAACATATGTTTTGTAGGTACTTTGGGACGAGGCCCTTGTGAAAGCTTTAAGAGTGGGCATGTCTATACAGCTTGGACTCTCTTGGAGTCTGTAATTCCATCACCAACAACATGTTTATTCTTATTGAAAAATTTAGGTTTGTCTATGGATTTGGCTTCATGTTTTCTTTTAGTAATGGGTTTAAGCATTTCTTTGGCAATGAGCGCTTTCTCAATTTGACTACCTTTCTCTATGAATTCGTCAAAGTTCAAGCCACAATGCATTTACAAGTGAAAGGCTATTTCTGGGTTCAAGTTAGGAACGAATATGATCACTAACTATTTTTCAGGCTAAGGCACAAGGAAAGTGACTAGCTAACCCACACCATCGTTGTAAAAATCCTACAAATGTCTGATTGGGTTTTTATTTTGTGTTGCATAGATCATTCATCGTGATGTCACTCTCCATATTATAGGAGTAATGCCTTAAAAATTTCTCTACTAGCATGGGCCATGTTGTAATGGAGTCCTTAGGTATGCTATAAAACCATTCCAATCCCACGGCTCCTAGGCTATGAGTAAAAAGTCATATCAGGAAATTATCGCTATACGCGACCTCTTGGAAAGCTATGTAAAAGTATTTTATATGATCACAAGGATCACTTTTTCACTTATACTTATCAAACTTGGGAATAATAAAGTGTTTTGGGAAAGGCTGTTATAGCATGTCCTTTTCAAAGGGGTAAGGACATAGTTCCTCATATGAATATTTTCTGTTTTGGCCTACATTTCCCTGTTGTAATGTCGTGAGTGTATCTTTCATAAATTTCAATTCATCCTGAATGAGTTGATCTTTAGTAGGTGATATTGACCTTTGAGCCTATGTTTCCTTAAAGTTATAGTCTGTATGTGGATCAGATTGAAACTCGTTAAGTTTGTTTTTGTCTTTGTCTTTGCACATGTTTCCTTTTGAAGAGCCTATGTTCGCTAATTTCTGACTCAAGTTCAAGATCTATTTTTGGAGGATCTCCTCCTCAACCAGGGGATCCTCTTCTTCATCAAATTTCAGAGGAGGGGAGGCATTCCACTTAGTTTTCACTTTACGTGAAACCTTAAAGTGAGGTTTACATGATGGTTTACCTTCGACAATGGCCTTATGTTTCCTATAAGTGGACGCATACCCCACATCAAAAGGATTATCCATGTCTAAGATGAATCTTCGCTCTCCTAAGTTAGGGTCATTGACCTTTTTTTCTTCTTCATGCCCATGTGGAAGTTTAGCTCCTAATGCCAAGACTCTTGTGAATACTTGATCTTTTTTGTAATTTAGGAGTTCATCAAATATTTTTAGGTCTAACCTTTGTTGTTCTCCTGAAGATTCCAAATCTTCTCCACTATGATCGATTAATGTCTCTGTATCTTTGACTTGAGAGAATAGCTGTCCTAAATTATGACCACTGAATGGGAAGGTGTCGAAAGGGTTTCCTCCCATATGCTGCTCATTTGATTTGGCTTCCATTTTTATGATTTTAGGCATCACTAGTGGACGTCTGTATGTAGCTGGCGCAACCCCTAAGTGTATGGTTTTCTGCAAGCTGTTCAAGGTGATGTTAGAGTTATACCACAGTGTATCCTAGATGTAGTTTTGTGCAATCATTTTTATCAAGAAACACTCATATGCACACCTAATGTTATGATGCACTTAATTCATTATTTCCAAGCTTGTACCCGAAGATAGCAACAATGATGTATCAATATGTAAGTCAAATTAAAACCCTAATAAGATCTAAGAATTGACATGATGCTATCGTAGTCCCTCGACAAGGTATACTTAAAACTAGTTTAAATGCCGATGAAAGCCAAACCTTCTAAAAATGGAACTCACGAATAGATATAGCATAATAACATCACTGTGATACATTAACTGAGCATGTAAGGTGTTAGCATCATGAAAACTTTATTATGATATATATAAGGTGTTATCAACACTTTTCAAGAAGACTCAGATGACGTCAAAACTGAAACCAAGTAATAAGTATATCAAGGAATTTTAATCATGTGAACAACATAACCACACAATAAGGGGACTTATACCATCTCCTCAAAAAATGAGAATACAATGTAAGTACCAATATTTGTATGTTTAGGATGCAAACAAAACTATAAACTCAAGAAGAGACAAAATATGAACCAAATACACAATGGTAAAGATGATCTTGAAATCAAGATGGAAGGACTTTTATCAGAGATATGAAAAATGTACCCATGCACTTTATATGTTTAACAACCCAGCCGTAAACATGGATGGGTGTAAAAAGAGAAAAAGTGATGAGTACTATCTCTGATAAAAATGCGCGATGTATGCACCTTTCTCACCTCAAACAGTGGGTGGTGAGAATGCAAGGGTACTGATCAAAATATGGACACACGCTAAGAAACACATAGGCAGAGCTTTGCCTCATCCGAAGACAAGAATAAAACTAAGCAAAAGTGGGACGTAGCTTAGTTCCGTGATGAAAAGACACTCAGTTCAAACTCACAAGGGTTCTTTACCTTGTTTCAACAGACAAGGTTTAGATTCCAGATGAGTTGTCACTTTGTGATGGCTTGATGCAACAAGGACTAGTAAAGTGGGCTCCTTGACAAAATGGCTTCCCTAACAAGTTCTCTCAACTAGGTGTTACAAGATTGTCTAAGAGTGAGGCGCGATTTACCCAAAAAGTTACAATGACTAGTTTGGGAGTATCTCGACTTTGTCCCCCTTTAAGTACAGTGGGTAATGAATGCATCCATCATGTACTTTTACTAAGGTCACGATACAAACAACTTGCAACTCTAACTCACAAGGCATAATAGTCAAGTGGGTAAGTGAAGTGCTTCCTGTTTCATCCACGAGGTTACGTAGCAGTGGAATAATTTAGGGTTCCTAGTACCACCCTCATTGTTATAGCTTAAGGCGTTATGCCAAAGGAGTTATGTTCCAGTTGAGTGGATAGAGACGTACCATTTTCCGAAACCTACAATACAATGTTTTTAAATGTGGTGTGTTTTTTTATCTTGCTTAGCTTAATGTGGTTTTAAGTAGCACATTGTTTGGAAACCTATAAGAGCGCATGTATTAGAAGGTTTGTGTTTTTTTTTAATGCCTTTCTTCTAGAAGCGATTAGGTCCTATTGACAACAAGTTTTAGTAATTTTCCAATTCGTAGGTTGATGTCAAGAAAGAGAGTTTCCCACTTTGCTTTTGATTCCTAAGATCACCAAAAAAGGAGCGAAGGAAGAGCATATGCAATCATGAAAAAATCTACTGAAATGAAAGTTTTACTTCAATATTTATAAAGCAAGTGTTTTTTGAACAATTTATATGAGTTTTGTATTGGCGTTTTTGATCTCCAAGATTTCCTTGGAAGACGTGAGGAGAGAGCATACACACTTCTACAAAAACTACTTCCAAGTAAAAAATAAAACACTTTTAATCTATGCAAACTAAAATGTTTAAGAAAGAACCCTGTTTTTCCAATTGTTAGTCCTAAAAACCTGCAGTAATGGATCAGAAGAAATGTTTTTGTAGACTGTAAATTTTTTCAATTTTAACACAAAAACCTACATGCCTATACCGACACCAACGATTCCTAGCCGATGGATATGCACCCCACGTAACAAGTACGCTTGCAGTAAACACAGATGCTCACAATATGATAGAGACATGCTTATATTGACATGGATGCTCAGGTTATGACGTGTACGTGCTTAAGCATGAAATAGAGAATTGTAATTTTTTTTACATATTCAGACCTTTTAAACCTGTGTGGATAGAGAGGTGGATACACGCCCCATATGATGGAGACACGTGCATTTCCTTGTAAAGGTTTAATAGACTTTTTACATAGTCTAACACTTGACGCATACGCAGACAAAGAGTCGGATACGTACCCCAGATTATAGAGACACGTGCGCTTCTTTGTAAAGGTAAAATTTACAAATGATGAGGACCTTCTAATAGGTACGTGACTGATATGACAAGTACACTGGATTTTTGACATGTACGCGCCCCTTGTTTGACACCTACACGTACCCTGTGAAAAACCTGCAAAAACACAGATTGTCAAATTTTCAAGAGCAAACAGGTTAGTTGTTAGTCAAAGTTTCCTATTTTTATATCAAACCCATAAAATGTATACAAATGAAGGTCATTTATCTAGGGTTAGAAATAAAAATGAGGAAATAACAAGTGATTTGAGCAAAAAATTTGAAAATGAGCTTTGAAAAACCTAAAAGACCTCCATTAATGGAGGGTGGACATAAGTGTCCCACCGGGCGTGCTAAATGTGTTCAATGAAAAGTTGTAAAAGCCATGGATTTTGGGTAAGAATCTCTAAAGAAACCCCAAAGGGTTTTAACAATCTGATCAATAGACCATGTGATAAGAAATGAGAAAGGATCTCTTCTTTGCATACATTAATTTGAAATAAACATGCAAACTAAGCAAATGAAGTTAATCTCTATTCTTTGAAAGCTTGAAATAATGAACCTAAGAGGATCTAAGCATCCAATTTATGTGTTAAGAGAAATAGATCTCCCCATTAATGGCTTCAAGGCCAATGGATCTTCCCTTTTACTCCATGTTAATGATATGAAATACAAGATTAAATGCTTTTAGCTCAAATTAAATGAGATGAAATACAAAATAAAGCCTAAACAAATTGCTATAATTTGTGCTAGGACGAAGAGACAATTCTTAGGAAATGAGGGAGGGGGTAGAACCCTATTTATAGTTTTTGGTTTGGAAGAAAAGGGAGAATTGGGTACATATGGGACAAAGGCTAAAGTCCAAAAAGCACTTTTAGCAAGTCAAAGTGTGATTTAACTATGTTTAGGGTAATTAACCTAGGTTAGATTAATTAATCTCTCTTAGAAAGTAATTAGGGTTTTGGGAGGGTTATGAAGGGCTTAATCAATCCAACAAAGTGGATTGATCTTCCGGGGAGCTAATAGAAGTAAGCTAGAAGAGAATAAAAAACTAATGTAGTTAGAACGAGGCTATAACTACCTATTTAAATGGTTTATGAGAGGAAAAATGACCAAAATGGTGTCGTAGGAAGGGAGTTAGATAGGCCTAACTGGCGGTGTGCCGTCAATTTGCAAAAGGAAGAAGTGCTAGTGCACCATTAGAAATAATAGTGTATTAGTAAAACTACAGTGTCTATAGTATGTAGTTTAGAATTTGTGCATAATTTATTATCAACCTATTCTTAATAAAGGATGGCTTGCTAGACATTAAATATGTTATTATCTGTTATCTGTTCTGTCTCCTTCGAATTAGTCATTAAGGAAATAAATAGAAAGTAAGGAATAATTCTTTTGTGGATTCAAAGTAAATCATTTTAAAGATTATAATAACTTGATTTACTGTAATGTTATGTTGTAATATGATTATGATATTACAATATTTCTTTTATACAAATATTAGATGCAATAAACTGTTAAGCAGGAAAGAGAACCTTTCATGCCAATTCAATCAAACTGACCTCTTATATCATTTTGCAGATGGAAAAATTTAAGTCTTCTTGGTGGATGTTGTTGAAAGATATTGTCTATTACAAATTATTTGATTAAATGCTATAATGTATTTACTATTATAATTGTAAGCAAATGAACTATCACTATTCTGTCTGATTAATAAAAGGTTATTTAGCCCATTGATTCAAAGTATCTTGAAGTGAAACTGTATCAATTATAAATATTATTTACGGTTGAATAAATATTGATCAGTTTGATTGGAATGTGTTGCACTATTTAATGAATATATTAAATGACCTATGTTGATTAAGGTTGTTCAATGAAAGTATTATATTATAACATATTAATTGGTTAGCAAATAAATATGTTATAGATAATTATACATGGTATAATTACAACATGGATTATTTTTTACTCATTTTTATAGTTGTTCAATTAAGTGACATCCTTGGAATGGTCCTATACTAAAGTAAATAGACAACAATTAAGACTGCAATATTTAACACAATAAGCTAATTAAAAATTCCAAGTATGATGTAAAAAGAATGTAAGAGTATAAATTTAATCTACATTTGTAACTTACATGAATATAACAACATGTTAAACTATACCTTAAAGTTATATGAATACTTATTAATCACATGCGTAATGATTAGTTCATAAAGAAAGGAAACCTATTATCACATCAATGTGAAAGGGATCATCATGACAAATGATATCTGGCTGCGGTAACTTGATTATTAATAACAATGCATAATAAATTAAGAGCACTTAAGGAAACACCTATTAATGACGTACTAAGTGCTGATAGATAAAATAAGACATATATGTAGACCTAGATCTCTAGGATTCCATAATTAGTTATATGATACAAACAATATGCTTTCTTTTAAGAGAAGTGACATGAAATCACATGGATTAAGTATCATTTATCGTATGTAAAAATAAAAATGGTATGGAATGAGGTATGCAGGTACTTCTAGATCATTGGGACAGGGTATAAATGTATTTATTTATCTTAATAAACTATATCAACCTAGTAAATATGAATGGACATTAATGAATTCTTAAGTTGTTAACCTATGAACTTAATAGCTTAAGGAATGGAAAAGAATCTAGATACGTGAATAAACTATTATGGTGAAAGACAAGTTCCTAATGGCGAATGTGCCATCACAGAATTGAGAATGGAAAATATGTCTCTCAAAATTTGGCCAAAGTAGTGTAAGATGTTGATTACACTGTCCTGATTTCACCAAGATCTAAGGTGTAGGATACCGGATGGGATTTGATCGACCGAGTTTCCAGGTAAACTCTTAGAAATCATCACTTGATTATCAATTCCTGTAAAAGGAAACCAATAGTATACCTTGTATAAAAACTTGTTAAGATTAATCTATGAGGTATCTTACTGAACAAAATCATACAAATATCAAATGGTTTTTGAATGTTATCAGATGGATTTAATTTAATATTTATGCTGGATTTAAATGTTGGGTATTTAAATTAGTGAAGCATGAAGTTAATGTAAAGACAAATATCCTAGTTAAGAAGAGTAATAAAGAGGTGTTACATAGGAACAATTGGTCGTGGCTCATGCACTTGCTTGGAATCCCCACCACCCTCCACTGCCATAAAAAAAAACTATTATGGCACACCATAACTAAACTTATATGTTCTTCATCATGTTTGGATTATTGCAATTAGGGTTTTGGGAGACATGGCTCGAGATGAATTGTATGTACATATTATTTTAATGTTTATTTCTTGAAATATGGTAGCTATAGACCTTTTTAATATAAGGTTCATATGGTCAATTTTTTATCACCACTCATTTCATATTTATGTCGCATAGGATGTTTTCACATTGGTAAACCCCTCAGAGGACTTTGAACAACGAGTGGTTCACAAAGAAATAAAGGAAAATGATATTATGCTCTGATTTAAATCTCATTTCCAAGGTAGGAGATTTAGGTCTAGCTAAAGTCATGGGACGTTATCACGGATTCTCGCATACGAATGATGGAGTAGGGACATATGGGTATTTGGCACCAAAGTGTGTAATAACTAGAAAGATGAGTAAAGAGTCAAACGTGTATAACTTTGGAGTGGTGGCCTTGAAAATTTCCTGTAGACAACGAATAGTGGATCAGAGCTTGGATAAAATACTAGAGGAATTGGTTTGGGATTTACATGGATAGGGGAAAATTTTAGATGCAGATGATGAAAAATTAGTTAGGAATTTTAAAGCATAGGAAATGGAGCGGTTGTTGTTGGTGGGGTTATCGTGTTCACATCCTGAGCCAAAATATTGGCTGACAATGAGAGAAGAAATTAAAAAAATGAAATTCAAAGCTAAAAGGACATAAGTTCCTCTAATTTTTTCCTATGCCTATTTATAGTGACACTCTTCACTTGAGTTGTTACATCATCTTCAACATCGACTAGGTATGGAGTGTCGAACTCATCCGTATCATCAAGTTCTTGTTTAGAGAAATAAATTCATGTTGAATTCTCTATTATATCACTTTGAAGCTCATTATTCAATCCTCCATCGAAACAATACTGATGTTCTCATATTACAATGTGAAAACTTATAATTATGTTGAAGGTATTTCACTAAGTTATGATTCCAAAGGCATTTTTCACAGTGGGAAACCCTTGGGGGCATATAATAATGTACAATTCAAATCAATAGTTGCAGGTTGATTTGTACATGGATTTCAATTAAAATTATATGAATCATTCATCTCCCAATGCCTTTATGCTTAGTAACATGTTATGTCACAACCTCCTACCGTATAATTAAATTGCTTGTTACTCCCAACTTAGAAGAATGCTTGATATTCAAATTAGCATTTCCATTTGTGCTAGACTCAACATTCTGCACTTCAAGAAGATGCTCATCTGAGTCATCAAAAACAACAATTTCCACTGAAGAGGGAGTCAAACATTGCTACCTTGCTACATTATTTCCCAGAATCAAAACATGGGCCTACTGGTGGTGTTGTAGAGTGACTCCACATATGACCACATGGTTTGAGAACATGAGAAAATAATATTTTTATTTTACTTGCATAGTTTTTTTTAATCTATTAAACATGATTTTGAGAACGATCAACTAAAATAATAAATATTAGGAATGGAAATGTTAAAAATAAAATAAAGACATGAGGTTTTTCATATTTTGGTATGATGTAGGTGTGCATTTTTATTTCTTATTTACATAATTATCTTGTGAAATTATATGTTTTTGATTTTAAAAGTTCAGTATTATGGTTAAGGGAATATTAAAATAACATTATGTTTAAGTTTATTATAAGATGATTAAGACGATGTAGTGGTGGAAATGATCAAGTGACATCTTCATCATATTTAAGAATTAAACGTTATACTCTTATTTTCTATACTCAATTACCTGGGCGCGGCTGACACTTTATTTAGATAAATTTGAATGTTCACCTGAAGTGCACAAAGCTTACAAGGTCTCCCCTTTGTGTTGTCTTGTCAAGATGTTAGCATGTATGTTCATTTTTACCATTATCAAGGAATACAATCATATGTAGATCCATATAAACACATGTAATAAGTAAACATAACAGATCATACAAGAATTAAGATCCATTACACTAGGTGGTCTCCATACTCAGATATATCAATTACCAAAATCCATCCACATTTATCTATTAATACTTAAAATATTACATAAAAAAAGTTGCATATATAATAATAATCACCATAAATTCATACGTGCTAGTATATCAGTGCAACATAACTTGGTTGCATCATGGAATCTAATACATGGTGTTCAAAATTATGTAGATCAACTAACATATATAAGGGTGGGGACTTTTCCTTCACCTCACATGCATCTCAGAATAGATTATATCTCAAAATATCCATGCGCTAGTAGGTGCATGCTTTTACAAAAAGGCTAATAATAGATTAATCTATAAATGAACTCTACTTTAATCCTATTATTAGTGTGACCCATGAATGACTCTTCATATTCACTTTTCTCTCAAAATATATCTTGCTTAGCCGAGAATTATTCTTGATTTAATCTTTAATTGATCTTTACTCCAACTAATTTTCTTATTTTTAGCCTGTGCCATGCAAAATCAGCTAAGTCCTAAATGATTCCTTCATGGGTGCACGTCTCTACAACCTTATCTTGCACACTCTTCTGTCCCCCTCTTATAAACCTCAAATATCTACACACTTCAAATACTTAGTATATTTTTTCAACCTAACATTAACTCACACTAATGATATTGCTGCCTGTATGTACCCAGAATTGTAGGGTATTGCACTACCAGAACGATGTTACACATGCCCCAATGATGATATAGGTCTCCTTGCAAGGTGTTCGGAATCTAGAAAGGCTCACTAGGTATACACTTATATCCTGCATGCCCCGCTCAGCCTCCACATGCTTTGTTTTTTCCCTTTTACCCCTTTCTTCTTGCATTTTTTTCTTCAGTGATGGAACCGCCACCCTGCCTGGGCGGTGGTCTCGTGACCACCGCCCAGGATAGGGCAGTGGTCCTGTAACCGCCGCCTTGTGAAGGGCGGCGGTCATGTGTGCATTTTCCAGATCCTTCTAATGATCACGTCAAACATAAATCTTGAGTCTTACACGCTTTCTTTAACCACTTTGGCTTACATTAATGTTTTTGGTCCCCTGGTAATACTGTTTTTCCTTTGTTTATAGTAAAAGAGTTCTAATGGGAGTTACCCTCTTGTAAATGCATTGGTTATAAATAGCCAACTTGTTTTCGAACAAATGGCCCCTCATCTTCTCAATTTTCTTATTCAATATTTCAATTTCTTGCTTAGAATTATGTTAGTTTCATGTTTTTCTTCCATCATTAGTATTTTAGAAGTCATATGATCTTCTTGTTTCAGTCTTGTTCCATTGTTGTTGCATACAATTAGTTTAACATAGAATAGCTTTATTTCTAGACTAGAATCCATTAAATTTGCAAGTTTTGTTTTTTCATAAGGATAGTTTCTGAAAATCTTGGTACACTTGTGTTATATTCTCGCAATAAATCCTGCTAGGAATTGCATAGTCAAGCTCTGTTCAGTTGCACTATCTCTCTCCTACTCGCATTGTATTTGTTCTATATCCAAATCTGCCATTGTTCGAATACCATATTCTGTTGATACTATCATATACATAATTTCTAGAGTCATGAGGACACGAAGGAATGAGGAGATCACACTGAGGGGAGGAAATCACACACAACTAGATTTACCACTGTTCTGTAAATGCCAGGTTTGAGCTATCAAAGTTCTAGTTACAACATATCAAATAGAGTAGTGAATTACTTCATTTCAGTTAAAATTTCACTCTCGATATCACTGGGGAATCTATGGGCATTGATAGTTTCTAAGAAACTGTGATTCATTCCCCACTTCTGAGGTAGGATCGAGATCCTTTCAATTTAATATATTCAGTTGATTAGATATATAGGATAAAATCACAGTTGCACATGCAAATAGCCATACTAGGTTACTTTGCTTGTTTTTATTCTATTACTAGATTAGTTGTCCATTTTATAAATATACTAGAGTATATGCTCTTTAATTTCATTAAAATACGTCATTGAAAAATACAAAAATAGAAGAATGCTTGCATAGTGTAATACCTCTTTCGTAATTAGTTTATTGATTTTAGTTAAAAGTTGAATCATTTTGTATGACAATCATAGGACCTAGAGAGCCTAGAGAGTATATATTTGAACCCATAGTGCCTCAGCCAAATCTACCCACAACATTAGCTAATATAGATCAGGACCTTAGGATACAAGTCTTTCGAGAAACAACAAAATTACAAGAAATTAGTGAGCAACTAAGAGGATTAAACATCGAAGACGACAAAACTTACACATTCTGGTCAAACCATCCAAACTATAGATTGCCTTGATAAAACATCTGAATGACTATGCAAGGATTCGAACGAGAGAAAACATTTGGTTGTGATCCTTTGGTTTCATAGCCTAACGTGGTAGACCTCCTCGTCGACATAGACACTAGCTTACGTATTCAAGTCACCAGAGCACCTGTTAGGTACTCCGAGAAAATCATACAACTTCTAATTCTAAACATAGAGGCTGAAAAGGCATATGATTACTAGATAGTTGGGAGAAGGGATTGATTCTTCACATGACCATAATAGGTCCACAACAACCACGAAATCACGGTTGTGATCCCCAAGTACCATAACCCAACGGGCCTACAAATCAGTTAAGTATTGACATCACCTTACAAACACTGGTATTTAGATCCTCACCACTCCCACTGGATATTATAGTACAATTCTCCGTATTAAACATAGAGGCCAACCAATCTAATGTTTTCTGGGCTAGACCAAAAAAACCACCCATAGTTAACTGCGAACCCACTAAATCACCCATCACCATTTTATGACCTTGTCTAGAGATATATACAAAGCTCCCATAGGTCACTTCCCACGTATCCAACAACCAAGAAACATGATCTCAGCAGAGCTCAACATTGATTGAAGCCTCCAAGCAGCCATTATATTTGAACGAACCATTACACCAATTCAGGTTAGGAGGGCCTTCTTTGCCTTAGATTCGCAGCTTCCATTATTACATATTGAGGATATAATATTACCCGATTAGCTTGTTTGTATCTATTCACATTCAACTATCACCAGCTATCTTGACACGACCTCGGGAGGTCGGGTACAAGGAAGAGGTACTTATAGATTCCCATGCTTTCATGTCACTTTTCCATCGTACAATGACCATCAACAATGTTCTAAAATATGAGATTCATTACTCCCATGGCCTCAAGTAGGTCATCCATTTTAAAATGATCTCAATTTTTTATGGATAAGCTTTGTGAAATATTTCTAAATTTCATCCATGTATCATAAATAATAGTGTCATATAAAACACACGTTACAAGAAATTATTCAATTTCAACTGCTATCAAATCAACTCTTTCTTGAAAAGTATGCATTGGTATCTCTTTATCATTAATGACAATATAAAGATAATCCTTAATATAGAATTTCAAATAGCAATTAGGATCATTAATATCTATTAAAAGTTTCCAATTTTCAAATATAGGCCCTTTAAAGTTGTTGTGGGACAGGTATAAAATATCTAAAGTTTGACATACCCGTTTTCTCAACCGTATGAAATCAACAATATATATGCATCTCTCTTGATAATGTTTACTCAAACAATTGGTTTCCTTCAACATGGGTAGAATACCACTTAATGTAAGTAATGTTTCCAAATTTTTAAAACGGTACAACAAATATGTTTCCTTATCAACTTCTCAACAATATATATCCATAAAACATGCTAACGATGTATATTCTTCAAAAACTCTGTCAGTAGGTTCATATATGGAAATTCACCTTGTATCAACATATTGTATAATGTTTTTACCATTAGTCACTCTAATTAAAATTTTTTGGAACTCTAGAAGTCTTTTCATAATGTTGGACATATATGCATGCAAGTCGCGGATAAGCTTTTTAACTTTTGCAACACTTTCAAATTTGTTAACTTTTTGTATGCTAAATTCATTCTATGAGCCATGGAATGAATTGGAATCATATATGGGAAAAAATTGTTTGTAGTGAAATAAAAATACCATTTATGTGCCCTTACATTACTGATGCACCATTTACACTAACAAAAACCAACTTAGTAGCAATATTATAATCATCCATCCCAGCTATATCCCTCAAAATTGAAATAATCAACTTGTAAAGGTTCTTAGAATTGTAATTTTCTATCATTTTATGAATTGATAATAAATGAAGTTTCCTTAGATGGTTCTAAAAAATATAAACATGAATAGAAACCCAAGATGTGTTGTCAATTGATGTGACCTCATCAATAGATAGTGAGATAAATCATGCATTTTTTTGCTTTTTCTTTCAAATCCTACTTCTCAATCACTGTTATACATTTTTCCATTTCACAAGCACTATTTTCTAATCAATGTGATTGTGGAATATTAGGGAATCCATAATGTTGAAATAAAATTTATAATAAAAAAAATCAAAAATCGGTCTACTCTTTATAGAATGTGGTGAATAGTTGAGAATTGTATATTTTTGGCATGTATATTATACTGAACAACTTTCCCTAATTGAGTTACAATTGTTACTCCTTTCTTAATAAGATTTTGTAGCCATTTTTTTTCATTTTCATACTCTATTGGACATCTTACATTCATGCATTCTTTTACATTTTTCCATCTCTATGTTTTTTTATTTGACCATATTTTTAGTTAACTGATTTATATATTTTACCACAAATTTTCTCAATTGTGTCCAAATTGAGTTGTATTTTGTATTATTTTATAAGTTTCTTGCTAAAAATTATACATTTACATTCTTTTGGATTATCATTACCTTTTTCTGGCTCTACTTGCTCAATGAATTGATACCTAGCTTCCTAGATGAACCTAAAAATCCTTCCAATAGTCCATCTACTTCTCTTTCTTTGCAAATTCTTTTTATGTTGTATTATCAATTAGAATAGGTGTTTGATCACTATGTGTAGAAATATCCTATTTGGTGGATCTCATCATCAGGAATGTCATCTATTCTCTTCATTATTAAATAATTAACAATAGAATTTCTAGCTGAAGTTAGTGTTTGATGACAATAAATGTCTTCTACTTATTACATATCATAATTATGAATGTTGTCCAATGCATGTGCGTAATAAGGATTGTCCTCAAGTGGAGGCATGTCATCATCAATAATATTCTAAGGCTATGAAAAGTTATTGTGATTAATTATTTCATGTGGAATATCACTATCAGTGGTTTCTACAAAAAAGGGTGCTGAAATTTTTATTATTAAGTATATTATTAAAATTGATAATTTGAAAATAAATAAGAAGGATAAATTATTTATTTAATACATAGTGTTAGACTTATTTTCATTGATGTCAGAGGATTTTTCTATTTGGATTGGATCTCGAACACAATGTCTATCATCCAAAGATAGAAGTAGAAATGGCCTGGAGATCGGAGGATAAGTGTAGATCATCCGGAGACAGAAGTATAAATGGTTAGAGCTCATATGAGTATTGTAGCTAATCCAGAGCTACAAGTATAGATGGTAGAAATCTCAAAGGAGCAGTGTATTCTCATATGGAGATAGAATTATAAATGGTCTAAAGTTTGGAGGAGTGATGCAACTCATCTGGAAATAGAATTATAAGTGGTATGGAGCTCAGAGGAGTAGTGTATCTCATCCGGAGCTAGAAGTATAAATGGTCTAGAGCTTGGAGGAGTTATTCTGATTGTTTAGAGTTAGAAGTACATTTTTTCTGGAGCTTGGTAGTATTTTTTTGACTAGAGATCGATATTATGTTTGGTTTGATCTCAATAGTACACTTGGTCTAGAGCTTAAATATTTGGTCGTATGGAATGTATCTCTAATGCATGAAAAATAATCTTTATTGAAGACTATAAGAAGAATCTCCAAGGTGTGAAAGATAAGTTTTATAATAATTTCAAGGCGTCAAAGAAAACATGTTAATGATATTTAAGGATGATGGATGATTCTCCCCTATTTTTGTGACCCTCCTTTATGTTGGTATTGACATTTAACTTATAGGCCGACTCATCTTTAGTGCCAAAGAATTTTATAGATCAAAAAAATGTATAAAAGAAGACATACTTAAAAATGAAGGGTGTGCTTGAGTCAGAAAACCATGAATTGTGCTTGTGAAAAGGAAGTTTGAATTGGTGAGGAGAAGTGTGGAGTGGATAATGAATAAATATTTTGAGTCTCAAAAATTTTTTTGAGTATAGAGAAATAAAAAATAGTTGAAGAGGAGGAAGAGAAACCTTAAGCAGAATTAAATGGAGATTTCATGAAGAGAAATACAAAGCAAAGTAGAGCATGAAATAACATGGGGTGAGTGAAGTATGTGGAGGTGAACAAGAAAAATTTGTAAGGTGTGAGTTGGTGAGAGTGGAATGAGTTGATAAAATATATCTAATAGATTTGAAAAATAGAGTAGAAGAAAAGAAAAGAGATTTCAGGAATAGAAGTGGAGAACAAAGAGTAGAAATATAAAGTAATATGAGTTGATTAATTAGATTAGTAGGTGCTCAACATTAGGGAGGGGAATCTCCAGTTAGTTAGTGCTCATAAATTTATTGATTTTTTGTTTGGCATTAGGGATTATTATCTCTAGTGAGTTGGTGTTGACATTGGGGTTTGGTGTCTATAATGAGTTGGTGCTTAGAATTGGGGATTTTGGTCTCCAGTAAAGTGGTTCCTAAAAGCACTTGTACAACAATTAATTTTGTGATTGGATTTTGATAGTAGATTGAAGTAATATTTTCTCTACAGTTTTCTCCCAGAAAGGTTTCCACATAAAATTTATGTTTCATAATTGTTGGATCTTGTATGATTGATGTTGATTGTGGATGTTAAAGTTTTAAATAAGTAAAAATTATGTATAATACTGATTCACCCCTTTCTCAGTATTAGTTTGTGCTCTTCAATTGGTATCAGAGCTCATTCCTTCAAGAGTATCTTAATAGCTATAAGGTAGATCTCAACAAGTACACATGGCAAGTCAAGAAGGATTATACTCAAATAGAGCTCTTTTATGGAACTAACTATGATTTTTGGAGTATAAGGATGCAAAAATATGTAATTTATCTTGGATTTGACATTTGGAAATCAGTTGTGAATGGTTATACAGCTCCAACAATTCCTCCAATAGATCAAGGTCGAAAGAAGGAAAGTGAAAGCAATGTAAAGTCTATAAATGCAACACTGTTGGTTTTTCTAAATTTGAATTTTTCAAGGTATTGCATTGAATTTATTCCAAGGAAATATGGGATAAAATTAAGAGGGTATATGGAGGAGATTATAAAGTAAATAAATTAAAACTCCAAATACATAGGATTCAATTTGAGGGTTTGAAAATGAAGGGTGATGAAAACATTGCATACTATTTTCTTCACGGGGATGAAATTGTCAACACTATTAGAGGGCTTGGAGAGGAAATTAAAGATGAGATTATTGTGAATTTTTTTCTAAGATATCTTCATTTAATGTTTGACACCAAATTTTCTACCATTGAAGAAATGAAATAATTAAGCAACATAAAAAATAATCTCAAAATCATCTAAGTATGAGAAAACCTTAAAATCATCAAAAAAATTGAATAATAAAAATCCTGAACAACATGAATTCTCTATTAATGATTCAAAAAAGGAAGAAACTCATTTTTTCAGAAAGGTGTATAAAGGATCGGGAAAATACAAAGGTAAGTTACCCTTAAAATGTGTTAATTATGGTAAAGTAGGGGATTATGCTGCTAAATGTCCATATATAGAAAGTGAGAATAGTGATAATGAATAATATCATGGGATGAAATAAGGAAACAATTATTATCAGTATAAGAATAAAAATAAGGAAAATATAAAAAAATAAATAACTTCTACAATCACAAGAAAAATATCTATATCGTGGAGGAAATCAATTCATTTGAAGAAAGCACCACTTCCAGTGACAAAGAAGAATCATTGTTTATTCTAATAGAGATAAAATAATGTTAATAATATGTGGTTTCTTCTTGATGAAGAAGATGTTGAATTTTAAGGTGAAGTAAATCTTGAAGAACAGCTCATTTGTGCCCTATAAGAGATCAAAATACTAAAGAAGACTAATCTTAAAAAAAGACAACAATTTCATAAATTTGAAGAAGAATATGATGAATCAAAATCAAATTTGACACAATATCTTGAAGAATCTAATAATATCATCATTATTCCAAAGATTCAATTTGAAGAGATGAAGAGGATGAATGAGGTTGGGAGAACTCAGCTGAAACAAAAAGAAGAAAATTGTGAGAAGCTTGAAAATAAATTTAAAAGAAAATTACTAAGTTGAATAGATATATCAATTTTGATAAGAGATTTGAAGTCTTAGATGACATTATCAAACACCAGATATCACTTTTTATTAAAACTAGTATTGGGTATAAAGAAGATCAAGGGACTTCCAAAGAAGATCCCAACATGCCGCTAGAAAAGGAAAACATAGATAAGTCAAATACCTATGTATATATTATTAAAATACCAATTGGAAATGAAAGAAACAAGAAGAAGGAGAATCATGATTCTAAAAATATCACACACCAGTATTCCTTCAAAAGAGAGCTCAGACAAACATAAAATATTTTTTCCTCTAAGACAATGTTACATAACCAGGTTTCAAAACACTTTTTACGGTTATTGTTTTTTATATAAATAGTTTGGTCATAGAGCAGTAGATTTTAAAGCTCATACAATAAGTTTTTGAAGGAAGAAGAATGCAAATGTAAGTCCTTATATGTCCTCAAGTAGATACTTTAACTCATTTGTTCCTTTAATGGATTTTAACATTGAATGTTATAAATGCCACAACTACGGGCATGTAGCACATTTTTGTAGAAGTGATTTTATGGAATATCCCTAAAAAAATAAAAATGAGGAAACTATGGATAATCATAAGGATGAGCCAACAAGAGTTTGGAAGAAGAAGACAACATGATAATAAAAAATAAAATTACATGTTAGTTCAAACAATGTTTCATGCACAAAAATGAAGGAAATCAGTGGTATATTAATAGTGGCTTCTCAAGCGAAATGACTGGAGATAAAAGTAAGTTTCTCGACTTAAAATAAGGAAATTGAGGTACTTTGATGTTTGGAGACAATCCTACAAAAGGATATCATATAAAAGGAACGATTAGCCTTAATAATGATAAATCAAAAAATGAAAAATGTCTTGTCTGTCGAAGGACTGAAGCATAATCTCTTGAGTGTGAGCCAAATGAGTGATCAATTGTATATTGTCACAATCCATGTTGAAGTATGTGAGATTAGAAAGGAAAAAATGGGAAAGGTTGTTGCTGATGTGTGTATGACAACCAATAATAGTTATATTCTCAGTAAGATTAAAGGAGAAAAATGCTACATGGGGAAAACAAATGATAGTTGGTTATGACATATAAGAATGATCCATATTAAATTTTATAATTTAGTAAAAATAAGTTCCAAGCAATATGTTAGAGACATGCCAAATATTACTAATCCAGAAAACACTCTTTGTAAGAAATGTTAGCATAGGAAGTAGACAAGAGTCACATTCAAGAAAAATGAGTACTCAACAACAAGATTACTGGGACTTGTTCATATAGATTTTTGTGGGCCTAAAAGGATTCAAAGCATGCAAAGTTTGAGATATTTCATGTTATTTATTGATGATTATTCTTGAATGACTTGGATGACTTTCTTAAAATAGAAATATGAAGCATTTGATAAGTTTAAGGTGTTCAAAGCCTTAGTTGAAAAAGAAACTAGTAAGAGAATCAAGTTCCTAATATTTGACCATGGAAGTGAATTTATCCCAAATTAGTTTGAATAATTTTGTGAGAATCATGGAATAAAGAGACATTACTCAGTTGCAAGGACCCCTAAGCAAAATGGCATTACAGAGAGAAAGAAAAAAATATTTTAGGAGATGGTAAGAACAAGGATAAATGATTCTAATTTGTTTGATATATTTTGGAGAGAAGCAGTCAACACATCAGTTCATATTTTGAGTAGAGGGAAAATAAGATTTAAAAAAAAAAAAAATATTATGATTTATGGAAGGGCACACCAACAATAGTCAAATATTTCAAAGTTTTTGGAAGAACCTGCTATATCAAAAGAGATGATGAATATTTGTGTAAGTTTGATTCCAGATCTGATGAAGGTATTTTTATTGATTACTATTAAAGAAGAAAAACATATAGATGCTACAATATGAGAACACATAATATTATTGAAATTTCAATTGTGAAAGTGAATGATATCAAGTATAGAAATAAAAATACATAAGAAACTAATTATTTAAAGGAAGAAAACAAATAATATGAAGAAGAGGATGAAAATCAAGAATTTGAAATAAAGGATACAAAAAACCATTCAGAAAAATATATTATAGGTGAAAAAGACATTGGAGTACAGACTAGAAAAAGATTGGCGAATACAGTTGAACGTGTAAATCTATCTTTTCTATCAAAGATATAACCTAAAACATTTTCTAAACAAAGTGAAGACAAGCATTGGATTGGAGAAATGGAAAAAGAACTAGATCAAATTGAGAAGAATGAAACGTGAGAACTCATCCCAGACTAAAAGATAAAAATGTGATTAGCACCAAGTGGGTTTTTAGGAACAAGCTAAATGAAAATGGAAAAGTTGTAAGAATAAAGAAATGTTAGTTTGTAAGGGGTATGCACAAGTTGAAGGTATTTAATTTGAATAAATGTTTACTCCTATTGCACATTTAGAATCCATTAGAATGTTCTTACCATTTTGTTTTTTAAATTTTTTAATATCAGATAGACGTTAATTTAACATTTTAAAATGGGAATTCAGAAGAATAACTTTATATTGAACAACCAAAAGGACTCATTTTATCAGATGATAAGGATCATGTATGAAATATGAAGAAATATCTTTATGGAATGAAACAATCCCTAAATCCTAGTATTCAAGACTGGATAAGTATCTACAACAACTTGGTTTTAAGAAGGGAATTGTAATTAGCAATATTTACATCAAAATTAAAGGTGAGAATTAACTTATATTTGTTGTGTGTGTTGATGATATCATTTTTGGAAGAATAAGTGACAAGATGTGTTACTATTTTTTTGTTCAAATGAAAAAGGAGTTTGAAATGTCCATGCTTGGCGAGTTATCTTTCTTTCGTGCTTTACAAATTTCTCAATTAGACAAAGGCATATTTATTTTACAAACTAATTATGTTAAATATATGTTGAAAAAATGATCCAGATGGAGGTGAGCGGAGCGAGCGGTGGAAAGGAGGGAGGCAATTCAAATGAGTCTGAACATGAAAATGATTGACGTGAGATTACTCCTGTGAATGATATGGCTAGCCCACCTCGGGAGGATAGAGGAATGTAGAAAAAAGAGACAGGACTCGATGGGAAAGGCCCTATCTCCTATTCGGGAGTAGTGAAAATGGTTCCTCTTCAAGGACATCAAAAGTATTCCTTCAGGTGCTGAAATATGCATTGGGTTGTGTTTTGGAAATTCAAGAATCCATCTTTAATAACACGATGAAGAATCTTAACAAATCCCTTGTTGGGAAAATGGGTTGAGGAAGGCTGAATATAGATGTAGTTAGAAGATGGATGAAAAAAATTGAGCCCTAAAGGACACATAGAGGTTAGCACTCTCCCAAATGGTTTGTTTATATCTTGCAAGAAATATTCTTAGAGTCCTAGAAGATGGTACCTATTTTTTGTGAAATCAGGGTGATACTTGAGAAAATGGGAACCAAATTTCAACCATGAAAAGGAAAATATGAATCAATTCCTAGTGTGGGTTCTGTTACAAAGCCTTCGATTATAATATTGGCATGAGGATATCATTAGAGTAATTTGCAACTCTCTAGGATTATTGGTCCTCATTGATAATGTTACTTTGAAAAAATATAGGTTGGTCTGTGCTAGGTTTTATATTTACAATATAACTAGGAAATATATTCCTAATAATATCAAACTAAAATCTAGTGAGGGAATTTGGGAACAAAAGATAGAATTGGAAATCATTATGTCTAAGCGTAAAAAATGTAACGATTGGGGTCATATGAGCAAAAATTGCAAGTTTAAAATTACATAGACTTATAATGTTATTGGATCTAAGGTGGGAAATGAGGACAAGGGAAAAGGAATAATAGAATCAAGAATAGAGGAACAAAAAGTTGTTTTTAAAAATTACACTGAAGGGTATAGACCACTACACATTATAGAAAGGGAAGAGAATAATGAAAATTCTTTAAAGGAATCTCTAAAAAAATATGATGATGGATTCACCAAGGTGGTTGATAAGAAAAGAAACAAAAATGTTTCTATGTTAGACCCAAAGATTCAAGTTCTAAGAAATGGAACCCCAAAACCAATATCATCGATAGCGAGGAAACTAAATCCTTTCTCCCCTAAAAATATGATTTGAAAGGGTAGGGAAAGATGCAAGATGAAAAGAAATAAATCAAGAGGCAAAAATAAAATAAGGAGCAAAATGGGGATTAAAATGAAATAGTGATTGAAGAGATAATCTTTGAGATGGTCCATACTACAACTTTAAAGGGCAGGGTTAGAAAAGAGGTCTTAGAAATTTTGAAGTCATAAGAGAAAATAAGAGAATTAGGAGACTTATCGGTGGAAGAATTCCTGAATGTAAAATATATTTTTTTAAAATGAAAGGAAGAAATGATTCTGGAAGTCCAGAAAGTTGAAATAATCTCTCCTTTATTAAGGGGTGAATCTTCCAAATCTAATCCTTTAAAACTAAGTTTGGCTAATCTAAAGGAAAGGATGGAGGTAACCCTATAAACATAGGGTCATCTAATAAAAAAAGTGGGAGACTAAGGAGAAAATAATCTAGAAAGAGAAATACGTAAACATATTTAGACTCGGGCACATAGGAAATCTTGGATCAGAAGGGGTTTAGAACGATCAAATCAGCTGTGAAGAAATGAATTGCATTTGACGGAGTGTGAGAGGGCTTAACAACCCTGATAAATGGAGAATACTAAAGGACCTTGTAGAAAGATATAATTTAGATGTTCTAGCCCTCTAGGAAACAAAAATGAGTGAAATTGATTTTCAAAATATTCATGACAAGTTCTAGAATAATTTTGAAGCCTTTGTTGTTAGTTCAATGGGAGCATTAGGAGGAATACTAGTAGTATGGAATCCTAAGCATCTTAAAGGTACTTTACTATTAAAAAGAGGAAATCACTTAGCAACAATGATGCAAAATATAGAAAAAAGTAAGATATAGGTTATTTCAAACATCTATGCTCCCACCCAACATATAGAAATGAAAAAATTATGGTATAATTTGTTAGCTTTTAAAAACATCATTATTGAGTCAGACTAGTTGGTTTTACGAGACTTCAATACCCCTATCTCACCGATAAATAAAAGGGGGGATCCATGGATTACACAGTTGGCATGGAGGATCTTAATGAATTCATGATGAAATCTAATTTAATTGATATAAATTTAAAAGGAAGAAAATACACATGGTCTAACAGGAGGGAAGGATCTCAGCTTATTCAGGTCAGACTAGATGGAGTCCTGGCTTTGGAAAAATGGTTCAAAAAGGATATCTTTCTTTTGTCTCTTCCTAGAATTAGGTTTGACCATAACCCAATTTTATTTAAGTTCAAGGACACCACTATAAGGAAAACTCATTTTCTCTTTGAGAAAATGTGGCTGAAAAGTGAGGAACTTTCAAACTTAATCAAAGAGTGATGGAGATTAAATGTGTAGGAGATTGCCTTATATAGAATCTCCAAAAAACTTATCAATGTTAGGATGAACCTTAAGAAGTGGTAAAAAAATTTCTTTGGAAATATCGTACAGAAGAAAAATGACTTTAGAAAATAAATTTATGACTTTTAAAGCAGGGATGAAGAAATGGATTTGGGTTTGGACACCATGGAAAGGGAGAAGGAATTGTTGTTACTTTTAGAATATCACAACATATTAGCTAATAAATAAACTTTCTAGAGGAAAAAATCAAGAGTAACGTGGCTTAAAGAGGGAGAAATGAACAAAAAATTCCTCCATCTTACAAATCTAAAATGAAGAAGATACAACCAAATTTTAAAAATTAGGTGTTCTAACATAATCCTCCTAGAAGAAAGTGAAGAAATAAAAGAAGAAGCAATTTCCTTTTTTAGAAATTTGCTATCAGATCAAATATTGGAGAACCTAGAAAAGGAAGAAGAATTCCTAAGATGCATCTCTTCCCTTATCTCTTTAGAGGATGATAAAATTTTGTAAAAGATTCCATCTATAAAAGAGGTGGAGTTTGTTGTTAAGGCTCTTAGTCTTGACAAGGCCCGGGGACTGGATGGTTTCCTTGCTTTCCTTTTCCGGTATTTTTGGGATATTATGAAAAGGATCTCTATAAAGTAATTTATGAATTTTTTGGCCACAAGAGGATTCTGAAGGAAGTTAATTGCACTTTTATGAACCTTATTCTGAAGCTTAGCAATGTGGCAGAGTTCAAATATATTCAACCGATAAGCCTTTGTATTAATTTGTATAAAATCTACACCAAGATCCTTACTCTTCGTCTTTAACTGCTCCTTCCTTCCTTAATTTTGGAACAATAAGGAGGATTTGTGATAGGGAGACAAATTTAGGATGAAATAATAACTATCCAGGAAATAATTCACTCTATCAAACTTAGGAGGAAACCGATGATAATCATTAAGTTGGATATAGCTAAAGTCTATGACAAGGTTTCATGGACCTTTCTAGATAAAGTTTTAAGGAGGTTTAGCTTTGATAGTTCTTTCAGATGCATGGTCAATGCTTGAATATCAACAACTCACTATTTTTTGTTATTAATGGGGTTCTTTGTGGTTTTTCCTTGAGTTCTCAAGGATTAAGGAAAAGTGACCCACTATCCCCTTTCCTTTTTATTCTTATGGTTGAAGCCCTAAGTAGAAAAATGAATGAAGCTATTGCTTATAGTATTATTAAAGGAATATCCCCAACTATGGAGGTGGACAATGTTTCCCACTAGCACTTCGTAGATGATACAATTTTAGTAGGAGAATCTTCATTGTTGGAATTCTAGGCATTCAAAGAGTTGTTAGATGAATATACAGATGTTTCTGGATAACTTATTAACTTTCGAAAGATCTCAGTTTTTTCGTAAATACTTTGGACTTAAAGGAAAATAAAATATCCAAAGTGTTGGAATATGATGTTAAACCCTTTCCCACATTTTATCTTGGTATGCTTATGGGAGATAGGAGACCTCAAAGTAATGAATGGAACTTCTTTATTGAAAGGTTTGAAAGATAACTTGCAAGATGGGAAGTTAATCTCCTCTCTCAAGAAGGAAAGGTTACACTTCTGAAAATATCACTACAAAGTCTTCATGTTTATGTAATGTCACTTTTCCAACTCCTAATAAAGGTGGCTGATAAAATTAAAAGTATACAAAAACATTTCCTACAAAGTGGAATGAAAAGAAAGGAATGAATTCCACTTTTGGCCTAGAATAATGTCTGTAAACACAAAGATAAAGGGAGATTTGGTTTAAGGGATTGGATGAAAATAAACAAATCTCTTTTAGCCAAAAAAGGAAGGAGACTGATCATGGAAGAAAATGTGTGTACCAAGATTGTAAAAAAGAAGTATTGGACATATTTGCAAGATGAAATATGGATCTTTATACTGCCAACCTTTAATGGATCAGCCATTTGGAAAGCGATCAATTGGTCAAAGGAAATCTTAGAGAAGGGAAAAAAATGTAAAATAGGAGATGAAACAAAGAATTTTTCTTGAAAGATAAATGTTCTGGCTAGTTATCAATGGAGGAAAAATTTCCATCAATTTCATATATATTGGAAAGGAATTATGGCACTCTAGTGTCAATTCCTTCTCTGATTTGAGGCGTGTGAAGGATAATGTTAATAATATTATGTGGGGAGGGGGGGAATGTTAATTATATTATCGACTAAACTAAAAATAGGAGTTCTTAAAAAAAATACAATGATTGAGATAAGAAATGATTCTGGTAAGAAATGATTCTGATACAATGATTGAGATAAGAAAGGATCCAAGGAGATACTTACATAGGTAGGTATGAATGACTTCTTAAAAAAAATAGAGGCCACGAAGATAATTTGAGCCTTGAAGTTGCAAAAACGTGGAATGATGGTAGAGTTTGTTTGAGGGGATTTTCCTTCTCAATAAGCCCAAAGATTATTGCCAAGGTCACTGGTCTACCAATGGAGGGGAGAATGATATTTAAGTAAAAATATGACTGCACTATGGAAATCGACAATTTCCTTACAGGTAAGGAAACCCTTAAAAAAAAATCATTGGTTTTTATAGAGAATTTGTGTCCTTTCCCTTTGATAAAATTGTGCTTATTTTGATGCAATATGTGATTCTTGAGGGTAGGTGTAAAGTTGTATTTTCCTACCATTTCCTGATGTTGAATCACTTCATACATGGTAAACAATTCTTCTTTCCAAATTTTATTCTTAGATCCCTATCTAAATCAATTGATCAAGTGAAGAAGGGGAATTTCATGGTCCCTCTCCATCAAGCCCTTATCAAATCCCTGGTTTGCACATGGACACCAAATGTTAGCAAGGATGAGAAACTTTCCCTAAATATGGTGAATCCAGAGTCCTCTATGGTTAGGAAGACTTTTGGGAAGAGAAACAGGTCTAGAAAAGCTCGAGCACCTACCTAAAGGGGAAAAGGGAAGGAATATGTTTGTCTTAATCAAAAGGAAGGTAATAAGGATCTAAAAGTTGAGGAGAATGATTGGGTGTAAGGTGTAGAGGAGAGTAACATTGATAAAGATAGATAAGCAGGATAAGAAATCTAACCCTGAATTGGAATATTTAGATAATCTAGGAGAGAGATCTGCTACAAGCCATGATATGGATGAGGAAATATAATCTCAAACCCAAAACATAGAGGAATCCATTGACAATCTCAACTCACTCAAATTATCTCAAAGGGACATTTTTGCAGCACAGGAAGGAGCAATGAAAACTAACACTTTCATGAAAAAATTTGAATATTGTAGACTTGATACTGATATTAAAAAACATAAGATTAGTATGGGGTTTTGTGAGATGAGAGAGGTTAAGTAAAGAGTGGACAAAATCACCTCTTTGTTGGTCAATGATCAACAAGAAATAGTTAGCAAGAAGTGTGACAACACGGAAAAATAACTTATGGGCATAAAGGAGACTATGTTTAAAATTAAAATCCTTCATATCCTTACTACGAGAACCACTATTGTGCACCTAAAATGATGGATGAGTTGGTTATTGTGATGCAAAGACCTAAACAAATAGAAAAGGATGATGTTTTCCTCAAGAAAGATATTATTGAACCTGACTATGAGAGGTGGAGAGTGACAATAACAGATCTTGCTAAAGAATGGACTAATAGCATGCATACGTTGGATGAAATTGTAAAGGATTAACTATTGTTTTTATGTGGAGAATGTAAGTAGCTATGTTTTTTTTACACCCTTATTGGTTGTTTGTTTCCTATGTTGTGTTTGGATGTTAGTTTGATTTTTCATGTTGTTAACTTGGTACTTGTTATTACTTTGAGAGCTTCAATGGGTATACCCTTAGCCTGGGCTTTGTAATATTTTTGATCTAACACTTTTTACGGGGTAGGGTCCCCTTAACCCTTTTTTACTGATAATAATAAAAAAGAGATTTTGAAAAAATTTAGAATGAAAGAATGAAAAATAGTTAGTACACATATGGTCATAGGTTGTAAGTTGGGAAATAATGTTGAGTCTCTTAAATGAAAATTAGACTCTTTATAGATCAATGATTGGTATTTTATTGTATGTGATGGTATGAAGACCAGATGTGATGCAAGCAGTAGGTATTGTGGCACAATTTCTAGCTACTGCAAAAATAAACTCATGTGTAATCTGTCAAAAGAATATTCAAATATCTAAAAGGCACATTAGATTATTGTTTGTAGTATCTATTAGTCGTCAAACTTGCACCCATGTCTCAGATTTGAAAGAACCAAGTTGCTTGTGACAATAATGGAACAGCCCCCAATTTGTGGGACCTTGCGTACTTGGGACATATCTTTGTAGAAGGCTGGTTCCTCTATCTAGTTCTACTGCTACTGCTACTCCTAGTGCTGAAAGGGAAAACTACAGCTAACAATGCCAAGTGACTAGGGATATAAGGACAACATGAAAGGAAACTACACTAAAAGGTGATAACACCAAAAAAGAGGGATGAACACTATCTGTTCTGAGTGAAAATGAAAGGAAATGCTTGAAACAAGGCTAGGCACATGTAGCACAACCAAAACATATTTACCAGATCAGTTTCATGGAACACAACTAAATAAGGAGCTATAAGGGACATAGAATGGTACGATGAGAATGCAATGTAAAATAAAGACAAGAAGAAATAACATAAACATACTCAAGACACAAAATATTCACAATTTTTTTTTCTTCCATTACTTCCAGAAATGCATAGAACTATTACAATGGGTGATAGAGGTCCAATATCCACATGCACAAGCTAGATCTAGAGGTCTGCGATTGAGGATATATAAAATATGAATTCCTTAGCAACATGTGTAAGGATAAAAAAATTTCCAACATTAATAATGATCCCATCACTTACATTTATAGATGAATCCATGGAAGAAGAAGAGAAGAAGGAGGGAAAAACCCAAATTTGAAACACAACCACTAGCAATAAGCATTTAATGCATGTAAATCCACCTGCAAATCTATCAAACATGTTTCACCAAGTATGTCTAACATGTTGGAGAAGGAAGGAGGGTGGATCATATTAGATCAGGTGGTTGGAGCAATCAAATCTTCTCATTAATGCCCATAAAATGTTTTTCCCACTTCTCACCTATCAGATCCACCAAGAATTTGAATTTGAATGTATAACACTATAGCCTATGTCATCAGCTACTGGTTGAGACTTGACACACACCAATTAGAGCTCTATAGAAAAATATATGGCTGTTAGAATATGTCAGAGCTGTATGGGCACGTAATAAATGTGGTGTATGTAGATTAACTAAAGATATCGATGAACTGTTCATCTGATTTTTCATCTTTTCTACGTGTCATTCATTAGTTGGTTGTCAGGATTTGGTGCCCTATTGGTGCACAATTTGATATGTTACGTGTTGTACACTCAAGTTGTTTCAAAGAATGATGTGGCATGGAAAGGCATAGAGGAGGGAAACAAAAGTATGCTCGTGGAAGAATGAGGTGCATAGGAAGGAGGTAGAAGGAATGCGTGCATAGTGTGCGCATGGGGAAATGAGGAAAACTGGTGAGAAGAGAATGTATAGTCAAGGCACAATTATTACAAGATAATGTGTGATAGTGTGAGGAAGGGGTGCGCAGGGGATACCAAGAACAACACAAATTTGGAGCAAGTGCTAAGCGCATGCACATGCAGGATGAATGCAATTTTGAGAGGAGAGTGGAAGCGTAGGGAATGTGCACAGGAGGAAGATGGAATAAATAAGAAAAAGGAAAAGGGAAGAAGGGGAAGTGTGGAAGGGTGTGTGAGGAAAATAAGGGAGGTACAAGAGGAAATACAACCCAAGGAATATGCTAAGTGAACTTGAGCACGCGTAACCTTATAATGAAGATCTCAGAGCCAGAAAGTGTATACAAGTTACCCAAATAACTTAGAGAGTTATTTAGATAATAGTTTTTGGTGAATTTCAGGGCCATCTTCCTGCTAGATGAAGGAGATCAGTAGCCTTAGGAATCCATTAGGCATTGAGTCTGTTATGTAATCATGAAATTATGATGTGCAACTTTGAAAAACTACCCCTGAAGTTACTTGAAGGATCATTTCTTGACTCTTATTTCAAATCCTTCAAAGTACTGAAAATTATCAGAATCCTAGAAGAAAAATAAGAGCATATGAAGGAAGCACATGAGAAGAAAGAACTATGTACAAACAAACAATGTGTATGCACAACGCACTTAGAGGAATTGAAAACTACTCTAATATATACAAAATGATGCAGCAAAACTTAATGGAATGGTTTGAGATAGATCCTATTTACTGAGATTTTCAATGTGCCTCCGTCATCAAACTGATGATGTATGGGCCACTCCAAAGATGATTTAAATCAAAAGAGTTAGCTTCTTTTCACAAACTGATGATGTATGGGGCCACTCCAAAGTGCATCAAACTTTGAGTGGTTCCCTGGTTTATCTCTGTCAGTATCCCATTTTAAGAACAACTCCCCAAATTTTAAATCTTGAGGCCTATCCTTTCTTTCAAAACCATTTCTTTGTTGTTTGTTTATGCTTATCTAGCCTGATCATGGAAGAGTTCCTTAACTCTTCAAGATTAACCAACTCTGCCATTCTGATTTCTCTTTGGTCTGCGCCTTTAAATTATAGTTATTGGGTAAGCACCAATGAGTTCAAATATAGTGTCAAAGGAAGAGTAGCCTCCTTACCATAGAAAATATTTTAAGGAAAATTTGAAATTGCCTTTTTAATTGTGATTCTATCTTCCCAGAGAGTGTGTGAGACCTTTGTATGTCCCTAATTTTGGATAATGTTCATTGTGCGCTTCATGATCCTAATCAGGTTTTTTGTTTGTTGATTCTGCCAGACCATTACCTTGGGGGTAATGGTTGGAATAAGTTTTTCAGATAGATGCCCAGATTTAGAGCCCAATCATTGATTTTAGTCCCAAGGAAGGTTTTTTGCATTATCAGAGATAATGGTTTGAGGAATGCCAAATATTTTTACTAAACCCTTGAGAAAGTCAAAGATGACTGACTCGGTTGATTCCTTGAGCATGATAGCTTCTGGTCCATCTGGTGAAGTAGTTCATAGCTATGTCAGCACCCACTTGTGTCTAGCGCTTGAAAGGTATATTGGTCATTCCTACGAAGATGAGACACCATTGCACAAAAGGATGATCCGCTTGGATTGGTCAGAGGGGGAAGCGTTTGCCAATGTTTTCTTTCCTAAAAATAAAGTGCATTCCTTGCATTTTGTGACCCAATTATGTACATCTGCAAATAGAGTAGGCCAAAATATTCCTTCCATTATGATCTTCATCACTGTAGTTTTGGAAGAAAAGTGTCCACCAAAAAAAACCATCATGGAATTATACCAACATTTTTTTCAGTATGTGCGCCGTCGATATACCTTAATTAGCATGCCATCAAGATTTTTTATTGAAGATAATTCCATTAATCAAAAACATAAGGGATAGATTGTAACCTCATATGTCTTCTCTTTTCCTTGTTTAAGCCAAGAGGGTATATGCCCCTCAGAAAGGAATGTGATCATGTCCCTTCATCTAGTCGTGTGCACCGGGATCTATATTCTGCTAAAGTTCTATGTGTGGGAGACCTTCATCCAGAAACAATGAAGTCCTAGGCTCATGCTACGTATCCTCAGCAATCTTCTTGTAGAGTGCGCTACCTCTTACCAGTTTTTTTGGATTTTATAGTCACATCATATTCCATGATTTTTGGTAACCCATCGTGCTCTCTTTTCACTAATCTCTTCTCAGCATGATGAATTATATGACATAAGAGTGGGATAATAACACCTTGATATGATTTTGGAAAGCATACTTTTGAATTTCTTAAGTGTGTGCATGATGGAAAAGACCCACTTCACCATGTGACTCAATTTTTAATTCATAATCCTTCAATGTCTGGATGAAGAAAATCCATTGGTTGTTCTAACCCTTGTTCGTTATCTTGTGTTAGGAAAATAAAAAACACTTGCATCAATGTCATAAGCATAAAGGATAAAATCCTTTGAATAATTCGGTTTAATGAGTGCTGGCACCCAAGCAATATCTGGCTTGATTTTTTTTAAGCTTATTCTTCCTTATATTTTCCATCTGAAGGACATGTCCTTCTTAAGCATTAGGGTGAAGGGCCCTTTACCAGTCCTGTAAAGTTAGGAATAAAACACCTAACAAAATTAATCTTATCGAGGAAGGATTGCAAGGAATTTTTGTGCACTGACAAGGAAAGAGCAAGGATAGCTGAAACGTGCTCAGGATCAATTGCGATGCCATCCTTGAAAACCACATGACCCAAAATATTTCCCTGTGCCACAACAAAATTACACTCCTTGGGGTTAAGGGATACCCCAAATTTTTTATATTTCTCAAATACTTTCTCCAGGTGTACCATATGATCTGTGCTTTTATTTTAGAAGACAGTAATATCATCGAGGTAAACCAAGATGAAACTCATTAATATAACCTTTGAAGGCAACGTCGATGTTGCACTGAAATGTCGTGCCTACATTTTACAGACCAAAGGGAATATTTTGGTATGCATATGTTCCCCACTTGGTTGTAAATGTTGTTTTTAATTGATCCTCTTCCTTGAATAGGATTTGATTGAAACTTGGATACCCATCCAACATTGATAATCTTTGTGCATGCCAGCCACAATCTGTAAAATATTCTCCATTGAAGGAAAAGGATAATGATCCTTTAGAGATGCCTTGTTCAAGTCTCTGAAATTAACACAGAGTATGATTTCACCAGTTCTTCGTGCACACCAGAACTATATTTTGCACAACCCAAGTAGAGTACTTCATGGGAAAAATTATCTTCACCTCAATGAGTTTAGAGGGGCTCTATCTTTAGATTGACTAGTCAACTTCTTCTGTCTGATGGGATTGATACCAGGATCAAGGTCAATAGAGTGTTGAGAAACACTTGGATAAAAAACTTTGAGGTCTTCATACTCCCATGAGAAGATATCAGTGTATTTTTATAGAGGGAGATGAAAGCTTGTTTTTCATCATGCGTGCAGCCCTTACTGAGAAGTAGCTATTTTTCCACATGAAATAGTGACTAGGGAACAATCTTCTTGCACAACACACATATAATTTTCTTCCCCCTTGAAACTCATCATTACGGCTAAATTTTTTTCTCTAAGGTGACCAGCCCTTTAGACAACATATTTGACTTTAGTTGAATAACTTGGTCCACCATATCTATCATGCAAGTCAAACTTATATGCTTGATGAGAACTCAAATTCATTTTAAATGAATTGGATGATATGCTCGTCACTGTCAAACACTTGCTAGCTAGTATTATTATCTGGAATGGATGGTCTAATCACCATCTTAATGTGTTGAGTGTTTTTCGTTGACAAATTCCTCAGTAGGATAGAATTGCAAACCAATTGCATCCATTTGATCATCTTCCTTACTCATTTTGTGCATCACTACCTACATATTCAGAGAATTAAAGCTCTCAAGGAGGTCCCAAAATTTGTGTTTATAAGATTTGAGAAACTTATTATTTTCCTGGCACTTGTTGGTAACCTAGTGAATAACCAATTCAGTATCTCTAAAGATCTGTAGTGCCTTAATCTTCATCTTTTCAGCAATAAGTAGACCATGCACTAGAACCTCATACTCTACTAAATTATTAGATCATGTGAACTGCATCCTATGAGCAAAGAATATTTTCTCATCCTTATGAGAAATGAGAAAAATTCTTGCTCCCATGCCGTTTTTTTCTTATGGAACCATCAAAGTATAATTTTCCATAGGCCAAGTTCAACTTGGTATTTCTTGAGTGCGTGTGGCAAACACAACTTATTCTTTAAGAATGCATTAAGTATCAAGCCTAGTTTCATAAGATTCTAGTTCTTCAGCATATGGGTAAAATTTATGGTGCCTCTCTACCCATTCATCAAGTACTAGATCAAGAATATAAGGTGGAAGAGGTTGCTCTTCAGGAATTGAATCTTGTTCAGTCTTGGATTAAACAGTTAGCTTAGAGAGGGGATGGGAAATATGACTCTACATGATAGTAAAATATCGGCTCAGCTTGTATGGTAAACCAGGTACCATATCTTGTCTTGAGTAGCATATGGGGACCAATCAGAAGACAAGTAACCACCCACTTTAGCAGTAAAATCTCTTGACAAATATAAGGCAAACAAAGGGGGTAGATCAATGATTGACACATCTTGAGTTATTGTTAGATTTGGACATGTGTAGAGGGTTAACTCAAGATCCTTGATGATTCCTAGGGTGGTGATAGTTGAACCATCAAGTTCTAGGAATCCTTTTATTAGGGGGCTATACTTAAGACCTAAGGCATCAAAAATATTCTTGGGCATGACAGAAGTACTAGCACTTGAGTCAACCATATAGTTATGGACAAGATGTTTTTCTATGATCAAATACATATAGAAGGGTGGGTTTTTAACAATTTTACTTGCTTCTCCTCTTCTTGGTAGATGTTGATAGAAGCACGTGGCTTCTACATAGCTATATATGTATGTGGGAGATGATCCAAGGCTTCATGTAACAAGTCACACAGGGATGGAATGGTTAGATATTCCCACATTGTAACATTTATGTTTGTCTTTTTCATCTGGTCCATAATGCTGAATGGAAAACCCATTAACTTTCGCATTTGAGGAAAAACAACATCCTTGCTTGGTTTCTCAGGTACAAAGGTAGGAACCTTAGCTGGGGTAGAGGCTTGACCTACAAAAGGTGGGGGGGGGGAATTTTGAAGGATATTTACATGGGGCCTCTTGTGTAGGGACTTGAGTGCTTTTATTACTAGATATCTTAGTTGTTTACTTTTTCTTCAGAGGGTATGCCTATGTTGTTGGGATTGTGACTTGCGTGCCAGATTTGAGAAATCTCTCTTGTATCTCATTTTGTCTGTAACTTGGGCGTGTCATCTACTTATATCCTCTACAGCTTGGTTGATTGCACAAAAGTCCTTGATGCCAAAGAACATCCGATTATAATCGGGAAGAATCTCAGGCCCCTCCTGGTTCTCTTTTCTAGGTGCACTTGTTTAAGGCTCACGGGTGGAAGTTTTTTGCATGAAGTCTTGCGCACATAAAATTATCACAGTGATGTTGAATGTGAGGAATATTACACAGGAAGCACCATTCTGAATCCTGAACCAATTTTTTTTTAACTAGAAAAAGTGCCTAACTTACACTGGGTACTCGAAGAGAGGGCGCAAGAGGAACAAATTACAAGGGAAGATGTGCGTTAGCATGCCTTCTATCATTCTGTTGGTTGGGCGTGTATCTTTAGTTTCTATATTGATTCTACCAAGGATGATTGCTTTGGCTATGCACCTAATTATAACTACCTCTATAGGCTTGTGCATGTTGCTTCTCTAATGATATGACCTTGTTTGACAAATTTCTAATCAATGTCTTCAATTCTTCATCTTCTTTCTGCAGCACTGAAGAGTAGAATGATGATGTAACATGTTACACACTACTATTAGGAATAGGAATAGGGGCCAAAAAAAGGTTGGGGCACTTGTGACATTTCTAGGAATAAGGGAAAAGGAAGTCTAGGAGCTATCTTTCTGACCTGAATAAGACTATTTTCTTCCCTTACTGCAATATTATAAGTAGCTGGTAAATTCCTACCTCCCATGGATTGAATCATGATTGATATATTGTTGTTAAGTGCATTTAGATAATACACAAAAACATGTTGAGATGTAGGTCTTACCACAAGAGGTATTTTGTCCCAAGTGTTCCAGAATTTGATGTTGCAATCTATAAAATACTCGTTGGGTGCCCTTATTATTGTTGTCAGTTTCTCCACCAAAGATAGGTGATCTGACTTATCTTCAAAATAATTACAAAGAGTTGTTCCAAGCTCATCCCAGGTGGCAATAGATCTAAGTCTCAATCCTCGGTACCATTAAAGAACTTTTCCTTTGAAAGAGGCTACAATTAGCCTGATTGCTACATTGTCATGTTTGATCAAATAGAGTAAATATACATTTGCTATATCCTGGATAGGCTCCTAAGGGGTGACTTGATTCTCACTAGTAAATTATGGAATAATTTTGAGCATTTCATTTGGCATATCATGTTGCATGGAAAGAACCAAGGGAATTCCTCTAGTGAAGTTTGTAAAGTTCCTTAGTGGAGGAGGTGGTCAATAATCTATTGTAGGGTGCAAAGATTATTTTTTGTGAGGAGGAATTAAATGGGTGTGGCGCACTATAGATGGAAATGTGCACGCGGGTTTTCTGGAATGAAATCTTCTTGGGGATAGTTTGAGGTACTCAAAAGAATCTTCAGTTGTTGCACTTCTACTTGTATGCACTCTTCTCATGAAAGACACTCATAGATGCTAAAAAAAAGATCTACAAATGTTGGGATTCACCAGATGTGTTAAAATAATCCTCCAAAGGCTATAAATACTAAGTCCACACACTAGAACTTAGCAATATAAAATATAAGCTTTCATTGTTGCTCCCACCAGGAATGCTAGAAATTGTTGGTCATTAAACTTGTACCCATGTCTCAGATCTAGAAGAATCGATTCATTTGTGACAATAATGGAACCACCCCCCAAGTTGTGGGACCTTGCATGATGCAACCTAGAATTTACCATATAATACCCTAGTCATGTTGGTACATCACTCAACCTTGACTTAGCACTCACCCGAAGTGCACAAAGGTACTAGGTCCCTCTTTAGGGTTGTTGTAGTAGGATGTTAGCATAATGAAGGAAGAAACATATAGACTCATAACTAATCCATCATTCTATAATGCATGTTACCCTCAGATCTATGAAAGAACAAGCTTAAACAGTATTCATGATTGAATCAATAACATACACTACTCAACTACATGCAGAATGAAACTTAGTGTACGCAATGGAAAGTTGCAAAAGCTATGGAGTGAGGCTAAAGAACCTCAAAGCTTTGCTAATTCAACCATGCACCATCATGTTAGAGATAAACAAGAGAAACTAACATAAAAGTATTATAACTTTGACAAAAACATCAAAAACTAACACGTATACTACTCTCTATTCTATGAAAGATTATTAAAATTGAACCTAGTTTAGATCCTAAGCAATCAAATTATGTGTTGTTTACTCCCAAACATAGTGAAGAGATCTCTCCAAGTTGGCTACATGGCCAATATTTAGATCTTCCCTTACTAACTATATTTGGAATGGATGGATGCAAGATGGAAGATCTCTTAACAATGGATTATGTCCAAGATCCAAATATTCTATAGCTTAAAGCTATCACAAATGGTTTCTAATTCCTTTCCAAAGTGTTTGAGAGTAAAGTTGTAAGTCTGAATGGGTAGGCTTAGCCTTGTATTTATAGTTTTTGGTTTGGAAGAATTTAGAATTTGGGTGCATGTGGGACTAAAGTCTAAAAAGCACTTTAGGATTAGATTAGGATAAACATGCTTTAGGCTTAGTTAACATTGGTTTAGGCTAGTTAACTAGGGTTTAGGCTAGTTAAACTCGATTAGCAAGTGATTAGAGACTCATTGAGAGTTAAGAGGGGTCTGGATAACCAATTGTGACTGATAGATAGCCTAGAAAGCCAATAGAAGTGGTCTAGAGAGAACTAGGGAGATTCTAAATGGTCAAAAGGAGGAATGTTTAGATAATAAGAGAGATATTAACCAAATTAGATGATTTATAGGAGGAATACGACCAAGAAGGTGTCATAAATGGGCATCTGAGAATGGAGCGAAGAATGGGGAATTAACAAAGTATCGTTAATCAGTTGAATTGGATGAAATGCTAAGTGTAAGCATATTTTAGGTGTCTACATTTGCCCCTCTTTGGGGTGGCGTAAGCGATCACCACTTCAAAGAAAGTAGACAAGCATAAAAAAGTAGAAAAATTTGAAGGGATAGAAGAAAAATGAGTAGAATGAAGGATTCCCCCTCGATTGTCGATGGGGTGATAGAAGAACTCGATTGACGACCGAAAAGATGACAAAAAGAGAACAGAAGAAAGAATAGTGTGAATAAGTCGAAAAGAAAGGGGATATAGAAGAAAAGGAGTATGAGGAAGGGGGAATGAGCTAACATCCATCCAATGCCTTTTAAACAACTTTATTTTTCATCATATTGCTAGAGATCTTCATCATTGGTCCTTATTAAAAAGAATGAACAAAAGTGTAGTATGACATGAAAAGATATATACGAACAAATTTCCATTGCTAAAAAACAACACTAACCCTATGCAACATAAAAAAATGCAATGCAATACGAGAAAGTAAAATATGCCTAACTCCATGCAACATAAAAAATGCAATGCAATACGAGAAAGTAAACAAGCTAACCTAACAGAGAAACATAATGCAATGTTTTTGTTATCAAGCTTCAGTCCCAACCTATTCGAATTAATGACAAGGGTTAACGATGGTGCCCCAAGCAAAGATACATGCGAGAGGAAACAATGGAGGACACTTTGGTCCAATGGAAAATTAATGTGCACTATGAAACAGTACCAGGCAAACTCGTTGTGCCGCAGAGTATAGACAAAGTAAGCAACCTAGATTTTTTTTTATGGAGGTAGATCAAGATGATCTGTGAGTCACGCACATGAACATGTGAGAACCAAAGAATGAAATTTTGTAAGCTGATTTATATTGTTTTTGATGTTTCTTTGAACATATTTGAATGTTTTGATTTTTCTAACATATTTGAATGTTTTTTATTTTTCTAACATATTTGAATGTTTTTTGATTTTATGATTTTTAAAGTTTTCTGAAACTATGTACAGGAAGACAAAGAAGCATGGATGCCCCAGCAATAGATGGGATGTATAAGGGCAAAAGGCCATGCGCATGCGAGAAAGTTGAAGATGTGAAAGTGCCCCAATGATTAGGTGGGAGTATTCAAAGAAAAACTCTTCATGGATAGAAGCGGGACCCAAGGCCATTATGGATAGGTTCAACATGATGATGAATGTAAACCAATGAAGTGCTAAGAGGAAGCAAGGATGCCCCCAGCGTAAGTTGGCCTAAAATCACATGATAGAAAGGAAGGAGACGATTGTCTTTGTGAAAGGGGAAAAAGGTGTCCGCAAACATGTCAAAAAAGGAAATCTTATACACATGGATGTTCTGAATGAAGAAAAAGAATGATGTGAGTGATATGAATGTAGCTTAGAAGCCTTGTGATGAAGAAGCAATTAGCCAAAGGCACAAATTGTGAGACAAGATACAGACTAGAGTAAGAGTCTGAACAAGGTCCAAAAAAAAGACACTTGGTAACATACTAATCCTGCACATGCATAGAGATCCAGTGTGTGAACGTGGAATTAAATTACCTCTTGAAGGAAAGATTTAATAGACAACAAGTGAAGACACCCTAGCCAATGTGTAGGAATGATTTATTTTGAAAGGTGATTTGTGAATGGAGGGTGGAAGGATAGTTGTACATTGCTCCGCTGCCAGCTAGGACTCCATAGCCCTCGACGGAGATGCATTTGATTCTAATCGCAACATTTCTCTACTACCAGTTAGGCATCCATATCCCTGATAGAGATTATTAGAAATACCCCAAGAGAGAGTTATATATCAATTTTCTTTTGATTTGTAGATTTTTATCTTTTGATTGATTTTGATTCTTTTGACTTTCTGAAAACTTATTTCAGCTCTCTTGTTTGACAAGGGGTTAAGAACCCCAAATGGCTTGATGGAAGGAGGTGGAAGTGATTGTGATGATGACATTGGCTAGTGTTTACAAATATATCCAAAAGTTCTTTGCAACAAGTTTATTAGATGTTGAATGTGATAGGATCTCCATGAGGTCAGTCATTCTTTAATTTACCAAGGTGATAAAAGACCAGGGTCAAACGGATACCATAGAGATAAATGTCACATAAAGTACGTGTGAATAGGCTAACCAAAAGATCAACGAAGGGATAAAAATGATAG